>JAGFMF010012011.1:4381589-4532124 GCA_019455555.1 Galemys pyrenaicus | reverse complement strand
CAACAGAAGCACACTGCTGAGGGGAGCAGCGGGCACAGCAGGAGAGGTCTGCCGCGCCATGTGGGTCCCCTCCCTGGCCGGCAGCAGGGATCGAACTCGTGTTGCGGTGGCTGCTGTTTGCTTCATAGTGCGTTGCTCAACCCACTGCGCCACCAGGGAGGCCCGTGACAGGTGTTCATGATGGAGGATATTTAGATGTACGACACAGTCCTTTGGGGTGTGGCCATATGACTTGAATTAGCCTTTGGATTGTGTGTAGTTTCTCTTATATCCCGTGTAACTTTCTTTCCTACTGAAAAAGCTATATTGGGATGCAAATGAGTGGGAGTGATGATATTATAGATACAACTTTGAATTTACTCTGATTTGCTTAACAAATGTAATACAAATCGTTTCAAGAAAAGACCTTTTATTCAACCTAACAATGGAAAAGGACTGACTAATATGATCAGTGAAATTTTTAAATAATACAGATTTCAGTTTTAATAAGTAAACTTTTATTGGGACACATCCATGTTCATTTGTTTGTATGTTATCTAGGGCAGTTTACCAACCATCGCAGAATTGAGTACTTTTGACAGAAACCACATGACCTAGAAAGCATAAAACAATTATCATCTGGTCTTTTATTGAAAATGTCTGTTAACCTCTGATTTAGATGGTTGTAACCAGATTATGAGCAAATTGCAATAGCACATATTCTGTCAAGGGCTGTAGGAAAAGAAGCCAAAAGAAAAAGAAATCGAAACAGAATGCTTCCCTGTTTACCATAGCCAAGCCATGGAAACAGTGTAAATGCCCAGAACAGATAAGTCAAATGGGAAAGTGTGGTATATATGCACAATAGAATACTATTCAGCTATTAAAAGTGAAACTCTTGCCATTTGAGACAACGGTGAGCCGGAAGGGACTATGCTAAGTGAAATAAGTAAAGGAGAAAGACAAATTACCTGATGGTGTCACTTATATGGGGAATATAGAGAAATCAAACAAAGGGTCAGAGAAAGCCAAACTGATAATAAATCATGGAAATCCGACTGTAGAACTGAGTGCACTAGAGGGAAGGAGGAGGGGCAAGAACGAAGTGGCAGGGAGAGAGCACAGTGGATGGACTGTGATGGTGGACTATAGGTGCTTGGCTGGTGGGTGAGGTGTGGTGACAACACTTGAAGAGGCAGAAACTATAACTAAAACACAAATATTGTAAAACAATATTAGTTAAAAAAATACTAGGGGAACCATAAAAAAAGAGAAGATCTAGCTGAAAGGTCAAGATAGGAATAAAAGTGTAATTAAATAAATGCTATATTTTTAATAAAATTTTTAAAGACTTTTTTATTTATGCATACAAGAGCAGGGTACAGGCCAGAGGTACGGGGAGGTGAGAGAATCCACCAGACAGAGTGGGGAGCAGAACAGGCAGATGGACTGAAACACACTGCTGAGGGGAACAGCAGGCGAGGCAGGAGAGGTCTGCTGCACCATGTGGGTCCTCTCCCTGGCCAGGGATTGAACTGTGCTGCTGTGCCAAAGATGCTTCACAGTGTGGTGCTCAACCTGCTGCGCCACCAGGGAGGCCCCTATTTTTTATTTTTTAAAGATTCATTTACTTATGCATACAAGAACTGCAGTACAGACCAGAGTTGTGGTTGGTGAGAGGATTCACCAGAGACAGAGTGGGGAATAGAACAGGCAGATGGACTGAAATATACTGCTGAGAGAAGTAGCAGGCGAGGCAGGAGAGGTCTACTGTGCCATGTGGGTCCCCTCCTGGCCGGGGATCGCACTAGCGCTGCTGTGCTGTGGATGCTTCACAGTGTGGCGCTCAACCCGCTGCGCCACCAGGGAGGCCCCCAATACTGTATTTTTAAAAATAAATCTTCATTTTTCAAAACAACAACAGTGCCTCATTCAGAGCTCACAATCTGGTTGAGGAAAATTACATTCCCAAGAAACACCTTAAGGACGTTTTAGGCCAGCCAGTTGGTTAAGATTAGAACAAATAAACCCCATTTAAGGTGATAAGCACTTGAATGGGATTAATCAGACCAGATCTCTAGAAGAGTTGACTTCTTAGTATCTGTCTTGAAGGAAGTACTAGCCAATGAATAAGTCACTTTCAATTAAGTAACATACAAGATGGTTTTTTCTGGTTAGTGATGTGTGTAGACACGGACCTGAGAATATCACGTGTGACAGGCCCCCAGAATGTGGCAGTCCCTCCAAGTCTTGGTTCCTGGTTCTGTTTCTTTATACTCTATCGTGTAGTGGCATTTTGATCAAAGTTGTGACATTATATAACTTTAGTCTGCCTTCTTTTAATTTATCAATTTTTAAAATGATATTCCCCAATTGTTGAGGATTTTTGAATAAATGATTTTTCAAGAAATTGGACTGTTTACCTGATCTTAGCCTGCTCAGTGATTTTATTTCATTTGTAGGATTTGAAAGATGAAAAGAAAAAGGCAAAAATGGCAGCAGCTAGGGCAGTTCTTGAGAAATGTACAATGATGCTTCTCACAGCTTCAAAGGTAAGATAATTTTTGTTGTACTGAGTTATAAAATAGAAATCCTGATTAAACACACCCAATTTACGTAGTTTTCATTTATACCAAAGATGAAAGTGATAAGTTGAATGTCGGCTGCAGTAGCAGTAGATATTGGGCATCGAGGCCAGTCATACATGGTCAGTGCCTGCAGGGTTTGCTTGTCTTCCTGGGGAGCCAGCACATCTGTTCCACAAAAAGCTGGGCATGTTAGAATCTGTTCAATAACCGTGGAGTATTAAGTCTGCCCTTTGTTTGTTTATTCTGTAAGTTCATAGCTCTAATTCCTTCGATGTGACTGTCAGTCAAGAGCTTGTAATGCCAACAGATTGGTAGAGTTCAACAGTGGAGCAGTAAACATCTCATTAGTTGTTTGTTTCTAATCACCTTCTCTACTCTGAATATTTACTTTCGGCTACAATCAGTGAAGCTCCCCAAACAAAATTCACTGGCGTCCACTTAGTAGGTCTTCTTTTATGTTTACATCAAGGTCTTTGAAAAGTTTTTCATTTTATATCATTTTTTTAAAGTCAAAGATGCATCCAGTCATACAACCTCAGTTCATTTTTCCTCATCCTTTGTGTTGTACATGTAAACCAATATTTTGAAACTATTTTAATCATGGTGAAGTTATAGGGTTGTTGTTTTTTAAAAATATTTTAAGTAAACTTGTTGACGTATATAGTTTTGCATTCTGCCTTTTTCACTTAACCTTGCTATCACTTTTTACTCATCCTGCTTCCGCTCTTAGTGAGGAGAACAGCTGGGTGAGCCAGGGACCCAGGAGATTTTGGTAAAGAACCGTTTTTATTAGCATGACATGTTCTCTGTAATATTTTATGTGTAATGCTATGGACGATATCGTAAAAGAAAAATGTTTCAATTGTTTTGAAGACATGTCTCAGGCATCCCAATTGTGAATCAGCCCATAAAAACAAAGATGGCGTATTTGACCGCATGAAAGTGGCGTTGGAGAAGGTCATTGAGATTGTGACTGACTGCAGACCACATGGAGAGACTGACATTTCATCTGTCAGTATTTTCACTGGCATTAAAGAATTCAAGGTAAGAATAAAGATACTATGTTTGAATCTTTTCTTTCCATTTCAAGAAGCATTGTTATATGTAATAGCCATACCTTTGTGTCATATTTTAGTTTAGGTGCTTCACAAAAGCAGATGTTTCTTTTTAAAGCATTGTTACTGTGTACAAATTTTATGTTCAGTGATGTTGGGTTAGTGTAGTGTGTACCGAGAACACTTTGGGGTATAGGAGTGATGGTAGCCCTGTTCCTGAGTGGTCGAGCTGTAGCTTCCCAGTGTTCTGCTTAGTGCCCTGTCTGAGGTGATCTGTTCTGCTGGGATTCCTGCTCTTCCCTGCACCAGGGAAGAGCATAGTACTAGACTATTTATATAGTATGTGTGTATAGATAGATAGATAGATAGATAGATAGATAGATAGATAGATATGGATATATAGATATGGATATATGTAGTACTAGTACTATCCTAGTATTTTGTCATAGTACTAGTGTTGATGGTAATTTATTTTATTTTATTTTTTTTAAAAGATTTATTTATTTATGCATACAAGAGCAGGGTACAGGCCTAAGGCGGGGGAGGTGAGAGGATTCATGAGAGACAGAATGGGGAGCAGAACAGGCAGATCGACTGAAACACACTGCTGAGGGGAGCAGTGGGCATGGTGGGAGAGGTCTGCTGCGCCATGTGGGTCCCCTCCCTGGCCGGGGATCAAACTTGCGCTGCTGTGTTGCATATGCTTCACAGTGCTACGCTCAACCCGCTGCGCCACCAGGGAGGCCTGCGATGATAATTTAAATTAGAAAAGGGCCAGTTTACATGCTCACATTTATTGAGCCAAACCTACTCTAAGTACTTGAATATGTGTAATCCTCAGAAGAATTATTATATTTTCTATTATGCCATTGAGGAGACAGAGAAACATACAAATGATTTGCTAACTCAGAAGTGCCAGAGTTGGGATTTGCACCTAGGCAGCCTGACTCCAGAACCCCCACTTCAGAACAGAACTCCCCTTCAGAGTCAGAGAAACAGTGAGGTTGCTTTCTGGGTAAGAACATTGTCTGAGCCAGGAGGGCCCTGGGAAATCATCAGGCAAAACCCCCTCATTCAACAGATGGGAAAACCGGGGCCTAAGGAGTTGCCCAGTATGTTGAGGTTGCGCAGCCCTGTAGAGGACAGGGCCGTGACAGGACTGTGGACTTTCACGGCACTTTGCCTTGTAATTGTGTGATGGGCTAAGTAGGAACACGGGGAGAAAGAGAGTAGTGGAAAGAACACTTATGTTCAGGGACCACAGGCTCAACAGGCATTTCACTTGATTGCTGAATCCCCTTTTAGGGGACTTTAATTTCCGCATTCGAAGGAGGAAAACTAGTAAGCGATGAAAGCCTTTGGGGCCAGGCTTCTCTGATCTCAAGCCCATGACCTTTTGGTCTACACCTTGAAGCCATCCCACCCTAAGTCATTTCCTGAGAGGAAAAAAAATCTGTAAGGACTGCCATTCTTTTAGAATTTTTAATGCTGAAAGAGATCATAGAGATTCTTTTTCTAATTCCCTCTTTTTATGAACGCTAGGAGAGGAGGTGCTTAGTCAGAGGTCAAAGGATAAGTTGGGGAGCCAGAGGGCTCGGGCCAGGTGTTTTGCCTCTTGAGTTGCGTTTCTGGGTCCAGGTTACTGAGGAGCCGTGCTGTGCCTTAGCTGCTGCGGGCTGCAACCCCTGTCACTATCCGTTTTGAAGAGACTTGGTGTCCCTGTCAGTGGTTATCTTCTTGGCATCTTATGTTCTTCTAGTGTACAGTGTACTCTGTAGGGGAAACTGGATCTCTGACTGTGTATTTGTTCCTGTGACTATGTGGACAGATACTATGAAACGACATAAAAGAATGACCTTCCAAGAAAAAAAAGAACTTTGTTAAGGTGCTGTTTAAAAATATCTATGTTCTCTTAAAGGGAAAATGAAAAACTTTAGCATAAGTGTTGTTTCTTCACATGTCTCAGTATTTTGTTATAATTTTGTTTAACGTCTAAAGATCCTCGTTGTCAATTTCACTTTCATCCATGTTCTTTCCTTGCTTAAAAATCAATTCTGTCTGCCTAGGGTGGAGCAACAACTGGAGACAGGGTGGGCCACGAGGAGGTGAATAAACCCTCCCGTATGGCCTTTTGACCTTTCCAGATCTTGGCATTTTTGTGTTAAAATGGGTCCTATGTGAGGATTAGTTTGAAGGGATATTTGCTGAAGGACTTTAATGTAGACAGTGAATCTTCCTTTTGGCCCCAGTCATGCTCACCTGTTATTGACTCTTGGCCCAAATTGTTTCTGGGACGTGTTTCATGGGCCAGAAGTAGATAAGGTTGCAGTGGGACAGTGTATCCTACAGAGTGGAGTGAGGGAGTGATGGCACCAGTGTGCGTGTGCACACCCCACATTCAGGGAACTCTGAGCACAAGATGGCCAAAGGGAAAGGTGTTTTAGGTGCTAAGCAGGTGAGTCAGACTGTTAGGTCTCTAAAGACAGGGTCTAGAGGACTTTGTGCTGTGCAGTAGAACTCTGGGCTTGAGTCTATAGATGGTGAGGAGAAGTGACGGGGAGGTCCCAATGTAGCTTTACATTTTAGAAAAGTGTAAAAAACACCCCTGGTAGAGGCTGTTTTGATCAGGCAGGTGCTGTTGGAGATATAAGACACAATGAAGGGTGACTGGTTTGGTGACTATGAGAATTTCGCTGAATTAATGGAGGAAAGATTGATGCCTTTCCCGTCCTTCCAAAACCTACACTCTCCACACCCTTCCTCCTGGGCTCAGCACATGTTCCTGTGTGGGCGTGACATCTTCCAGGACTTTGCCTTGGCATCTTCTCAGTTGAAGATCCTTTACCTGAGGGCTGTTTTCATTTTTCCTACCAGATGCTAAGAGATAATAGTCTTTCTGCCTTTGATGCACTCACCTCATAAGAATGTTGTATTTATGCCTATAGGGATGGAACATGCATGGCCATGGGTGGGCCTTGAACAATGTGTCCTCTTCCGTCCTGGGAATACAGTCATCACCAGAGCGCTCAGGCAGGGAAAAGAACTGACTTTTTAGGTGCTATCAGAAATCATAGCCCCTTTGGGGAGGGAGTATTGACACATCTGGCTGTGTATCCTTTTTGTTCTCAGAGGAATATTGAAACTCTTCGGGAGAACCTTAACTTCCAGTCAAAAGAGAACCTGTCTATGATGCTGGACGTCCTCTTGGAGCATACAGAAGACTTTACCGATTCTGCCTACACCAGCCACGAGCACCGGGAACGCATCTTGGAACTGTCCACGCAGGCGCGGATGTCACTGCAGCAGTTGATATCTGTATGGAGTCAGGCTGTAAGGACTTTGATTTAGCAACGTAGATCGTCTCTAGTAGCTTCCCCCAGTGTTCTCAGAGCTGTGTAAGCTGACGAAACGACCAGCAGTGTGAATGTGGTCAGGACAGGGCAAGGGTGTCTGGTCCCTTGTCTCCCTCCCCCTTGGCCAAAGCCCCCTCCTCTCTAGCACTCACAACAGTTGACATTTCCAGGCCGGGTGTCTCTTACCCTGGCCTGTCTGGATTCTGTGTCACTGTCGTCATTGCAAGCTTGACCTATTGCCCCATTCTCTCACCAAACTCTTCTCTGGAAAATGCTTCTTAGAGTGAAGAGCAGAGGAGTAGACCCCTACCTAGAGGTTCCTTGGACCTGAGTCTCACTGCTGGAGCCATGCAGATGTGCACAGTTGTTAATTCTGAGGACAGCTGAGTCACAGACACAACGATTTAGAACACTTACTGGGGTCTAGAGGCAATGAAGACAAGGGTAGATCCAGCTGGCAGGTAATAGACTTTTCACCTTTGTACAGATTCCTGGCAGCCACTTACTGAGCCTTAAAATTGACTGCTTGGTGAGCTTACAAACGTGCAAGTTCTCTGAGCAAGAGTGGTAAAGATGGCCAGAAGAGGGACGCACAGGGAGTGTGCACCCACCCACTCTTCTAGAGTCTGGATTGCAAAATTGAGACTCCAAAGACATCTCTGGCACCATTTACTTATTTCTTAGACCTGGGTTATGACCAAAACGTAGTTTACATGGTTTACGATATACAGCATGGATAGAGCAAATCTGGAAGTCACGAGCAAAAGCTTGGACAGCAAAGATAAAAGAAGAGTGAATGTGGCTGAGAGTGTACTGAACAAAGCAATAGTTTACTACTTCCTTGTAAACAGATTCACATGTGAATGCAGAGTAGATACGAATTACAGATTTCTCGAACAATTTCAAGGGCACCATGTCATGGGAAATGCTCACGTTAACAGGAGAACTGAACCTAGGGCAGACAGCAATCTTATGTGTTTAGTTTAATATCTAATCCAAAAGGTAGATTAACTGTTAAGCCCAACATTCAGTATAAAGACTTTCTGTGCAGAAATGATCCCTGGGTTGGGAATCCAATTCAATTTAAATTTGTAATTAGCATCTTACACCTGTTTCGCCAGCACCCAGTTCTGATTTTCGCATACCAGATGTATTGCTCATTCATTTATTTTATTCTAGCCCTTGTTACTGAGTGACTTTTATATGCCAAGCACCGGAAATTTAATGATGAATAAGAAAAAGTTTTGTTTGCAAGAGTTTTGCAATGTAGAAGAATGTGGGAAGGGGTGAGACAAGAACAAAAAAGCTTTATAACTATTCTGAGAGGCTTTGAAGGAAGGGATGAAACCATCTTTAGGAGTGGTATCAAGAAGGCTTTATGAGGATATTTGCATTTAATTTAGATTCAGTCATTTGAAGAAGTGAATACCCACTGCCTGTTTGCTATGCCAGATACTGTGGATTCTGTGGTAAGCAAAATAAATGTGACCTTAGTCTTCATGGAGCTTATCAAGGCCTAGTGGGGAACATAATCTTTTTTTTTTTTTTTAAAGATTTAATTATGCATACAAGAACTGGGCTAAGGGCCAGAAGTGTGGAAGCAGGGAGGGGGTGTGGTGAGAGAAATTGCCAGAGACAGTGTGGAGAGCAAAACAGGCAGATTGACTGAGGTACACTGCTAAGGGGAGCAGCGGGTGAGGCAGGAGAGGTCTGCTGTGCCATGTGGGTCACCTCCCTGTCCAGGGATTGAGCTTGTGCTGCTGTGGCTGAGGATGCTTCATAGTGTGGTGCTTAACCCTGTACGCCACCAGGGAGGCCCCACATAGTCTTTAAGTAAGCAAACAACAACAAAAAATTCAAAAGTTCCTAAAAGTGGAGCTTCCACCTGATTCAGCAATTCCCCTCTTAGGAATCTACCCAAAGGACACAAAAACATTAATTTAAAAAGATACCTGCACCCCTATGTTTATTGCAGCAGTATTTATAAGAGGTAAGATATGAAAACAATCCAAATGCCCCATAATAAGTGACTGGGTCAAGCAGATGTGGTATACATACACAATGGGATACTATTCAGCAATCAAAAAAGATAAATCCATGCCATTCTCAGCTACATGGATGAAGCTAGAAGGGATTTTGCTCAGTGAAATAAGCCAGAATGAGAAAGAAAAATATCAAATGGTTTCACTTATAGGAGGAATGTAGGGGAACCAAGTAAGGGATCAGGGGAACAAATATAATAAATTACAAGACAACTATTAACCAAGGACACTGCAAGGGAGGGGAAGGAGAGGGATCAAAACAGGGGAGAGAAGAACACAAGGTACTAGGGTGACAGTGCATGGGTGAATTGGTGGTGGGAATTTTACAGGGACTGCACCTGAGAGGAGAAGGCATGCATTGTACAAAAAGGAAGAATGATATATATATTTATTTAAAATATATATATTACCTTTTTAAATATATATAATTTTTAAAATAAGAGACATTTGTGGAAGGACCTGCAGATATTTTCATTTTTAACTAGTTTGAATGACCAGATGAGCATTCTAAGCAAAAGATAGATTAGTTTTAGATGTGAGACTTTTACTAAATATTAAATTTAAAAAAATCCACCAGTTTATGGAGGGGAAATAAAACTAAATAATTAAAATTCTATTTTACATTCTAACCAAGAGAATTTTAAAAATCTACTTTTCTTATAGTTTACAATTGATACAAAAATTTATTATAATTCATAGCTCAACTAAAATTACCAGATGAAAACTGTGAGCTAACACTACACATATTCTTTTTAAAACTTTTAGCAAAGCAAGAAAACTAAAAGCATTGCTGAAGAACTAGAACTTGCTATGTTGAAAATCAGCCACAGCCTCAACGAACTTAAGAAAGAAGTAAGTATAGTTTGAAATTTAGCCTCTCTTCTTTGCTAATCACATACTGAATGGCTTGTGTGAAGTCATTAGTATGTCCCTGCACCCAGATTTAAAAAATTTTCCATTGACCTAGTTATATTGAAGCTACGGTTTTATAATGACATAATCCTCAAAGCTGTACATGAAATATTCATAGAAACTTTACTTAGAATAGCCCAGACTGGAAACATCCTACATTTCTGTCAACAGGGGAACTGATATTGGTAAGTGAGCTTTGGTATGACCATACAAGTACTAGTTCGCAGGAAACAGGAACAGTGGTGATACAGGTGACAGTGTGGGTGAATTGCTAAAATTTTGGAGAGTGAAAGCAGCCAAATGTAACAGTGTCTGTGTGTGTGAGATTCCATTTAGAAGAAATTCTAGAAAAAGCAAAACTAATTTATAGTGATTGGAATCAAGCCAGACGCTGCCTAGGGTCAATAATTAAAGACCATTCACTGCACGGGGGCCTGAGGAAAATATTAGAGGTAGTGGGAGCATTGATTGTGGTGGTGGCTACATGGGTATTACTTCAGAACTCAACAAAACTTACCTTTGGTACATTCAATTGCATGTAAATTATCTTTTAGGAGACGATTTTAAAAAGATATTCTTTTGGCTGAGACAATCTCCATGTTTCTGAATGAAAACTTACTCATCCCGTGACTTATTTGGTCTCTCTCAAGTCATTGAAAGTCACCTTAAGTTAGGGGTTTGATGCTACCACATCAAAGCTCTCTGCTTCTGTTAATTACATTTTGGGGATGTATTCTTGCCTGTTTGTTTACGTGTTGCCAGTTGTTTCTTCATCCTGACCACAAAGAGCGTGTGGCCTGAAAAGCTTAAAATACTTATTATATGGGCCTTTACAAAAGATACTGCCAAGCTCTGCTTTAGGTCATGAAACACAACCTCGTTCAGAAGTTTTGTTCACTGAGTATTTCGATCTTCATTTATTGTAGGGACCTGCCCCTGCTCCTCATATCCCCACCTATAGCTTTAGGAAGATGGGTCTTGTCCCCTTTTTCATAACCTTCACCTCATTATCTGGCTTCTATTTCTGATTTTGTCAGCTGTGGTTCAGGAAGAGATGAGAAGTGGGAGGTGGAAAGTTCTGAGTCACCGATACCCTTATAAGACACTGTGAACTCATCAGATTTTGAAGTTGCCTTTCTATGGATAATTCCGTGTATCCACAGGGGCTCCCCCATTGCCCCGCCCCCACTTACTACAATCCCTGTGGTGGTGTTGCTTCTTCTGCTTTGGGGTGTTCTGGAGTTGGGATGTGCAGCAGTCACATATCAGCATTCCAAACTGATCGTCCTCACAGAGCCTCTCCTCTCCTTTATCTCTGATTTTTTTTTTTACGTTTTTGAAGAGGGTCAAGAATTCGTAAAAATGAAGCTGGTTTTTAGATGTTTCTTTTATAAATCATACACATGGCAGTCAGTTTGGCCTCTCACTTGATACTGACCTCTATTGAAACCTTTATTTTAGCATCTTGTTATACATATAAAGATATACCTTTCTGTGATTTTAAAAAAAATGGCTACCATTTTAACTAAACTATTATTAAAACTGTGATGAGCAGTAGATCATAAATTCCTTTGACACTGGCTTTATATGAACTTCATTTTCCTTACCTCTGAAATGGGTATAACAACATTAACCTAGAAGAATTTTGAGAAGGAATAATATCTATGAAGCTGCTTTCACTACAATGTACAGAGTAGGAACATCATGTTTTTTTCTTTCTTCATCCCCTGGGCTTGTTAAGAAGTTCTCTCCAGAAACATTTGTAAGATTTATGTAACCATGGACGATTCATTTAGTGTCTAATGACTTATTTCATAGTCTCAAATAAAGGGCTGGCATTAGATATTTCCTAAGGCCTGATGATTAAACAAAATCTTCAAAAATTCCTATGTGGTGTTTTGTTTCCAAGGAAAGTGCATTTACTATTTTTGTTTCTGACTGTAATTATTCTCACTTGATTACATGAATGCAGACTACCCAATTGTTAATTTTGTAGAAAGTCCTGTAATTTGAATCAACATTGGATTTCATCCCGGAAAAAAAAAAAATCACTTCATTCCAATCAGTTTAATTCAAAGTCAGATTTTCTTAGGACACTGTTATTTAAAATTATCTCTTTTCTGGAGAGAACTCATCATTTAAAACCTATTACGTCATTAAAAAATATCAGGATAAGGGGAAGAAAAGGTATTGGAGTTAATGGGACCCAAAGATCTCCAGTAAGGGTGAGTGAGCACTGCTTAAAATTTACCCAAATTCTGGTAAAACCCAGGGTTTTGTTACTCTTCTAGCTGTCATTTCTCCTGTGATGTAGTGTGTTTCTAGAGCTAGAGTGAAGTTCTGGTTAGAGATTAGAGATTATAGTCACCCCCAGCCCGAAAAAGGGTTGTGTTTTGCCTGTCACCTGTCCAGTCTGTTAGTCGTGCCTGCCTTGACACAGGTACTTAACGGGATTCTGTTGAATATATAACAATAGATCTCGTTGCTACTTTTTCAAAGGCTAAAACACTGTTAAAAACAGTTTGAAAAAAATCACAGAATAAACTATTAATGATCACTCACCACAACTTAGTTTTCCTCTACTCTAAATACCTTATTCTTAATACTGTTCTGTTTCTCACCTTTAAGAGTAGCAGAAGCATTTTTTTTAAGTGAGAGGAAAAAAAAAACAACCAAAATACCTGTGTGGAAAAAAGCTGGAGGGGCGTAGGCTGGGAAAAGAGACCGGGTCCTCCGCCTCTGGATGAGCAGTTCATCTACAAGCAGCGTTACTGCGGACACACCAGAGACAGAGGTGTGGCAGCGAGACCACCCTGGGGCCCTGACAGGCTCCCAGTGCTACACAGGGCATGCTGTAGCCATAGCCAGCTTTACGCTCTCCTCGTGGAGCAAGTGCCGCTGCGCCCAGGCCGCTATGCTACTCTTTAGTTCTTAAATGTTCAGGAAATGCTTGTTCACCAGACCTTACTGCTCTCTGTCGTTCACACCTCTTGCCCCCCAACATCTGCAGCTTCATAATACAGCAACTCAGCTGGCAACTGATCTCTTAAAATACCACACTGATCATGTGGCTCTGAAAGCACTGAAACTTACTGGAGTGGAAGGAAATTTAGAAGGTTTGGCTGAATATACCTGCAAACTCTCAGAGCAGAAAGATCAGCTTGTTGAGGTGAGTGAGACATTTGCTCATTAAAGACACTTCTGCTTAGTGACAGCTGTATTGTCATCGGAGAATAGTAACACAAATACAGATGCTGGCTAATTTATATGAACAGTTTCTCTCCTTTGGAATTCTAAAGGTATAATATTTATCTTTTTATTTAAAAAAATTTTTTATTTATGCATACAAGAGCTGGGGTACAGGCCAGAAGCGCGGGAGGTGAGAAGATTCACAAGAGACAGAGTGGGGAGCAGAACAGGCAGATCAACTGAAATACACTGCTGAGGGGAGCAGCGGGCGAGGCAGGAGAGGTCTGCTGCACCATGTGGGTCCCCTCTCTGGCCAGGGATTGAACTCGCGCTGCTGTGCAGTGGATACCTTACAGTGCAGTGCTCAACCTGCTCGCCGCCAAGGAGGCCCTATAATATTTATCTTTTCTATTCTTATGTGATCTGGCCTCCATAAAAAACTAGCACAAACTATACTAGAGCACTTCTTACTCTTCACATGCTCTAAGAGAGCTTAGAAATTGAAACAGAGCAACCGAAACACATTATATGACCTTCTTTCTGTTTGAATCTGTGGGATCTCAGCAAGAACGAGATGGCCCACTTGAGCTGGGGTCATTAAAAGAACTTGTGGATAAAGGAGTTCTTTACAACCACATAGGCCGTGTATGCAATAATTTGGGTCAGTGATAGCAGAGCTGGCGTCACTCGTAGGCCCAAATGGACTGGGAGAGTCAGTGGCACTGCGGACTGAAGGGCAGAGTCTTCAGAGCCGCCCCGGCAAGCTGTGATTGCGGGAGGAGGCACAGAGTGGCCAGAGAGCCCTGCAGGGCCAGACCGTGAGACGCAAGTCCTTACTCTCCTCATCTCTGCCGGTCTCTTGTTCGGCCTCCTACTGGCCAAACATAGCTGTAGGCCACATAGGTCAGTCTCCCAGGACGGGAGGCAAATACGAGAAGGGAGGAGCGTGGACACGGGGAGGGGACAGAGAAGACATGCAGCATAGTAGTTCTTCTCTAGCCTCCCCTTTGCTGCCCAAAGCTCTGTTATGTCACTGATGCTTTCATTGCCATGTTTGTAATAATTCCAATTATTACTTGATATTCTAAGTCTTCTACCTACTGAAAACGTCAAGCATCTTTTCCTAAGAAAGATATCTAGGTAAGCTAAATTTACCACCCACATGAGGTACATCGTTCATTTGTAGAAATGCTCAGATCCACAGCATCTTGCTGTCTTCCTATTTTCTAATGTATCCTGCTCACTGAATCTCAGAGACTAAGGTTAGAAGGAACCTTTAGACTAAACAGACCTGCTGTGTCTCCTTTACTTATTTATTCCTGCTAGGGAACATTCTTAAAATGGCTCCGGGTATATCGCCATCTTAAAGTGGCTGTGATTTCATCGTTTTACAGTTTTTAATGCTATAGCTGCTATATAATGTTGTATAAGTTTCGTATAATGAGTTGATACATGTATTGAAGTGTTTATCACTAGACGTTTAGTTAACATCCATCACCTCACATGGTACTGAGTTTTTTTCTCTTTGATGAGAACCTGTAATACCTGCTCATAGTAAATGTAGAACTACAAACGGTACCGCTGACTGTAGTCATCGTATGTTTTGCACCTTTTGACCATCTTCACTCAGTTTCCCCAACTGCCCCAGCTCTGTTCCGTTTGTAAACGAAATGTTATCACTTCAGGAAAGCCTGCTGGTTACAGGAATCCTGCAGATTTTTTTAATTTTATATTTAAGTCTCATGATCTTCAACCATTTTCTCTGACATAGGTTTTCTACTCTTTACATTTGTCTTGCCTAACCCAGTGTTACCTCCCGTGAAAGGTGTGTTGATTCACTTGAGTGGGAATGTTGTTTGTTGATAGAATGTGTAACTTGTGGTCACCCCGACATAGTTGTAACCGAGAGACCTTGGGAAAGTCACTTAACCGAGCTAAGTTCCTTCTTATTATAAGATGTATGGGCACTATTAGACCCTTTGAAATATTTCTCCTGAATCTAATATTTTGTGATCACCTTGCCTTGATCAGATAGGAAGTAGAAACAATACACTATAACCTTATTTATTCCTGCATGTTTCCTAGACCACACTATAGCTTTATCATAATCTCACTGATATACAAATGTATTTTTAATAAACACGGCTTGATAGGTTCCAATAAGTTTCGTGTGTAAAGTTCTGTTTTCTTTATTGATCATAACATGATACTGTGTGTTGTGAAGAGTGATCCTGTGAAAACTGAACCATGGAAACGTTTCCTTGTAGACTTGCCGACTGTTACGTCACGTGTCTGGTACAGAACCTCTTGTAATCACCTGTCTACATGCAGAGGAGACATTCCAGGTGACTGGCCAACAGGTACGAACAATAGCAGATTGTGTCTTCTCTATGGTGTCTTCTTAGTGTCATAGTGAATTGTATGGAAGGAAGATATAAATGGTTCTGTGTAACTAGAGGTCAAATCTACCTACATAAATAGATATCTAATGATTAGTTGATATTCTAAACCTTCTACTTAGAATTGGATATCTACTTAGAATTCTTGGATATCTTTCTACCAAGATGATGGGACTTTTGTTGGTATTGTGACTGGACATAGCTGATCTTCTAGTGGGTTATCTGGCCATCTACTAAATGAGAGATTGACTTCTTTAATTAATGGCCCCTGTTTGTTTTGTCAGCCTTTTTATGATTAATTTTTTGTTTTTTGTTGAACATTGGTTTCTAACAATACAGGTTTTAGGTGTACAGCATATGTCTATACTAGATGAATCTATTAGCTGGATACAGATTTGTACATAGACTGTAATTTCTACTGATTAAAATATACATATGTAAAAAATGCCTATATAGAAATATGTAGAAATGAAAGTTCTTGCGCTTGTGTGGGAGAATTGTGAAGTTTTGTTTTGTTTTTTTCTTTTTTTCTGAATTTCCTATAGTATTACTTTGTATAATTTTCAAGTGCCATTAAACCACTGGCATCCCATTTAATATTGTCCCTGTCATATTAATCTAAGGGGAAAAAGTGGAGGGACAGGACTTCCTTTCTTTTTTAGGTAAGCTTTAAAATATAGTTTGTCTAGTGTACTTGTCTTATTTTATCATATTCAGCCAAAAGGACTTAACTTGCTAGTTGCAGTTTGGGGTGGTAGACATGGAGCTCCTGGATTAGTTGAGCAAACTGGGAGTAGTGGAGCATGACCGCTAGCAGAACCATGCTGGGTGTTGGGGGAATGATTATATGCACCCCTTAGAGACCGGTGTCAGATGTACAGAAGGAGGAACTTAGAGCGAGCCTCTGCAGTCATCGTCTGCTGAACATTTTGTTACAACCACAGGAACTCTGCTAATTGGGAGAAACCAAGTGCTTGGTCACTCGGCAGTCATCATACCCACCTTGGCTTTTGAATGTATTTTAATAGAACTAAAGGGGTTGACTGTCCTGCCATTTGCAACTAGCTTGTTATTCCTAGGGTCCTACTTGCTATTTGGTTTCAATTCTCTGCTTACTGTTTTTTTGCAGCAGGGATATTGCAGCCTTATTTTCTTTCCCAGCATGATGAGAGAGCCTGTTGTCAACTTCTATAACTTGGGAAGCTTTTTCTGTTCCCACAGCCTCAGCTTTTCCTCCCTCGCCTTTGCCATCTGTTTCACAAAGGGATAATTTCAGGAAATAGAGCATGCCTCTGGGATAGTTTACCTTATCTGGATATCTCTGCTTCAGCAATGTTGTTTTTATGTTTCCTTTAAAATGTTACATCATATTGAGGGCATAAGTGAGCAGTCTGCATGCTGCGCAGTAGCTCCTGGTGGAGAGGGGAGAGTGCTGAGATCCAGCCCATAGTCATGTGCTCACCTTCCCCGAGGATGGGGAGCCTTGTTTTCATCAGGCAGGCACCTGCTTGTGTGGCCCTGTGCCCGTGGGGCTGGCCCACGCAGGACGAGCATCTATTTCTCCTTTTCTCAAAGGCAGCATGACTGATCACGTCATTTTTCCGGAAGTTAATTTCATACCCAGCACCTAGTATGGCTTTGCGATCTAGTAGCTATAAAATATTAATATTTATCGATTGAGTACTTGATGAAACATCCTCAATCTGTGAAACCTAGAAAGCAAACAGATCAATGTCTGTTGTCATGAATAGCAGTGAAAGTAGCAAAAGGGAAGGGCAATATAATGATGCATACATCAAAATTCCTAATTCTGGCCCTGGGTCTTTCTTTCTTTGTATGCTTTATTGAATGAGTGACCAAGAAATTTCAGTAAGTTTTGTTTGGTTGGTGGGTTTTTTATATATATATATATATTTTTTTTAAATTTTATTAGATTTATTTGTTTATATTGTATTTATTTTATTAGGTTGTACTTGACATCATTTGTAGTCCCCAGGGAGTTCCCACCACCATTCCACCCATGCTCCATCACCTCAGTCCCGCTCTTTACGCCCTCATCCCCGTCTTTGCCCTCCCCTCCCTCCACCCCCACCCCACATGATCCCTTTGGTTTATCTTTGACCTTTTGATCTTGTTGAGTTGTTTGTTTGTTTTTGGTTGTAATTGCCATTTCCTTGAGCTTTCTCTTATTTGTTTTTTTTTTTCCTTATCTTTTTTTTTGTTGTGGTTGTTTTTCTTTCACATTCCTCCTAAAAGTGAAGCCATCTAATATATTTCTCTTGCCTTCTGACTTGTTTCACTGAGTATATAAGTCCTTCTAGCTCCATCCATGTTTCTATAAATGTCCCTAGTTTATCATTTTTGATTGCTGAATAGTATTCCATCGTGTATCTATACCATATCTTCTTGATCCAATCATCTGTTTTTGGGCATTTGGGTTGTTTCCAGGTCTTACCAATTGCAAATAGTGCTGCAAGAAACATAGGAGTACAGGTGCTCTTTTGGATCGGTGTTTTTGTGTCCTTTGGGTAGATGCCTCGGAGTGGGATTGCCGGATCATATGGTAGTTCCATCTCTAGTAGACCGAGGAACCTCCATATGGCCTTCCATAGAGGTTGGATGGTGAGTTATATTTTGCGGTGGAAGCTAAGGTATAATTTCTGTTAAATGTCAGGTCACTAAGTGATGTCAGGTCCATAAATCAGTTATGGACACTGACCATACTAAACCCAGAGGGAGGTGTGTAAAAGTCCTGGGATGGGTCCTGCCCACTTTCTTGTGTTTTGTGAGAGGCAGTGTGATGTGTTGTGTTGGGAAGCGTCTGGGCTTTCAGTCAGGCAGATCTAAGTCTCCATATCAGCTTTGCATATGACCACACTAATAGTTATATGATATCAGCCAAGTTACTTGGTATCTCTGAGCCTCACTTTCTTTAGCTGTAAAATGGGAACAGTGCTTCTTTGGGAAGGGTAGTATTTTGTTTGTTTTTGAAGATTAATGCTAGTGTCTGTCAAGCACCTAATACAGTAGCTCAGTAATGTCTCTGTCACGTACTCATACGTGTGTTCAGATGAGTCTTCTACCCTCACCACCACCGCCGCTGCCGCCGCCGCCTACTGCTGCTGCTGCTGCTGCTGCTGCACCACTGTTGCTGCCACTTTTACTATGGCTGCTGTTGCTGCCACCACCATTACTCCTGCTACCACCACCACTGTCACTCCCACTGCCTCTTATGCTACAGTAGACAGCACGCTCCGTCGTGTGAGCAGAACTCTGAATTGCGCTCTAGAAATCACTTCTTTGAAACAGTTTTCCTTGACTAAAGAGAATTGCTCCCTGAATAAAATTTGAATATAATAGGACATGCTATTTATCTGTAGATCAAGTATAAGAAGCGGTAAGTTTTGTTCTATGTATCTCTATATGGCTCAGCATTGCTTCAGAACTGTTTATTGAGTTGATTTGAACATACAGACTTAAGTTTGGCCTCTGATGTGATTCCGATAACTAAGACTTTAGAATTCACACCTGTGTATGTTGTGTTTCATTAGATAATTTCTGCTGCTGAAACATTGACGTTGCATCCTTCTAGTAAAATTGCTAAAGAAAACCTAGATGTATTTTGTGAAGCTTGGGAATCCCAAATTAGTGACATGTCAACACTGCTAAGAGAAATCAGTGATGTGTTTGAAGGAAGACGAGGTGAGAAACTGCCCACATACTGAAATATACTGTTACTTTAATTCAACTTTCTTAGCCTTTTAACATCAGACTTCAGATACAAAATTATCTGGTTATAACCCAACTGGGTTATTTTTATAGTATTTTTTTATAGTATAACTAATCTTCCACAAAAATGTGAAAATATTAATTGTCCTTTATTTTAGTGACTAAGCAGTAAAGTCTGTTCAACAATTGTGTAGTGGATTTCTTTGAACTAATATGAACACTTGAGTTTTCTTATTGAAATTGTCATTTCATGTTTCTTCTAAATTGTTTTTAGTTTTAGCCCAAAGGTCTTATAAGTTCTGAGTAATTCTACTAATTTCATAATGAAATGAATGTAGTTATTTGATTTTTGAATTGCTTTCCTTCCACTTGGATGGAATCTCTTTCCTTGATGACTACATTGTCTTGGAATATTTCCTGTGCTGGGTAAGTTCATTGGTATTTCTACAACATGTAGAATAACACCATGCAACGTACAGGAAGGCATGATTTTTACTCTTAATTTTAATAGCAATTGGCAGTTGTTTTTATTTTCCACTGTACTGTGTGTTTTTTTATTTATTTTCATATGTTTATATATATTTTTTCCTTTGAATGACTTCTTAGTGTCAAGCATGCTTATCCTTTTGAAAAATAGAATGTCATTTAAAGTCATAATAACATCAACTTATATATTTTTATTGAATATGAACATTTAAACAGTCAATATTTCTGGATATATTTAGGATAAATACTGATTTGCTTTAAAATCTAGGTATGGTAGACTTTATAGATGTAACATCATTTAAAGTATCATAGCTGTTTACCATGCTTCTACCTTTAATGGTCTCTGGGATAGTTATAGTGTGAATGGCTTATCTTTTTTTTTTTTAAGATTTATTTATTTATGCATACAAAAGCTGGGTTACAGGCTAGAGTTGCGGAAGGTGAGAGGAGTCACCAGAGACAGAGGGGAGAACAGAACAGGCAGATTGACTGAAATACACTGAGGGGAGCAGCGGGGAGGCAAGAGAGGTCCACCGCGCCATGTGGGTCCACTCCCTGGCTGGGGGTTGAACTCCCACCACTGAGCCACGGATGCTTCACAGTGCATCGCTCAACCTGCTGCGCTACCAGGGAGGCCCTGAATGGCATATCATTTTGATGCTTTGATGAGTTTTTTATAGTTATATGGGTTTTGATATGAAGCAAGTTTCATATATTAAAAAAAAAAGTTTTACAGTTGATCCACTTTTAAAGAGGAATGATCACTTAGCATTAAGCGTTGTTTAGGAAATGCAGAGAGTGGTGGTGTGGTGTGGTGTGGTGTGGTGTGGTGTGGTGTGGTGTGGTGTGGTGTGGCGTGTGAAGGACACCTGGCCCGGGTCTCCAGGGCATCTGCAAGCCCACTTTTCCTTAACTCATTTCAGATAGATCCTCTCCTCTGGGCCTGAGTGTTCTTCTCTCAGTCTTGAAGACCTTGGGTTGCGTGAACTCAGATTCTTGCCCACTCTGAGGGTCGTTGGGAATGCTGCCCAAAGTATGCTCTGCATGCTGTGTGTGGGGGTGCCCCTAGCAGGACCCTCATCAGCTTCCTCTCTTTGATATTGTCTTCCTTTTTTTTTTTTTTAATCAAGTGTCACCAGCTCATGAAATTAAGAGTTCCCAGGGGGTGGGTAGGAGCAGAGAGTGGCCCTCTGTTTTTCTGGGATGTGATCTGACTCCATGCACTTGTAAGAAGTGCCTGCGTGTGTTGTAGAAAGCCCCACTAGTAGATACAGCCGTTCCAACAAGAGCGTGGCTCCTACCGGTGGGTCAGCCGGCAGAGTCTCTCGTCTCTTCAGCAGCGTTCAGCTTGGTGCAGGTTTCTCTCTGGCTGTTTCCAATGCATACTTGTTTTCATTCATTCGAACTTGGGGCTTGGCTGAGTCATCATTGCTTAAGCTCTTTCATGTGTCCATGGCCAGCAATTTCAATGTTATCTGCCACTGGAAAGGAACTTGAAGTCTTCTTTGTTCTGGTCTCCTGAACACAGGGTTCTGATTCTTCTTCATCTGTGTAGCTGGGGTCCTTGAAGTTTCTAAGCTAGGCTGTTCTGCCTATCTATTTTGGCCTAACTTTTTCATTCCTATTAAATAAAGAAATTATAACAATTTCTTTCTCCAAGAAAAATACTATCCATTAAACAGTTACTCTGCCTTATTCTTGAGCCAATTGCTCAAGAATATTGCTACTGAGTAGCAATTAGAATAACAATTAGAGTAGCAAGAGGAATAGCAATTAGAGGTAGATGAGGCTGAGAAGGCACTACTTCCTATAAATATAAATAAATGCTTTTCTTCATTTTTCATTTCCCATCACCGGGCCTCTTTCTCTCCCCGGGATCTGAATGAACGATAATCTCATGTCCAGGGACAGAGCTGGGTAGACGTCAAAGGCCAAGCTCTGAAGCCAGACTACGGCCTCTAGTACCTCCTAATGTCATCTTCCCATCCTTCAGGTTTCACATCAGCAAACTGGGGTAATAATGACATAACTACCTTATGGGGTGTGGGTGTGAAAATTAAATAAAACTAAGTAAAACAAGTTCCCACAAATGCCCTTTTCCTCAACATTATCATCTTCCCTACTGTTATCTTACGTCAAAGCTCAATCACTGAAGAGAAAATGTGGGGTCCATTCCTCCCCTGAAACCTGTCTTTTCTGCTTCTCCCTTTCCCTCCACCCCCTTCCCTTGCTCTTTGTTTTGGGACCAGCCTGTCTGGCACCTTGGTAGACCCATCCCATGACCTTGGTGAACCCATCCCATGACCTTGGTAGACCCATCCCATGACCTTGGTAGACCCATCCCATGACCCGTCGCCACAGACGAGCGCCTGCCCTTGCTTCTCAGCACAGACAGCTCTGCTGTCCTGCTGCGGAATTGCCGCCCTCTGAAGGATTCCTCTCACGGCACAGCTGGTGCAGCATGATCTGGTGCTCCCTTGTTCCTGTCTCTGAGAGTCATCTTTCTCCCGTCAAAATTAGCTTCTTGAAAAAACAGCTTGGGAGGTTCAGTGAAAAATAACAACCACAGGCTCCGAGGGTCTGTGGGGGTAACTGTGATCGTTCAGAGACACCTAACCGTAAGGTACAACCATGAACATAACAGTAGCTACCGCCTCTGATGCCACTTACTGTAGGCCGGCTACTTTGCTAAGTGCCTGGTACCCATCATCTCATTTAGTCTTCTCAGTAACCCTGTGAAGCAGATACTCTGCCCACATTTAATTTTCAGGAACATGAAGTTTAAGGTGGTTGTCTCCAGGGGCTGCCTGTGAGTAAACCACACTGGTGTGAGTGACGCCAGCGATGAGGTTTTACCAGCCACGCTCTGTGGGCCACCTGCTAAACTCCAGTCCTAGAGTGTTCTAGAGAGAATGAACCAACTCTGGGAACAAGATCCAGCTCTGAGTTCTGCCATTTTTCTCTCCCCACACCATTCCAGAAGTGATTGGCAGGTCCTAATCTTAGGGAGAACACAGAACAAGCAGGGAGACTAGACGCTTGTTTTGGTCAGTGTTTATTAGCTGAAGACTGGGGTCAGTAAATTACAGAATAGATAACTGGGTAGAACAATCAGTTAGTAACGGCAATCTGGGCACGTGACCTGGCTTCCTGAGTTTCAGTTTATCTCAGTGGACAACAGTGAAATAACTTAGCGGTATTTGCGATATAGGGGTCAGATGTTTTGTTTTCCTTTTCTCATCGTGTAGCCTTGAGCAAGTTCTTTAACCTCTGTCCCAGTTTCCCATCTTTAAAATGAAGAAGGTAAACTAGATCAGAGTGGGCTGATGTATATAGCATGGTCCTCTTTCCAGCTCCCTGTCGGAAGTTGCTGTTGGATGTTGTTATTTTGCTCACACTGCTCTCACACATGGCTCCCTAGTTTTTCAGCACAGGCTTTAGCATCTACTATTGGTAGAGCTGAAAAGAAGCCAAAAGAGAAGAATCCTGTAATGACTCTTTCTGGCACCACGTGGTCGCTGGGATTTCTTTTACTCTCAGGCTTAGGTAATTGAATATTAGGTAAATGATCTCTTCTTAGGTTTAGCTAAACATTTTTGCCTCAGAAAATTAAGGTTACTTAACTTCTTTGGGGCTGAACAGAAATTCCCCCCATTAGGTGGGAAACTGAGGCATCAGTTTTGAGGCATCCATTGTTGAGCTGGCAATGAATCTTGCTGTTCAGAAGCTATCCTCGTGTGGGCTCACATGAGGATCATGGTTGATTTCTCGTGCTTATGAAACTCTGAGAATAGCTTGTTTCCCACAGAGAATGGGTGAACTACTGCTGACAGGACTGAGTCCAGTGTGAACAGTGCTGCGCTTCTCGTTTGTGTGGTTCTCATGACAAGCCTGTTACCGGCACATGCCCATTGCGTTTCATACGAAGGACAGTATATTCTTTAGATCCTGATTTCTTTCTGCTGCTGTGTAGCTCGAGATATAACTGTTATTGAAAAGGCTGTGCTATATTCTAGCCATCTTCAGTTTTCTCTGTATAACTTGACTTCTTGACTGGGGAAATTATCAGATGTTTGTAACTATTATCTAACCACTCAGTTAAGTAGCAAGAAACATGCTGGACCATGAGAGAAAAGCATTAGTTTTCTTATACTTGAAGTCAGGCTGAGAGCTCAGGCATTGTTTCCCTGGTCCCGAGACACTCCAGGTTTACAATAGAGTCCCCTGGACTTGTTTTAGAACTTAGAAATCAGTACTTGCCCCCTGCCTTTCTGCCTTCATCCAATTCTGCCTCCTTACCCAGACCGTCAGGGAGGTCACAGGTTCAGATTAGAAGTGACCAAAGGCTCCACTTCCCTTAGTGATGAGTATCTAGGAGCATATCAAATTTGAGATTATTTTAGACAAGGAGATGTCCAAAAGAAGCCTTCTCTTGTAGCTTGCAGACTCTATTTCTTTAAGGAAGCTGAATGTCCTTTGTTATGTCATGAACGACACAGGGCAATTTTGATTGTGGGTGACATTTTTATAAACTTCATTTAAAAACAGGAGTTTCTTTTGCCAAGAATCCTAATGGGGTTAGTTCTGTAACGACTGCTTTTATGCCCCGGGGCCCTGCCCCACGGTCTGCACCTGTTTTACCCCTTGCAGACTGGGCGCATGGGCTGCCAACTTGTTCACTGACATGGGGAGCCCTAGAAGAAGAACATGCTGGTGCATGATAAGAACCTCCTCAGGGCTGTGGGTATTGTCAAGAGCAACCCACCCAAACGAGATGATGAGGTATCAATAGTAGAAACAGGATGAAAAGACTGATTTCAGAAGGATTTTTTGAGGAATATATGTAGGATTTGGTGATTGATTGGATGTGGTGGTGAAGACGACAAATGAGTTTGGGTTAAAATGCCTCAGACCTAACCCTGCGGTTAGTCCTGCTCCTGTGTATCCTTGAGCAGTTAGGGACTCCTTTAAGTGGGTTACAGGATGTGTTTGTTTTTTTCTTTTTTCCTGATTGATCATGCTATATGGTGCCCCCTCCAGAGCCAATAAAGCCTACTATAAGAACTTCTAATATGGACTACTGTAGCACATCTTCGGTGAACTAATGAAGTTTTCTGTCCTTAAGAAATTAGCTTTATTTTGTAGGATGCAGAAAGACTCTAGATATTGAGAATGAGAGCACTGCTTCTTAATTAGATTTTCATAAGAAATTTGGTATTGAATGAGAAGGCCATTTGAACTAATTGTGAACTTAATTTAGCTGAAGGTGTGAACTCAAATAAAGATGGCATAGTCGTGGTAGTGACTTTAGGGAAACAGCAGACTTAGGCTACCTCTGTGAGGATCGTGTTTTGAAAACAATTCTGTATACCAGATATCTGTGACAGGTGTATTTCCCACATGCTCCTGCTTTTCCAACTACTTCTAATGTTTATCACATGCTTTCTTTAGAGGTGGAAATTGTTGATGTTGATGATATAACATCATTGAGCCAATGTGGTCTTGCTCTCCTTAAAGTAAAGCAATAGACTTGTATGGAAAAAAACTATAAATTAATCATAAAATGATCCCGATTCACCATTACTATTAACTTCTCATATCGGGAGCAAGAAGCACAACTTCACCTGCATCACATTTGGAGGAGGTACCTCTGAAGAATGGTCAGCTGTGCAATCTTCCTCAAAAGTGCATAGATCATCCTGAGTGTGTCTGAAGGATGGGAGTAGGGAGCAAAACAAAGTGCTTATGAAAGGCCACAGGGTTGGGGCTGCCAGGAGACTGGTAAACGGCAGTGGCAGAAAAGCATGTAATGCTCTCCTGTCACCGCGTTTATTTCTCCCTACCTTCTGGTTTCCTTAACTCTGCTGTCTCAGACCTATAAAAGCTGCTGAAATAGTTGGCGTTCTTTTCCTTTTGGAGAATAAAGGTCAACACTTCAGGGTCTTGGGCACGATAGAGCATCTCAAGGTCAGATAACATGAGGCAGCTCGCCTAAGCTCGTTGTGCTTAAGCGATGTTGCGCCTGCTTCTTTAGTTTGTTAAGACCACGTAAAGACGTCATATATAGAATTTTTGAGGTTCTGAGTGACTTGAAGACTCCTCTGTTAATCCTCTCACAGCTATAAATCAGCTACTTTTTATATCAGGGCTAGGTGACAAGGCATAGAAATTGCCTTTTCCTCAAGTTTTGTTTCTCTGTCACAAATCTGATTTCAGAAAACCATTAGTAATTTTTTCTTATAATTCTGACATTACAAAGAAATGATTTGCATCATAAAGTCATTCTCAGGTGCCATTAGCTGACTTTTCATGACAATTCATCTTCTAAGGCAGCTCTGTCCCGTAGGAACTTAATGTGAACAGTGTATTTAATTAAAAATGTTCTAGGAGGAACAAGAAAAATTAAAAAAAACACACTTTTTTTTAAAAAAAGATTTTATTTATATTTACATATAAGAGCTGGGGTATGGCCAGAGACTGGGGCGGCGGAGTGAGGGTGAGAGTGTTCATCAGAGTGGGGAGCAGAACAGGCAGATTGACTGAAACACACTGCTGAGGGGAGCAGCGGGCGAGGCAGGAGAGGTCTGCTGCACCATGTGGGTCCCCTCCCTGGCTGGGGATCAAACTCACAGTGCAGTGGCTGTGGAAGCTCCATGGTGTGGCGCTCAACTGCTTGTGCCACCAGGGAGGCCCAGATGAAACACATTTTGATAGCATTTTAATTTCATCCAGTATATCTAATATATTGTTTTAGCTTATTATCAATATTTTAAAAGGGTTAATGAAATATTTCATAATTTTTCCTATGTGTTAAAGACTTCAAAATTCAGTATTTATTTTAGCTTATGCCATATTTCAATTGAACCTGGCCACGTTTCAGTTATGTGACTAGTAGATTCCATAGTCCCTAGCACAGTGAACAGGTGCATCCTGTTCATGTAATAGCCATTCTGTAAGAAAGAGCATGATGTAGTGCTTTTACATTAAATTTGCTTTGATTAGGAGGAACCATATGAAATTGCTGTTTTTGTATTTCAAGATGGTTGATACTAGCAACCATTTGAATTACATGATTCTATTTAATATGTTACAACGAAACATATTTCCTCTCCTTGAAATCAGGAAACATTTACTGTTCAAATCTTACCTAACTTAAAAAAAAATCTATCATCCATTGTGACCTGACTTTATATGTGACTCAGAAGCAAGAACGACAGAGTACAGGGGGAGAGGGGGCATCGTATATCACCTTCCTTTCCTTAGTTATTGTGCCTTAGTTTTGGCCTGTTAATTCACAGCCAAGAGACTAAAATTTGCATATTTCTTCCTACTTTTTTAAAAAAGATTTATTTATGCATACAAGCACTGGGGTACAGGCCAGAGGTGTGGGGGGTGAGAGGATTCACCAGAGACAGAGTGGGGAGCAGAACAGGCAGACTGACTGAAACACACTGCTGAGGGGAGCAGCGGGCACAGCAGGAGAGGTCTGCTACGCCATGTGGGTCCCCTCTCTGGCCGGCAGCAGGGATCGAACTCGTGCTGCAGTAGTTGCAGTTTGCTTCATAGTGAAGTTGCTTAACCCACTGCGCCACCAGGGAGGCCCCTCTTCCTACTTTTTACACTAGACTTGTTCTTTCCTCTAACTGGGAGAATACCTAATGAGGTTAGCTGTAAATGCTTAGGTCTGGTACTTAAAGAAAAAGAAGCAAGCACTGATAACTAGTACTTATAAAAGAAGAATCTAGTTTTATTAGAGACAGGCAGCTGTAAAAGAATGAGTGAAGCTGGTTATAAATGCAAGTAAATGTCAGTGAGATCTCTTGTCTTTCTGCCGATACGCTGGAGGAAGTAGTGACTGTAGAGATGCAATGTTTAAATCTTTATGTTCACCCATAAAATTACAGTTTTATTTCTGAATCACATGTAATATGATCAAATTACCAAAATTAATAAATTGATCTTCTTGTTTATTTCCTAATATTTTAAAAATTAAATGTGAATAATAGAGAATTTGTTTTAAGTTATATGTATTATTTGTAGGGGAGAAGTATGGCTACCTTTCACTTCCAAAGTCAATGGTAAGTAGAATAGTTTTGTACGTTTCAGAATGTTTTTATTCAGAATTCAAATTATGGTTTTGTTATCTGTTGCTAACCATCTTCCTTAAGTGGAATTTCAGAAAAAAGTTAGGATATTAAATGTTGATTCTTCTGAGTTACTGAGTAGTGGTCTAGATGTAGGCCATACTCTGGTTATTTGTTATGGGTTTGGGAAGTTGAAGGAACAAGTGACATTTTATGACTAGTAAGAAGTCATGATTTTAAGTCAGAGGTCTTTTCATTCTGCATATTAGGGGTCTAACTCACAAGATCACATTAGAATAATTTCTACAGATCAAGAACTTTCACAATACTTTCTACCGTGAAAATATGCAGCATGTAGGAGAAAGATATTATGTTTATCTGGGCACTTGGCCTAGCATCCCTCTTGGGAATGAAAATCAAAATCTGATGCTACTTTTATTTAAGGATTTGAAATATTTACCTTTATGAAACTGCAGCTGACGCATCTGACTGTATTTATAAACAATGTCCACTGGGTGGCAGGCTTGATCACCTTATAAAGATGATTTATGCACTTTTCCAGGCAGTTCCTTTTCAGTTTTTGTTAAATACTTTCATAATAATGATTTTTAAAAATAAAAATAATGAAAACACAACTAAATTTAAAAGAATAATAGGGAATATGAAAAAATCTAAGTAAGATAAGACCTCAAGGGTGTTCTTTCCTAAATGTTTGGTAGAGACTACTCGACTAAGGAAGAAACAAAGATGGTGAGGCCTTTTTTTGTGTGCTGGTACAAGGAGGAACTGGTTCCAGAAATCACTGATCATCTCTGTTTGGTTTAAATGAGTGTTGGAGATGACTTCTATTTGTATGTCTGTAACTTTATGGTTCCCCTATATATATTTTTTCTGTTCATTACCTTCCATTTCTTCTATAGTAAACAGCATTAGGAAATCTCAGAAAGGTAGTATTAAATGAACAAATATAACCTGTGGGGTAGAAATAAAGGGAAAAGTCAAGGCTGTCTGCAGTGAAAGTGGTGACGGTATAGATTTTAGGTTTTAGGTAACAGTAGTAGTAATAATAAGGAAAAGAACAGGGAGGTACACATAAACATCTAAGTATTGGTGGTAATCTATATTTTAGACTAAGCGCAGGAGTGTGTTGCTTGATCACAATTTATACTCTATGTTCTTGTGTGAATATGTACTCAATTAAAAATTTTTAGAAGTTTTAACCATAAAACATTAAAAATTTTTTTTAAATTAATTTTTTCAAAAATGGCTCCCCGAACCTCAGGTGCCTACACCTCAGGCTCCTGCATGTCCACTCGCCCCTATAGGGGGATCTCCTGGATCTCAGAGTGAGGGGAATGCCCGCCCGGGTGCTGTTTCCAGAGAACTTCTCGATGTTGCTGAGGGTGGTTTCTGTTTCTCAAGTAAATAGGCCTCTGAGGGCTAGCCTGGTAACCTGACTACTGTACTTTGTTTTATCCTCTCCTAGATTGGTATATTCTGAGTTCCAAACAGCCTGCATCAGAAACAAACTTAAGTAGGGGTCCATCAGATATGCTGGCTCAAATATTACGTCCTAGATTTGAAGTATAATCTCAGTACATTCTGGGGTGCAGGACTAGGTATTGGGATGCCAATGAGAGTAGGGGGCTGAAATTTACCCTCAAAGGACAAATTGGTGAAAGGAATTGAATTTCAGAGTCTTAATATTGGGAACACATGGAAATCTACATGTAGTGGCTAATTTTAGTCCATCATTTCATAAGAATAACTCAACAGAGCCCTGGGAGGTTTGAGAGTATAATAACTGGAGTCTGAGAAGCCTGAGAGGGTTTTAAGCCCTTGGAGGGCAATGCTCTGCTTGCCCTGGACCCAGATTTCTAACTCACTATCTGTTCAAAGCAAAAGTATTGGCAATTACTTGTTTAATTTAACCAGTTTAATATAGTTTGTGCACTTGAAAGTGTTTAAAATCTTATTTCTTGTTACACTTTGTTCTACATTCTATTACTATTGTGTTTTCTCATAATTAGTTTTTTTAAAAAATCTTAACTTTTTTTTGTCACAGAAGAATAATGCAAACCTAAAATCACTAAAGACAGACAAGCCTGACTCCGAGGTAAGAACCTTTTCTTTGCAATGGTTTCACATTGAGTCCTCCTTTTTCATCAACAGTGACTGAACTGTTAGATCAAAATCTCTGTGTTATAGGAGCAAGCCAAAGTAGCAAAGCTTGGACTGAAGCTGGGTCTGCTCACTTCTGATGCCAACTGCGAGATTGAGAAGTGGGAGGATCAGGAGAACGAGATTGTTCGATGTGGACGGAACATGTCCAGTGTGGCCTATTCTCTGTATTTATTCACTAGGTAAGTGTAGTTGCATTCTGATCCTTTTGTTGTAAACAGACGTGCCATAAAAATAGTTGATGGGTTAAAGTCAGTTACAAGTGTAAAAAGACTATGGTTATGAAACTGTAAGTTGTTCTACAATAGTTAAATGAATGCAACAAGAAGACATTTATTTCGTGAGAATTTAGATTTAGATTTAGAAGGAATCCTCTTTTAGGTTTGCATCCCATTCTTTGCATAATCTTGAAATGATTTTGCATTCTGCTTTTTTTGTCCTGTATATCCATGTCTCTCCCAGCCATCACCAGCAAGTTTACAAAACATGCCTTTGAAATTTTTTTTAAAAATATTTATTTATTTATGCATACAAGAGCTGGGGTACAGGCCAGAATTGTAGGAGGTGAGAGGATCCACCAGAGACAGAGTGGGGAGCAGAACAGGCAGATCTACTGAAACAAACTGCTGAGGGGAGCAGCAGGCGAGGTAGGAGAAGTCTGCTGTGCCATGTGGGTCCCCTCTCTGGCTGGAGGCAGGGATTGAACTTGTGCTGCAGTGGCTGCAGTCTGCTTCATACTGTGTTGTTTAACCCATTGTGCCACCAGGGAGGCCCCCCTTTGAAATATTTTTTTGCAGATTCATTTTTATTTGTGCATACAAGAACTGGGGTGTAGGCCATAGGTGTGGGGGGGTGAGAGGATTCACCAGAGACAGTGGGGAGCAGAACAGGCAGATCTACTGAAACACACTGCTGAGGGGAGCAGCAAGCGAGACAGGAGAGGTCTGCTGTGCCATGTGGTTTAGTTCCCTGGCCAGGTATTGAACGTAGGCCACAGCAGTGATAGCATGATAGTGAGGACACTGAACCCCTACACTGTCAGGGATTTCCCTGCCTTTGAAATCTTTATAAAAGTGATTGATTAGACACAGATCAAAAACTATTGTTTTCCTGGGTAATTTTATAGCTTTCCCTCAGTCCTTATTTAAGGTTGCCTTAATATTTTTGTAACTTCTTAGTAATTTATAGATAACATTTTTATAAGCTGTCTTAATTCTTATAAGTTAATGATTTATATATAATTCATATTTTGTATATTTATGGTTTAACTAGTGTTTTAGTTAAAAAAAATTTAAACTTACCAGAATTTAATAGTTTTTAAAGTGTTCTTGGTTTATAATTTTATCTGCTCCTCACAACAGCTCATCAGAATAGGAATGAATCCTGCACAAATTACAGTGGTTAAGGGGCAGAACTAACAGGTTAGGTTTCAAATCTGATTCATATCTGCTCCATGGCTCCTCTTAATGCATTTGTAGAGTCTGAATCCTTCTTGGTAGTTTTCAATCTGATATTCCCTAATTCTGTAGCACAGGTAGTATCACACTTATTTTATAGACTCAGAATTGAAACTTAAATCAACACTTAATATTATTCCTGAAATTTTGGGCTCTGTCAATACACAAAATGTTCTACAACATTAATATTATAAAACCAATTTCAGGCAGTAACTTTTTCTTACCTCCTTAATAATTCATTTTCTTTCAGGGGAGAAGGGCCACTGAAAACGTCCCAGGATTTAATTCATCAGCTAGAGGTATGTTTTGTTTCCATTTTCTGCTACTTTAATTCTGGGCTGAAAGTGGTGATGACTGGTTTTCTAAAAGACTCACTGTTTGTGTGTGTTGTTGTGCACACACATGTGTACTGTAGAGCGCAAGTGCACAAATGGAGGGTCAGCAGTATCATTCTGTGCAGCTTTCTGGAATATCTTACTGGAAAAAACTTAACCACTATGGGGACAAAGTAGAATGGACTTTGAGAGTCAGTAGTTGTAATCATTGTTTTGGTTTTCCCAGGTAGGTGAAATGGACTGTCAGCAAGTGCATGAAAAGCTTTCAGCCTCTTCATTATTGAATTGGGGTGAACGATACTCACTACTTGGTGCACGAGAGCAGCTCGTGCTTGAGACCCTGAGAGGGTCCCAAGTGTGCGCACGCCCTTCTTTTCCTCCATGTCCCCAACAATTCAGGGCGCCCAGGGAGAGACAGTTCTGCTGACAGCTATCCCCGTGGACTCCATGTGTGTTCCTCCTGACCCATGCTGTGTCCATTGCCTAGTCCAGGGCGTGTCCACGTGGGTCTGCCTCAATCACCCCCCCAGCTAGAGACTTCGAGGGCCGGTGGGCTGCTGGACTCCATCCTTATATCCCTCAGTCTCATGTCAGTGAGTTTGCCCCTCGTCGAACCAAGAGATTGGACGTTTGACATTGCTGCTTGCCACTTTGCCACCTCAAGTGGTTTCTTTTGGCATTCCCACCTGCCCCCATGTGTCTTCCCAAAGAATGCTGAGCCTCTTGGGGAGGAGTTTCAGCCTGAGAGGATAATTTCCACAGTATCGGGATAATTGCAGAACATCTTTCTTTTAGATTTTCCTGTAAAGTTGACTATCTAATCTATCCAGTGATAGCAAGAACACTGGCTGGTGGCTCCCTGGTGGTCCAAGGGGTTAAGTTTCAGCACTGTCAAGCTGTCGGCATTCAGTACAGCATGAGTTCGATCCCCGGCTAAGGAGCTGACCCACATGGTGCAGCAGACCTCTCCTACCTTGCCTAATACTCCCCTCAGTAGTGTATTTCAGTCAACCACCTGTTCTGCTCCCCACTCTGTGAATCCTCTCACCCCTGCACCTCTGGCCTGCATCTCAGTTCTTGTATGCGTAGGTAAATAAAAATAAATCTTTAAAAAAGAGAAAAAGAACACCGGTGGGTTAACCCTGAATCAGTTGCCTTCCTCTTCGTATTTTTTACTTAATTTATCACCAATACCTTTTTTTTTAATCATTCAAACTTGCCCTGTTCTTGTCATTCTTGTGATTACTACCTAGGTTAAGTCCCTTTACTCTTCTGGGATCTCTCATTATAATATACTCTATGTACCATTTTAAAATAATCATCCTGAATATTCCTTTCTTATCTGTTAAGTTTTTCACTGTTCTTTCCTGTCATCTTGTTCTCCTCATAAGTTGTGAGCTGTGTGGTAAATGGTCAAAAAACCATTAGAATTAGTCTTCTGAGATGGCTGGCTAAAGAATGTGTAGGTGTGACACATTTTATCTTGGTTAGCTGGAAACATCAATATTCTGACAGCAATATTCTGTTATTTGACCTCACATTCTAAGATTCATTATCCTTTTAATAATCGGGTAGATCATGAGATGAGCTCTAGATTCTTCCAGAAGCCCAGGAATATTTTGAATGGCTCAGTATCATAGGTCCATCTGATCCTCTAGTGTAACTGATAGTGAGCAGATGTAAGGGGAGTCTCTCCTTGGATTGATTTTGCATCAGGCCTGGGAAATACCCTTCTGAATAAACTTTTCTTGGCTACATGAAAAACTTTAGTTCTATGACATCTTTTATGTTTTTTAGCTTTAAACTCTATGTGAAAGTTATCAGTGAGACTATTTCTTATCAACTATCCATAAGACATATATCTAAAGTAGTGTTTTTCTTCCCACCAGGTTTTTGCTGAAGAGGGCTTAAAGCTTGCTTCAAGTGTACAAGTTTTCTCAAAACAGGTAGTGCAGGTTAAAGATATAAAGATATTTAAGATTTCAAAGATGGAGTCTTGTTGGAGTTGTTATAACTTCCTAAATTGTATTTCAGCTGAAAGATGATGACAAGCTTATGCTTCTTGTGGAAATAAACAAGCTAACTCCTCTGTGCCACCAGCTCCAGACCACAACCAAGACACCTTTGCAGAATCAGGTGTTTCTGAAGGTAAAGGGGAGGGTGGGCTATTCAGGTAGACACTTGTGAAGCTTTCATATTTCTTTATCTGAGGCTGAGGTTAACTCTCAGCCTCCTTTTCTCCAAATAAAATATTAATACCTACAGAGGGACAATTTATTTCGAATTTTTATGCCTTAACTATAAGAATAATTCGTTATTTGCAACTTTAACTGACTCGGGAGCAGTAGACTCACCAGCTATATTCGCTTTTTGGTCATAATTAGTTCTGTGGTGTGGAGCTGCCACCATTAAGTCCTCATGTCATCGCTACTGTAACTAGGGCACAAACTCCCCTGAGTATGGGCTCATGTTTTGTCTCAGGAAATGTGCACTTATGCCAACCAAGAAATTGGAAAGTGGGCGTTCACTGCTACTATTTAGAGTGCTTTGAATAGTTGCTAAATAGCCTGAAGTAGAACAGGTTGATTTCTTGTTCATCCTTCTGGGGGTGCTCATGAAATCGTCAGGAGAACTAGGCAGCAGTCGCTGCACTTGTGTCTGGGTGCTTAAGTGAGCTCTTGAGTTCTAATCTCTGTACCTTTTGAGAGCCATTAGATCTCCATAAGGGAGACGTGTCAGCATTTTGAGCTAAATAAGTGATAGTGTTTTTTGATGTATACCCCTTGTGATGAAATCCGATCGGCTTACTTTCTGTAACTGCAGGTTGATAAGTGTATAACAAAGACAAGATCTGCGATGGCTATCTTGGTCCAACTACTTTCACTTTGCTATAAACTGCTGAAGAAGGTGAGATAATTTTTCTCTTCAACTCACAGTTCAAAACTGCTTTAAAGGAAAATTCAAAAGAAAATAATTACTATTTTGAATTTTGCGATTTTTATTTTCAGAGTAAAATAGACAGTAATTGTCTTATTTCTTTCCAGCTTCAGGTGGAAAATAGCAGATGGGTCTCACTTACCAACAAGGACTCCGTGAATGGCAAAACTTGAGAGCCTTTTGGGGTCAGATCTCTGGAACATCATGTGGCAAAGCTGACATTTTTAGAAAGCAAATGTTCATTGTATTTTCAGAAATTTAACAGTTTTATAAAGAAGATAAATTTGAAATCGTCCTATATTTTCTGATCATGAAAGAAATTGTAAAACTTTTTGACAACTAATAAATGACATGGTAGTTGTGAGAATTCCAATTGCAGTGTCATTATCAAATGGAACATTGCCACTGATGTTCTTTAAGTCAAACCAAATTGTCTTAATGATCCCAGTTGTCTTAATGACAGTTTAATCCAAAGAGCTATTTTGAATATGTTAGCACCTTGGGCACACTTTACCTTAACTCCCATTGTAGTTTTTTAACCTAAGTTCATCATTTAGAACACCAGCTTTCAGCAGAAAACATAGTTGTCTGGGACAACTATGGGCTTTCCTTAACCTGTGGACTCTCCAATTACTGTCTTTTCAGTTTCGACTGGGCCTCTTTGCTGTCAAAGACCACCATGCTTGTAGCTTGCATTTGTTCTCTGACAGCTGTTTCAGGCTATCAGCTGCTTATGTCCCGTCTCCTATTCCCAAAGGCCGGGTTCTGGAGCTCACACCACAAAATCCTGGAGGATATGGCTTATAATTCTAATTCTGGTATAACTGGCTTGTCTGCGCTGAGTATTAGCTGGAATCCTAAATCTGTCTTATTTCAGAAAAATTTCTACATTATCCTCAGTAGTGATAGATAAAATAGGTGTAAGATCGATAGAACAAAGAAATTGTTTAAATTCTTTTTTAAAAAAGATTTATTTATACATACAAGTACTGGGGTGCAAGCCAGAGGTGCAGGAGGGTGAGAGGACTCACCAGAGGCAGAGTGGGTAAAAAACCAGATGGATCTACTGAAATACACTGTGGAGGGGAATAATGGGCAAGACAGAAGAGGTCTGCTGTGACATATGTAGGTTAGCTCCCTGGCCGGGGATTGAACTCAGGCCATAGTAGAATAGTGCTGGGACTTAACCCTTAGGCTACCAGGGAGGCCCTAAAATAAATTCATAATAATCATACTTTTTTTTATATTGCATTTGGAATGTTTGTTATAAAACAGTATCTTTAATATTTTTAATTTTAGGGCTTAACACTTTGGCGCAGTGGGTTTTGATAAAAGGATCTGGCTTACAGGTCTGTTCTTAGAATATGGTAAACTTTGTTTGGGATTTGAGTGTTTGCATTTCAGTGCTTTGAAATCTATGGGATTTGTCAAATGGCAGCAGTGATATGCAAGCTTCCTTGCTGATCATCGTGTGGGTCATTCGTCATCAGGTCCTGCAAAGCAATACTACGAACTAGCTAGGCTATATTTTCTTGATGTAAACTAGCAACACTGAAGGCCTTGGGGGCAGAAATGGGGAATGCATCCCCTTAGTCACCTTTGCGCTTCTCCTAACAGTCAAAATAATCAGGTATGATTTTTCCCTGAAACTATTCTTTTAAATTACAATAGAAGTAATGGGGAAATGATGTGAACTAATGTTTTCCTTTTACTTTCTTTAGTATTTTTGTTTTGTAACCTATTTGGGAATCATTATTTATGGTTAGGTGGCCCTGTTTAGATGGCTGTGGAATTACTACCTGTATCATGTCTGGTCAGTATATTTAGGCGACAGTCTTGCTAGCACTGAAGTTAATAAGTTTCTTGTGACTCAGAAGTAATTTAATATTTTTATTTACAATATACTTTCACATACCGGAGATGAGAATATTCCCTATTTAAGTACCATGGTGGTGGGGAAGGAATAACTTATGACTTCAAAGCATAAAAGAATAGAGAACCAAAGGAATTTACACAAGTGATTTCTTCTGTATTAAATATTACTTTAAAACATATTTAGTGATGTGTTGACGTTCCTAAAATAAATTTTAAGTCTTTTATTTGAAATTCAATGTCAATAAGTTTTAATCAAGCTATAAAGTTTTCATAGTCTTTTGCTGTGTTTAAATGATGTAAAAGCTTTTGTTCCATTTGAAGCCATCTGTGTATTTGATTTACAGCAACTTCTTAGTAACTTCTTTGCTAGTTACCCTGTAACTGGAGTGTAAAACTGAGTGACACATTGCAGTAACCAGCTTAATACTGTATTATAACACTTCCATATGTCCAGAGAGCCTTTGTGTTTTGCAAATTCTTTCACGCATTGCCCATTTAAGAAGCCAAGATGCTGTAGCATGCTTTATCTCTAAGAAGGCCATCTTAGTGACATGGAAGTAAGAAGGTATATTCTCAGCCTCTTCCTACAACCTAAAAGAGATGAGCTGAGGCAAAAAGGGTAAAGGGGGGGATAGGATTGTGGGAGTGTCAATGGAAGCAGACTGGGTAAGAGGGGCCAGCTAGATTTTTACAAAAACTTGCAAAAAATGGAAAATTAAGGCAAGAACAATTATGCCTCAGTATTACATAGAAATATGTCAAAATAGTATTTACTTCCAGATTATAGGAGGAGTAAGTTATTTTACTTTGCTACTTAAAATTTTCCTGTCTTTCAAAGTGCCTGTTTGTTTTTAATCAGAAAAACATTCCTTGCTTACCAGTTAGAGAGCAGCAAAATAAGAGAATGAGTACATGGGCAGGGCAGATCTGGAAGGCTGAAGACAAAAGGGGAACCAAGACTTGTTACAAAGGTAAAGAAAGAAGAATAGGGTAAGTGAAGGCTCAGGCCGCCCTGCAGGTGGCTGGTGTGAAATATGCCTACTGTGTGCTTGTTCTTTAGCACACTGATCCCTTGGGCCAGGCAGGAGTGAGAGTCCCACGTTATTTTGCTTCACATTGGTGCTCATGATGTGGCTGTTGTGGCATTAATGCGTTTCATCAGTACTTCTTCATACTGTTCTTGGGTCAGTAACCCTTCTGTAATGCTTTTACTTTCTTCAAATTTGGGTAGCACAACTGCAATGTAGCCTTCGGTGGATGGCTAGAAAGGAAAAAGAATTTTTAGTACCTTCCACAGAGAAAACACTAGATGGAAAGTAATGGGATCACGCTTTCTCCCATGTTACCTTCTCTTGAAGAATAGATGGCTCATGGAGGATGTTTTCATTCACTTCCATCAGCCGACCTCTAACACAGCTATTAAAAAAAAAAAAAAAACATTGTGTTGAAGAAAAATATTACCTCTTTTGTTTCACTGAAACTGGTTAAAAAGTAACTCACCTGGATATGGTATATTCTTCTCCATCTGAGCAGTAAATCTTGCAGAGAGGTGCCAGTTCTGTTAGAAACTGTGCCCCCTGTGTAATTAAAGGGAAGAAGTAAAAGTTGATGAACATTTTTGCTTTTCTTTGAGAGACATTTCGCAGTGTTATAATAGGATATATTTCTGTAATTAGTATTTGTGTTTTAAAATAAAAATGACTTAATGACTGGAAATAATTCCTTTATTCAAACATTTATAGAGTAAGTGCCAGCTCTTTGCTGAGGGCCACCCTAGGCTCCAGGAGAAAGGCAGACTGAGAAATGGGCTAATAGGTAGTTTTATTACAGGTTAGAATACTTTTTTATCGCTTGTAAATGAGAAAGTGATATATAGTCAGGGAAAAGATTTCAAAAGTAGAGGGAAAGCAATAATAAAAAATTGAACATGACAGAGTAGGACAGCAATAGTGTGGGAAGTTAGTTTCACTAAATTCCTTATTAGAAGTTAATAAAGGAACTTCTTTGTTAGGGTTAATCATTAGACTTTTAGGAAGGGTGTTTTTCTAAGGAAAATTAAGAAAATATTCAAAAGTGTTAAGTAGCAAATAAGACTAATTTACATATTATTTTGTAAGCTAGAAGTAAATTCTGCATTTTGATCTACATTTATTTGAAGGTTATGGCATGGTAATTATTTCATGTACCCCACTATATGGATGTAGGATGTAGCTGAGGAGGTTCTCTTCGAAGCTTATGGTAAACGGGTGCAGGGATATCTCATGTGTTGTTCTTTTTTTTTTGTTGTTGTTCCCCAAAATAACTGTCCTGTAGTAAGCACAGGCATTTAAGATCAGTCAAGATACTATTCTTTACCATCTCTTTACTACTCGAAATAATATTAGCATTCATATTTATTACCACATTGGTTTCCACTCCTCTGCATGTGGCTACTTTATTTCAAAATGCTATTTTTCCCAGAGGGTTTGTTTACTACTGGGTCTATGTCAAAGAAAGATGTTTTAACTTCTTTTTATCTCCTCCCTTGGAAGAACAGATAATTGGCAGTGCGGAGAGCCTATCAAAACCTATTTGTAATGGGTTCCACGTGGAGCTCCTCTGTTCTTCAGTAATAATAAATGTGTTACTATATTGGACAAAGACTTATCATCGAACTTTACAAGTACTACCTGTTTTACTTGTAATTTGTAGACTTTAATAAAAGAATGATCTATGCTTTTGTAGGTCCATGTATTTCCTGAGAAATAATTAAGTATAAGACATGTTATTAGGAGACTTCATGACTACAATGGGAATTATAAACAAGGTCTCCTAGAACAGTGAGGGTAGTTAGCAAACACTCTTAGTATGAGCTCAATGAAGAAAGGACCTAAATCACCCACAAAAACTTTCCTGCGTAATGAGTATATCAGGATAGTTTAACTGGTGCTGAATTGTTCTTGATATAGTACCGTCTTTTAATAAAATGTTCATCTTGCTTAGGGTTGTCCATCTTGTATGACTCAGCATTGTGTGATTAGAGGGTGTGGACAGATTTGTGTTAAACTGGCAATAATTGAGGAAATGAAAATGGTAATATGGAAAACTGAGCAAATACTGGCTATTTTCTCGGATTGATTTTATATCCAAGATAGGGGCAAAATATCTCGACATACTGCTAAGAATTGCCCTTTCAAAGGACCATCTTTCTCATTGCTCATCCTGGGGATGGTAATATAGAACCTTTTATACAAATACTATACCATCTGAAATAACCATTCTTTATGGTTAAAGTATTTTAAAACCCATACCTCAAACTACCAGGAATTATGCTGTGCATACATTATAGATTTTAAGAATAACTGATCTATAATTACTAACTACTGTGATAGAAAGAGGATTTGAGTAGAGTTATGGAACATACCCGCTTAAATTTCCCAGAAACCTTGTTCTGAAGTCTGCTACAGTTGGTACTGATTTGATAGGAAATGCTTTTGATTGTTTTTCCACTTTGAAGAACTGGATGAGATCCTGCAAGCGTGATGACACATATTCTACAAAAAGCAAAAATCAATCTTGTATTATTGCTGGGTATAATTCTTCCTTCTCTAACACAGTATGCTTACTAGCATATGACTCTCTGAATTGGGTCAAATTATCATTCCATTCCGTTTTCCTCTGCCTAGTCTGGAACTTAACTGTATAAGAAATTGCAAGAATAAAAGAGGAGAAAATGGAAGTGATTTCTTTCCCAGAAAGAGGCAGAGTGCTGGAGGTCTCTTGGGTAGCACTGAGAAGTAGGGCATGCCAGCATCGAAAGAATACAGATACCGCCTGTGCCTTTAGCTAAGCCCGTCTGTGGACTCCGGCACTTCAGAGGCTAGGCTCAGGTGGGTTACTTCAGGTAGTAGTTGACTTAGGCTGTGGTTCTCATTTGGAAATTTGGGTAATCAAGTTTATTTGTTCAGAATTAGTACACAGTGAAAGGCTCATTCTTGTCAACCAAACCCTCCTGTAATAAATACCATTTCAACACAGTGGAAGACAATAATTTAGTGAACAGTTCTTTAAGCTAAGACATACATACCAGGCTACGAGACCAGAAAGTTTTTGTAGTAACTTAGAATTCCCAATTTGCTTACCGGTTAGAATGCTGTAGTATACAGTGGTCCTCACAGGGTTTTCCTTTGACATCTAGAATAACAAATGAGTCTGTTGACTGAGTCAATACTTATTGTACTGGGTAACATGTTGGTTCATAGTGTTAATCATGATGATTGGGTACAAACTTTCATTGGTATCGATTGGGTATCAATACTTTCATTACTTAAAAAGATACAAGACATCCTGTAAGGTTTTTAAAGGAACCTGGTTCAAATAGGATAATTTGTTCAACATTGAAGTGACTAACTCTTCATTCCTGTTTTATCCTCACTTTAAACCAGTACACTATTAAAAAAATGCGATTGACAAGCATTCTCTATGTATTAGTGTATATTTTGTTGGACAGTTACCATCTCCATCTCATCTTGGTCTGCCCAGCACTGTCCTGATGAAACCTTTCAGTCCTGGGTAAACCGAGACAGCTGGTCACCCTAAATTTGTCTAATAAAACTATGCTACAATATTTTTTAAATACCGACTATCCTTGAGTTGAAGGAAGCAAGCAGGGGTTATAGGATGCTCCCACTGCTGAAATTTACGGTGTACACACAAAGCAGTACAACAGAGTACCTACTTCCATGTGGCAAGGGTGTAATAACAAAGGCTACTCTTTAAGTAAAACGTTTCTGCTTTCTATTATAACCACTCTTTTCTCTCCATTCCTACTACCTCTGCCTTTGTTTCGACCTGATCAGGTAAGTCTCTTTTTATGTATCACCACTCCCTGCAGGACTGAACCTCAAGTTTCTTCCGGCACTCAAGATTACAGTCCAGCTCCTGTCTCTCTCCGGGTTCGCGCTTTAGACTACTATTCTCTCCGTATGCAACCTACCCTCACAGCACTGCACTCGCCAGTCCCAGTCTACACCCCAATACATTTCAGGCCTCCAGGCCTTTGCAAATACCTTTCCACTGCCTAGATGATAACTGAGTTCCAGTTCGTTCTGAAGTCAGGGAGAAGACGAGGGGTCTGTCACCATGGCCCCACAGCCTAAGACCAAAGCAGCTGAGGACAGGCCGACATTATTCCCCACTTACCCGCTTTGTACCAGCGAGTAAAGTAACGATCCACTAGCGACGGCACCGCGGACTCCACGGCTACTTGCTCGGTAGCCATGGCGACGTAGAGGGCTGCCACTCCCGCCCTCCCAGACCCTGGGATTTCCTGCCAAAAGGGCCGGGGAGGAGGGTGACGTTTTGGCGCACGTGTCTCATTGTGCGCACGCGCGCTGCTCTCCCGGTCCCAAACTCCGCCCACCGGCGCTAATTATTATATTTCGAAGTCTGACGTCAAAGCGGTGGGCGAACACAATAGGCTGGGTAGGAGGGTAGGGCTAGGACGCAGGTCCACCTATGATTCGTGAGCAGGAAGGCCACGCCCCTCTGCCTCAACGTCACTCCCGCGCCGAGTCGCGCGTGTCAGGGCTTCCTTGCGCGTCAGTTGTAGCAGCTGCCCTACCTCCGGGCTTTATCTGCTATCCCCCCAGGCCTGGGTCAGGCGGTGGAGAGGTACCGTGCGCGGCCAGCCGCGAACCGAGCGAGGTGCGTGCACAGCCCCGGGCTAGCTCCTGCGGGTGCACTGAAGCCGAGGGCGGACGCTCCACGGTTTTGGTGTCCTCAGAGAGCGGCGCAGGTGAGCTCTTTAAGGACCCCCAGGTTGGGAAGCAAGCAGCGGGCGGGCCCTGTCCACCTGGGGTGTCCTAATGGAGGGGACCTTTGAACACTTAACTCTGCCTGCTGCAGGCCCGGGATTGGAGTGCGGTGTGACCATCTCTGGCTTGAGTTTCTGTGTAGACGTGACACTTGCTCCACCTGCGGCCATTTCTGGGGACTCTGGAGGACTAGACAACCCTGATGGCGTGCTGCTTCCACAGCTGCGCTTAACCGGTCACCTTAGTCCTTGCGGGAGTGGACAGTAACACTGAAAACGAATCAGTTAATATAAGAGAGAAGGCGATGGTTATTAGAGGATTTTTTTTTTATTAGAGGATTTTTTTGGATGCTCTTCTATGCGTGATTTTTGCCTTGGTGACTTGTTTCTGGAGATGTTGCACTTCGGTTTTTCCATTTAATGTGGTGTATTATGTGGCCTTCACCCCTATGAAGCAATGAACTCCGTGGAGAGGACTGTCAGTCGTCTTTTGTCTTCAGATGCTAGCTTTTAAAGTGCTCAGTGTTTAAGGCACCCTACACACCTGATGAGAGGATTGATTAGCATTGTGTAAGGATTCATACTGTGTTATTGACAGCCACGGAGCTAACCAGTGAATCGTTTACTAAGCCCGTGTGAACAAGAAGGAGGCAAAGATAATTTTCACCTTGGATAGAGGACAGAAATATCTTATTTCCAGATAGGGGAAACTCTTGGTGGAAGAATAAAAAGTTCATTTTCTAGTTTGCATTTCATGTACTTGTGAGACATTCTTCTGAACATATCAGGAGATTGAAAATGTGGGTTTATTCTTTCAATTTGGGGAGGATTGGGTCTCCATATTTAGATTTAGTCAACATGTAAGTGTTCTGCTTGGTACTTAGACTTGTAAGCATGATGATTAGAGAGGTGGATGGATTAAGGGAGGAAAATGAAGGAGGCTTTATCAGAAAATTAGGCAAGGTTCCAGGGGTGATTTGTGGTATGGAGAGAGTTAGCACATTTGAAGTGGGAAAAAGGTTTTAAATTGTGAACTGGGGAAGTTGGTGATTCCAGATACAAAAGAAAGCATGCAAATAAGCCTAGGTCCTGGAGGACTGGGGAGGATACTTTCCTAGCTAGGAAAAGGAGTGGGGATGGTTCTGAGAAGGAAAAGGAGTAAGGATGATGGGTGAAAATTAAGAGAAGTTAGCTATGAATTGGGGAGGTAGGGGTAGGTAGCTCATGCTGGCAGGCTGTGTACTCAGTGATTTGGGAATTCAGGTTGCTGTATTTGTCAGTCAAGGTTCAGTCAGGGAGGTAGAAACCACACAGTATTTCAACCGAGACAGTGAGTTGATTAAATAGTTATTGGAGAAGCAAAGGAATAAAGGGTATAAGAAGTAGTATAAGGGTATATGAAGGGTATTTGAAGTAGTATAAGAGATGAACTGATAGAAGAAGTAACTCCAAGTATCTAGGCCTCAAGAGCAAAACAAGGGAAGACACTGGAACTGTCATGACCTGTCCTTGGAGGAGGTGTGCTGTAGAGCTAGGACTCATTTCTGGTGTTGATAATTCTGAAATCAAGTCCCATGTTGCTGGTCTGCAGGGGGGACTGCTTGATTAATGTTGTTCCCTTGCGAGGTAGGAGTGATGAGGCTGGTCCTAGGAGTGCTAGGAGTAGGGAATCCCTGCTAGAGTTAAGACCCATTGTTGGGGGGACCTTCCTGGTGGCGCAGTGGGTTAAGCAACACACTGTGAAGCAAACCACTGTGAAGCAAACCACTGTGAAGCAGCCACTGCAGCACGAGTTCGATCCCTGCTGCCGGCCAGGGAGGGGACCCACATGGCGCTGCAGACCTCTCCTGCTGTGTCGGCTGCTCCCCTCAGCAGTGTGCTTCTGTTGATCTGCCTGTTCTGCTCCCTGCTCTGTCTGTGGTGAATCCTCTCACCCCCCTCCACACCTCTGGCCTGTACCCCAGTGCTTGTATGCATAAATAAATAAATCTTTAATAAAAAAAAAAGACCCATTGATGGGGCAACATTGACAGGAACAGCAAGAAAACAGGAAAAAGTGAGTCGTTCTTAGCTCCTTCTGCCTTTACCCTCCAGATTCTTAACTTCAGGGTCCATGAATCCCAGGGTTTCACTGTTTGTGGGTGTGTAAGACATTTTGATGATCTGATCATGGCAACAGGAACAGCGCAATGAACATGATAAACCCCCATGAACAACCAGAAATGACATGTCTGACCCTCTGAGCTTGTCTGTTCTTATTGCTCGCTTATTCCCCTCAAGCTAGATATGCCGGGCATTCTCTCATCTCAAATATGAGTGTGACTTACCACGGTTAAGCTGTTCCTTTATGTCTTAGAAATTAATGTTTCATAAAGGGTTTTTTGTTTGTTTCTTTCAGGAATCACTTCATCATGAGAAATCTAAAGTTATGTCAGACCCTGGAGTTCAGGGATATTCATGCTCTGGGGAAACCTCAGTGCTTCTGTCTCAGAACTGAACAAGGGACAGTGGTCATTGGCTCAGAACATGGTCTGATAGAAGTAGACCCTGTCACAAGAGAAGTAAGTTATTGATGGAGATGCCAGCATGAGGCATGACCCCTTATTTGTCTTCTTCCAAACTTGCTTCTCCTACATAGACCTTATTGTAAACCTTAATGAATTCATAACCTCCTAAATGAACAGTCTATTTACTTTATGTTGATGTCATATTAGGGAGAATTTAAAAAGTAACCAACCTTTAACTCTGCTTCTATTCTAAATCTAAGTTGACAAAACTCTGACCTGTTTGTGTGGGCACCTTCACTACTGTATAAGTATTATAAAACAGTGACCCTCAGTTGGGAAAAGTTGCCTGTAGTCTTTTGTAAAACTATGTTTCAATCTACTCCACACCAACTAAATCAGAATCTTCACTGGTAGATTCTGAGCATACAGAAATTCTTTGGGTTTGTCCTGATATCTTCCCTTAATTATATTTTGCTGCTGAGGTATTTTACTAACCACTTGCAACTGATGTATTTTGATTAGTCTTAAATTTTTCTTCATACTATAAAAATCTTAGAAAACTGTAGTTATTAGCTTCATGTTTAATTGGATATTTTAAAAGAGAACAAGCTTCTTGCTTTTGTTTTGTGTTTGGTTAGCAAAAAGTTCACATAAAATATTTTTCCTATTGGAGTACAATTATGATAGTTCTGAAGTGTAAGTTTAGTTTTTAATCTAAAACAGGAAACACTTTTGAAAGTTTTAGTGTTATAAGGGAGAATTTAAAAGCATTTTACTTCTAGAAATGAGTTATGAGTTGCTCCTGAAGGAAGATTGGCTTAAATTTTGCTTATTTGTTTTGGTGAAAGGTGAAAAATGAAATTCCATTAGTGGCAGAAGGCTTTCTCCCAGAGGATGGAAGTGGCTGCATTGTTGGTATTCAGGATTTGCTGGATCAGGAGTCTGTGTGTGTGGCCACTGCCTCTGGAGATGTCATACTCTGCAATCTCAGCACACACCAGGTAAGCAGAAGAGGCCAGTGAGGAGGGCATCTTAAGCTTCTTCAAACAAGCACTTATTTTGTGTGGAAGTTTGAAGAAATGGGAGCCATAGTATTTACATATCTTGAAAATTAGAGTTTTTGCATTATATATTTCTTTATAAAAATTATTGGCATGATTTAGCTATATTTTAGGATTCTTCTAAAACTCGATTTTTGTCTACTGCATCTTTTAAGCAGAATAATCAGACCATTCCAAATTGGAACTTGAAAACCCTGGTCATGTAGTATAGTTCAGAATCTGATCCCAGCTGTAACCTTTATTCCTTAATTTGATAGATTTTTGAAATATTAATATGACTTATCATTTTAGTTATGAATGCTGATTAAGCCTTGCATTGATAGCTAACTTTGGAGTCCCTCAACTATAGATACTAAAGTAATACACGCACCACATGTATATTTTATGATTACCAGAGGAGAAAGGTTTCAAACGTTTATCTCTTTTTCTGCTCTAGCATAAGGTTGAATTTCTGGATATCTTGCCCCGGATTTTTTTTTAAACTTTATTTAAAGATTTTATTTATTATTTCATACAATAACTGGGGTGTAGGCTAGAGGTACAGAGAGTGAGAGGATTCATCAGGGACACAGTGGGGAGCAGAACAGTGGATCTACTGAAATACACTGCTGAGGGGAGCAGTGAGTGAGCCAGGAAAGGTCTGCTGCATCTTATGTGGGTTAGTTCCCTGGCCAGGGATCAAACTCGTACTGCGGTGGCTACAGATAGCTTCACTGAGCTGCGACTTAACCCTTTGCACCACCAGGGAAGCCCCTTTCCCCATATTCTTACCAGACAGTCTATAAAGTCTTGTAAAATTTCAATTACTCCATCAGTTGTGATCTCTTTAACATTGATTCTATCAGAAGAGTTGTAGAATAACTAATCAGAGTGTAATAATAGTAGCTGGCATAGCTGGCATTTATTATATGTTTACAATGTGCCAGGCACTTTTCCAAGTATGTTTCATGGAAAATTTCTTCTTTGTCACATTATGAAGTAAATTGTTGCTTTCCCATTCTTTAGGAGAGGGAGTTGAGGCTTAGAGTGCTTCAATAACTAGACTATAGTCAGACAGTTATCAGAGGGTATTTGAGCCCTAATGTGATAACTTTGCTTTTACCATCCTGTTCAGTGCAATAATAGATCTTTCAGTTAATGGTGAGAAGTATCAAAACCATCAAGTACAAATTAATTAGTGTTTTTCATATTTAGAAGCTTGCTTTTACTGTCAAAACATTTTAGACTTTTTTCCTGATTATTAAGCTCAGGTGCTAATCCTCCCTATTGGTCTATAACACAGAATCCATGTTAGTTGTGTCTTATGAGGCCTTTCATTATCCATTAACCATATTACTTTTAGCTTCACTCCCCTTTCTTCCCCACCGTTCCTGTGTGTTTATATCTTATTGCTCTAGTTGCAGATGATTTTTAACTGTTTTGTTTTTTTTTTTTTTTAAACTCTGTGGCCTCTGGTGGCATTAGGGGTTGAGCACCACACTGTGGGGCTTCCACAGCCACTGCAGTGCAAGTTCGATTCCTGCGACAGCACATCTCTTCTTCCTGGTCCGTTGCTCCACTCAGCAGTGTATTTCAGTTGATCTACCTGTTTTGCTCCCCATTCTGTCTCTGGTGAATTCTCTCACCCACCATGTCTCTGGACTGTACCCCAGTTCTTGTATGCATAAATAAAATCTTTTAAAAAAAAACGTAACTGTATACCTCTCCTGATCTCTCTCCTGGTCCTGTTATCATCCTTCATGGCACCTCAGAAAAACTTACCTGGGCTATTTTTATACCCTGTCCAGAACCCCCAAAGAGACCTTGGTTATAGCCCTAATCTCACTGAAGAGTCATCTTTTTATATCCTTCATGAGCCAGCTCTGGGAGGAATAGAGTGGCCTTAGTAACTTCCAGCCTTGTGTTATGCCTGTTTTCTTAATACCTAACACTTCTGAATACCTTCATACATGTTTCGTTGATTAAATTTACATTTGTATGTTGTGTTTTCAGTTGTTTTGATTAAGGTTACAGTAAATATTCACCCAGATGCTAGTGTTTGGAAATCTCTTAGCACTTTTCTCTTGTCTCAGCTGGAATGTGTTGGGAGCGTTGCTAGCGGTATCTCTGTCATGAGTTGGAGTCCTGACCAGGAGCTGGTGCTTCTTGCTACAGGTGAACTTTTCGCTGGTCCCTAGCTCTGGACTTTGTAAAATGTGATTCTTGTTATCTTACAGATTTCAGCTTTGGTGTTACTAGGGGTTCAAAAATGTATTTGAAGAATGATACCATCATTATAATCTAGAAGGAATGGATTCTTTTTTACTCAGGCTTTACCCTTCAATACATTTTTAAAACAAAAGACTCATTTAGCTTTTCAGTCTTTGGAAATGGGAATCAGAGTCTTAAAACCTGGAGATACTACCAAGTCCATGGTTAGAAACATCAGCAGTATTTATTTAACCAACTCTCAAAGGAGGAGTTGCTATATAAACAGATTCCAAAACCATCCTAAAACTCCTTTAAGTGATCTTACAAGCTCTCAAGCGCTGCTTTTTTCTTTAACTCTTCATTTGGATGAGTTTCTATAAACTAGCAGCCTATGAGGAATATTTGAAGAAGGACCTTGATGACTGAAGTGTGAAAGTCAGCAGCGAAGGGCTATGTGGGCCTTCATGCTTGTTCACATACTTAAATAGCTGAAGCAGCCCCAGGTGGCTGATCCTGTCAAGATTTTTTGTTTTTCTTCAGTGAGAGCCGAAGGATTAGCATGACTTTTTTCTGCTTTCTTCTGACTATAAACTTTTCTACACAAGTTCTGTAGCTTCCAGTGTCATAGATAGTTAAGGAATGGCAAATTTGTTACGTGAAAACAAAAAAATTCTTGTTTATGCTCTTTCAAGGTCAACAGTCCCTAATTATGATGACAAAAGACTTTGAACCAATCATGGAACAGCAAATTCACCAGGATGATTTTGGTGAAAGTGAGTATAACTTTGAAATATTTTGTGACCTGAATTTCTTCTCAGGCTTGGCCATTTTCTTGTGTACTAATAGCAATTCATAAACCTAAAGAACCATGGCACTTAAAATTTTATTTAATGTCTGGCAGTCCAATTCCTTTGGCCCATACCAGAGCTGACAAGGCATGCCTTAGGTGCCTCTCCGTGTCTGAGAGTTGACTTTAGAAACAGGGCAATGGAAACCTATGCTTAGGAATACCGGGATGGTTATTGCCCAGACCTCAGCAAAGGCCTAGGCTGGGGTTCATTGAAAGAAACTGTGCTAACTAGATTAAGAGTACTCATGGGGTATAATTTTGGGGAGAAAACAAGAGAGTTAGAAGACTTACTTTTATTTCTACTGCATTTTCATGGGAAAAATAATTTTCAGATTCTTGCTATGATTTAAATATGGTGTTTTTGGAATTGAAACTGTGTGAGTATTGAAGGAGGAGAGGAAGGGAGATGTTTATTGAGTATAAGAAGTTCTGGCCAACTTGAGGGTACAGGTAACTGGCTTGGTTGAAGGAAGGGAGGGGAGGAAGGAGGTATTTTAACTTGCTGCAATCTAAGTGCATGGCTTTCTGTTCCACAAACTCTGAGAAATTATTTAGAAAACTAATATCCAAAAATAATTTGTTTGGAAGTATCTTTTGAGCAGTCGCTATGAAATTAGTGTGTTTGGTAATTTTCATTAGTACTGTAAGTATATGATGTGCAGGGATAGAGCTGCATCAGGGAAGGAACAACGGAAAGGGAAGACTTGCCAGTGGAGGCCAACTCGAACTGAGCCTTGGCTGAACTGGGGTGGGTGAATGAAGGTTGCAAGTGGGGCAATGGTGTAAGCAAATGAATCTGTCAATTCCAAGGGAGGAATGTGTCATAGAAGCCTTGCCCAAGCCATGGCTTTTCAGGCAACTGTGGTAGCCTGGGTAGCAGGACATAAGTGTGAATAAAGAGAACAATGTCCAAATGGGGATTTGGACATTGAGTTACAGGTAATTAGCTATTAAGCTTGTTGATGATGTAAAATCGGTGGGTTGGTGGAGAGAGACTAGCGCAGAAGAGGCGGTGGTTGCTGCAGGCATCCAGGTGAGAGATAAGGAAGGTGGTAGTGTGGCTGGAAGAGGGGGTGAATTCAGGGCAATTTGATTTGCAGTGAGGATGGGGAGTACATTTTTTTAATTATCTGAGAAAAATATTTGGAGTATTTGTCTTTGGGCCCCAACCTACCCTAGCCAGTTTGAGAAATAAAAAGTGAAAAATAAGTAGGCTTTGAGTATGAGGTGAGGACGAAAGAATAGTGCGAGTCCAGCTGAAAGCTCAGGTGGTGGGAGTAAAGGTGCTAGTAACTGAGAGGGAAGGTGGAGAGGTGCAGTAGGTGGTGGCGTCTGTCTAAGGACCACGTAGGGTCACCCTGTTAAGCTCGCCAATAGAAGAGCACAAGGCCAGAGCTGGGGAATGGGAATAGAATGCACGGAGTCTTTACAGTCTTGGGAGTAGATGAACTCGCTCGGGAGCAGGTGAGGGACTAGGAGTGTTTAGGACACAGGGTGGAACTCTAGGGCATTTAGCTTTGAGGATAGTCGCAGATGTAACCACCACATGCCATAAAAAAGTGCACTGGCCACCAGCTCTCTCTCAAGCCCAAAACAGTCAGGAAAGAGTAGAGTCCAAATAAGCATATTAGGCCTTAGAGATAGATTTTTCAGTTAAAAAAAAGTCACTCTGTGGAGTGGTAAATAATAGACATTTTCCCTCTTACTCAGGGGTAGACAAACTGTGTACTGTGAAGTACTGTGTGTAAATTTTTTTAGTTTTGCAGCTATGTGATCCCTGTTGCAAGTGTTCAACTGCTATTGTAGCATGGAAGCAGTTATAGATAATACATAAAGGAATGGACTATTTCAATAAAAATTTAAGCAGACATGAGGTGGGATTGCCAATCCCATTCCACATTTTCTGATCCTACTGGAAAAATTCTGTTCCATTCCTTGGTTCTCTATCTGTGTGTGGAAGCCTGTCAGGATACACCAGGATGGGTACTGTTATTTGCACACGGTAGCAAGGTCTGCTTGAGGTACTACTGTTTGTTGGCTGTGCCCAAGCAGAGCAGATAGGAAATGGTTTCATACTGACCCATAACTTATGGAAGTTATGTTTATACGACTTGCTTCATCAGAATCAAAATCAGTGTCAGCAGGGAAATATTGTGCCCTGAATGTAACTGATGCTCTAAAGTGTATTTCATACAGGTGGTTCCAGATCCTGTCTTCAGGAACAGAGGTTGCGTTGATTCAGCAACCCTGGCTTTATGCTTTATGTAAGAAAAGCCTATGATTTAGAAAGAACTGCAACCTGGAAGGGAGAAGCCCTGTTTTAATTTTGACCTCTGTCATTTAGGAGATTTAGCCTGTGAGGGGTTGAATTCTATAGTCTTTAGTCTCTTCCACCAGTTAGTGGAGAGGATGAATACATTTTGTGGATTGAATGCTTATAATCAGAATTTTATTCCTATTATTTTGAGTTTTATGCTTTGTTATTTATTGGAATATTATGTAAATTCTTCAGTTTTATTCTACTTCATTGTAAAGTACTGACTGTCATTAAGAGAATTCGGAATATTTAAAAGGCAAGAAAGTGTTTTCTAAAATAAGGGTACTTCACATTCTTCAGACTTATTACAGCATGTAATATAGAATATGGGTTTTTCAAATATTGACTGCTGATCACTTTATTAAGAGGTCCCAGACAACCTAAGTGATCGCCAGTAACTTTGTTAAAAATAACAATGAACTGATTTTATTTCGTTTCATTTATTGATTGGTTTGCATATTTTCAACACTTGTTCCCTAGGTAAGTTTATAACTGTTGGATGGGGCCGGAAGGAGACACAGTTCCACGGATCAGAGGGCAGACAAGCGGCCTTTCAGGTGCAAATGGTAAGGTTGCTCTATGGGTGAGATATCTTGAGTGGAAGAAATAGAAATTCTGCCCCCAGGGACCTCCTTGGTGGTGCAGGGGATTCAGTCGCAGCACTATGAAGCTGTCTGCAGCCACTGCCGCACAAGTTCAATCCCCAGCCAGGCAGATGACCCACATGGTGCAGCAGACCTCTCCTGTCTCGTTCACTGCTCCCCTCAGCAGTGGATTTCAGTAGATCCGCCTGTTCTGTTCTCCACTCTGTCTCTGCATTCTTATATGCATAAATAAATCTTTCAAAAAAAAAAAAGAGAAAGCAAAAGAAATTCTGTCTCCGGAATGCCAGTAACTCTTAGGTGTTAAGATAAAAGTTAGTTATGGACAGATCTTTTCTGCTTTAGTAAAAAGCAGTTTTTATGAACCCTCAGGGAATGAATTATCCCAGTGAGATCCTTTTTTTCCCCAGGTTGCTTTGTCATTTGATGTTGAGAATAAATATTATCAACATTTAGTTTAAAAATAAGTCATTACAGCATTCAGGCAGGCGTGAAACACTCTGTCTCTCCCTTCCTTACTGCCTTCCCTTGGTAGCAGGAACTGCTGTCCTCACTTGACAGCTTGTCCTTTACATGCGTATTTTTCTACTTTTCATCCATGTGTACACTTGAGAGGTTTTTTTTTGTAACTTTTCCCTTTGGATGAAATGCTTTGTTTTCCTTCTTTCTGGATACATTTTGAAGATAGAGCTGCACAATGTCTTGATAATAGATAAGGTGTAAGCTATGAGGGAGGAATTAGGGATGATGATTCCACAACTTGAGTGTGAGCAAGTGGAGACATTTTATTTGTATTATGTGTAGAAATTTCCAAAAGCTCCCTTTCTAGGGTAGGTGAACAATAATGTATTGTTTTCTATTGACCTTTTTCATCCTTAGTTATTTCAGCGATGTTCTGTGAAACTCACATTAGACCTTCCCTAGCGCAAGTTCAGGCTCACTGGCACAGGGTGGTTTCACTGAGCATAAATCGTGCTGGGCTGCCCATGTGTCCCTGTTGTGCTGGCTGTGCTGCTAGCACCATCTTCACTTAGCTGTGCTGGACTGTGGTGTGGGTGCTCAGGTGATTATTTGTACCTCACCCCACAGAGTTCACTTTTGTGCTCAAAGCCTTGAGGATTGAGGTAAAGCGGCCTCAGAGACGTGCCTTCCTCCCGACACAGAGCACAGAACGCTGACCATCGCTACTGCCATCGTGACCTCTGGCTCTTCCCTGCCAGCTTCCTTTCATCCTAACTCTTCTTGTGCTGTTGTGAAGCTTTCTCAATAATTGAATGAGCAGAATTCTACCTGCTTATTTGTATAGACAGAACATTATTTCTTTATTGTAGTTACCTGGTAGGGTCCTCGACTCACTATTTTTAACATCTATATCTGCGGTGAGTTCTTTTCCACTGTTGAAATGGTTGGAAGCCACCTTTAATTATCGCTCTTTTTTTTTTTTTCCCTTGACTGCCTTTGTTTTTATTGTCTAGAGTAGAATTTTGTTTTGAATTCCATTTCTCTTTTCTTGATGACTTCTGGGTTGAAGTTCTTCTAGAAGGGTTCATAAAGATTCTGTGAAGCTGGTTTTTTAGATAGTTTAAGCCTGAAATAAGAGATATAAAATAAATAGCACGGGACAGTTTTGATTCAGAGCCATTGAAGACCTCTAGTAACATTTCTGTTTCTTCTTTTCTTTAGCTTGAGTCTGCTTTGCCTTGGGATGACCATAAAGTACAGGTTACCTGGCGTGGTGATGGACAGTTTTTTGCTGTGAGTGTTGTTTGCCCAGAGACAGGTATGGAAATAAATTGAAGTTTAAAAAGTTTTAAAATCTTACTAAATTCAAAGACATTGTCTTTCTTTTGCTTTGAGATTTTTTTCTCAAATATCTAAGGTGTAAGAGTGTTGTTTCAGACATTCAATGAATTTAGAACTGAGAATTAGAAGTTCTTTTGAGGCCATCTGGCCCAGCTTTCCACATGGTATTGGTAGGGAAAGTGTGTGAAGGTTCTGACTTGACAGTCGTTAAAGTGCTTTGTCTGTGTTTGCTGCGTAGGAGCTCGGAAGGTCAGAGTTTGGAATCGAGAGTTTGCTCTACAGTCAACCAGTGAGCCTGTGGCAGGACTGGGACCAGCTCTGGCTTGGAAGTAAGTGGGAGGAGAACCTGGTATCATCTTTTTTTATTTTTTAAAGATTTATTTATTTATGCACACAAGAGCTGGGGCACAGGCCAGAGTCGCAGGAGGTGAGAGGATTCACCAGGGACAGAGTGGGGAGCAGAACAGGCAGATGGACTGAAACACTGCTGAGGGGAGCAGTGGGTGAGGCAGGAGAGGTCTGCTGCACCATGTGGGTCCCCTCCCTGGCTGGGGATTGAACTCGCGCTGCTGTGCCACGGATGCTTCACAGTGCGACGTTCAACCCGCTGCACCCCCAGGGAGGCCCGAAACTTGTATCTTCTTAGAGAATTTCTTGGAACTGAGTTAAAGGGGTGGTACCTGTTGAATAGAGATATTTGCAGCATGAGGGTTATTTACTTTTCTTCATTTGGATGTAAGTCTGCGTCTTTTGTTCTTTTAGTTCTCTGAGTCTGAGTTGAACTGGATGGTAGATTCTGAACTTCATAGAAGTTCTTCACAGAAATTTTTCACATTGTTTACGCAATGAATGGGTTTTGGCAGGCCAATATGAAGCCACTGCATAAAACAGAAAATGGTACTGAGAAGGAAAGTCTCAGTCTGAAGGGCTCAGTGAAGCTCTGATGAAAACTAGGAAAATAGCTTTCTCTGCAGCACACATCCCCACATGAAAGGATCTGCTTGCCTAGGAAGCTGCAGGCTAGATTTGGGCCCAGTTCACCTCACGGCCCAGTGCTCTGCACAGTCACCGTCTGTCTATGACGTGCGGCCGCCTGATCATGAGTAGCCATATCTTCTCTGTAGCAGTAGCACCTGTTACATGCAAAGCACGAGGTCCTTAGGTTTTAGACAATTTGTCTAAAATGTCCCACCAGTTTTTGGCATTTGGATGATAGAGCAAAACGACATGTATTTGAATTAAAACTCTGTAGACAAATGTAGACAAGATGAGGTGAATGAGGTATTTTTCCTAAGATGAAGAAGTCATAAAAGACACCAGAGTATAAGATATTTGCTGAAGTAATTGAAGGAGAAATAGCTTTTCATGTTTTTTAAAGACTTTATTCTTGGAATGATTTAAATTGTTGGTTTTAAAAAGTCATCCATGTGCAATTTAAATCTGTGAGGCTGAGCAAATGAGGCATTGAAGATCAGAAGGGGCCATGTCTCTTCTGGCAGGGTACTAGTGACTGCTTGCCAGGAGACACATGGTGTTACTTCTTTGGCTAGGTGGGGCTTTGGTTTTGCTGAAAAAAACCGTTTGTCTGAATTTCATCTTGTTCTTAGCTAGCTGGATGAACTCTTAAATGTTTTAATTCTGGTTTGCTTGAAGGCCCTCAGGCAGTTTGATTGCATCTACTCAAGATAAGCCCAACCAGCAGGATGTTGTTTTTTTTGAGAAAAATGGACTTCTCCATGGACAGTTTACACTTCCTTTCCTCAAAGATGAAGTTAAGGTAGGTCCTGAAGTTGTTTCACCATCAAATTCTGAGGACTTGCCATAGCAATAGAGAGGGTTTGTATTTGATATAGTTGTGTAAATAGAAACTGCAGAGTGGATGGTAATGGAAATAGTGACTTCCTGTAATTTGAAAGTTTTTTTAATGAAAAAGATGTTGTTTTTCTTAAGCTTAGAAAATTTACAAAGAAACGACATTCCTTCTTCATCCTAAGTAAAGCACTGGAAATGGAAATGCTAATTTTTATTACTTTATTTTGCAAAAGTGTAATTCTTACAATGATAAAGACATTTTTCATTAATAATACTTAAATCTTAACAGCTTATGTGTCATTATGAAATCTTTGCTGGAGCAGAAACATACTAAGTGATAATCCTTAATTAAGTAGAGTTTAAACATAGTAAAAATTGAGAAGATTGAATGAATTCCCATGTCGCTATTACTTACTTTCAACAGGCACTTTGCAGAATTTTTCGTCACATTTGATCGTCACATTCACACATTTTGTTTCCTGGAGTTTATTTCTAGAAGTCATATTTTTAATGTTCAGTTTTAACACTTAAGAACATTTTTATTTATATTACCCCCATTATAATGTCACAAAAATTGGCAAAGATTCCTTTGTATTATCTAATACCCATTCCATAGTCCAACTTCCCTGATGGCCTAAAAATGTCACCTTGTATTTAGTGGCCAAGTCTACTGAGTCTTTAATGTTTAAGCATAATGGGTTTTTTAGGTCATTTACATATAATGGTATTCTTAGCAGTGCTACTCAATGACTGGGTTAGTAATTTACAACTCGGGTTTAAGTCAAGTACTGAGATTTTTTTGGTTTATGAGAATAGGAGATTCAGTCATCATAAACATTTTGAAGTAAATACATCGTTCAACGCCAATGACAGATCTTTTTCTACTACTAGGTAAATGACCTGCTGTGGAATGCAGATTCCACTGTGCTTGCAGTATGGGTGGAAGATCTTCAGAGGGAAGAAAATTCTACTCTGAAATCCTATGGTAAGATGGTTTTAGTTTCTTAATCTTATGTTCCATTGAATGTAGTGGTATGGAGTCGCCCTCATTTGTTTCACTTAGTCTTCAATAGAATCAAAGGTAGCTGTTAGGGTAGAGAGGTTAGGTGTTGATTACTTACAGTTTTCAGTCATATTTCTTTAGAGAAACAGGACCTATCAGGATAAACTGGTGGACTGGAAATCCAGGTAATGATGTTAGTTATGAGTCTGAAATCTGTATATCAGACCTGCCCACAATGTGGACCTTCAGAAAGGATCCTGTGTAGGATCTTTTTTCTTTTTTTTAAAGATTTCTTTATTTATGCATACAAGAGCTGGGGCACAAGCCAGAGACATAGGAGGTGAGAGGAATCACCGGAGACAGAGTGGGGAGCATAACAGGCAAATCAACTGAAATATACCCTAGCTGGGATTTGAACTTGTGCTGCTGTGCCGCAGATGCTTCACAGTGTAGTGCTCAACCCACTTTGCCACCAGGGGTATCCTTGTGTTGTAGTCTTGAGGCAGAATTCCTTTTTCTCTGGGAGACCTCCGTGTTTGCTTTTATTTTATTTTTTAAAGATTTATTTACTTGTTTATACAAGAACTTGGTGTAGGGGGTGAGAGGAGTCACCAGAACCAGTGAGGAGCATAATAGGCGGATCTACTGAAATACACTGCTGAGGGGAGCGAGCAGAGGGCGAGACAGGAGAGGTCTGCTGTGACATGTGGGTCAGCTTCCTGGCCAGAGATTGAACTCAGACTGTAGTGGCTTCGGATAGCTTGGTGATGCTGAGACTTGAACCCCTGCGCCGCCACTGAACTCATTGGATGAGACCCATCCATCTATGGTTTATCCATATCACACAGGATAAACCACTTTACTTAAAATCAGCTGACTAAATGTTAATGACATCTACAGACTATTTTCCAGCACCATCCTTACTAGTATTTGACCAAGCAACTGGGCATCATAGCTTAGCTCTGTAAAATTAGCCATCACTGGTTATCAGTACTTTTTCTTCTTGGTTGGTGTCACTGGAGAAAATTGAAACACTAGCCAAGGGAATACTGTGGAAGTAAGAGAAAAATTGGATTAGATATAAACTCTTCTCGTAACTTTTAAATTGTGTAATATTTTATTTTTCACTGTGTATGTAATATGTAAAAACATTAGGAGAAAACATAAAGTGGTAAAAAGGAGATGATAATTTTGTTCCTCTATAATAAGTACTTAAAATGTTCTTGTTTTTCAGGTCTTATGTGTATTTCTCATTATAGTTGAAATCTCACTTTTGCTAAATATACAAGTATGATACAAGTTTTCTTCTAAGATTTTCATGGGGAATAAAACTCACTAAAACACTGTTTTGCAGTCTTCTTTCACATGATCATATATTTTGAAGATAGGCTAAAATAAGTATGTGCTTGTGTTATGACCTTATTGATACTTGACATTTTATCCCTGTGGAATATTCAACAATGACCATTGCTAATATTGCATTAGTGAAGAGGTTGAATCAGAGGGTCATCTGAGAAAGAAAAGACCGCCCTTCCCACCTCCACCCACCCCCGCCACCAGCAGGTGGTATGAAGACTGGTCCTCTGACCTCTGACTGTCTTTCTTTCATTGTTCCTGCAGTTCAGCTCTGGACTGTTGGAAACTATCACTGGTACCTCAAACAAAGTCTGCCCTTCAACACCTGTGGGAAAGGCAAGATCGTGTCTCTGATGTGGGACCCAGTGACCCCGCACCGGCTGCATATTCTCTGTCAGGGCTGGCATTACCTCTGCTATGACTGGCACTGGATCACTGATCGAAGCTCCGGAGAAAATTCCAGTGACACGGCGAACGTGGCTGTCATCGATGGAAGTAAGCAGCTGAACAGTGTTCTGAGGCTGTAAGGGTCGTGAGACCAGCACTTACAAATGTGGTGGTTTGACCGAAACTCTGAGGAACTTTCATTCGGTTGTTTATTTTACTTATTTTTTCTTTTGTCTTTGACTGAAGGGAATATCCTTAGATGGCACCCGTACTCTACTAGGTCCCTTCTCCTAACCCCTCTCCCATCCTGCCCTGTTCCTGTCATGCTACATCTGTAGCCTTCACATAGTTGCTTGTTTGGTCTTTGAAAACACTGAAAGTTTTGAGCAGAGAAGACGACAACAAGTAGTCTGGTAGCTCTGGGTGTGTAACTTTTCCCCCCCTCCGACATGGATTTACATAGACTTCCACCATGCTGCTTTGTTTGCTGATAAAATACTAGTCAGTAACATTCTCTGTAGTATGTTCAGTCACAGACTACTTTCTCATGAGGCCTGGGTTACTATTTTATAATAGGATTGAAGGATTTTTGTGGTTTTTTTAGTGAGAAGGAAACTGGAGAAAATAGTTACCTAAATACAGTTTACTTGCTGCTGATAATATATAGGAAAACTTGCTTCTGGAATTGTAATGTGAGGTGGTATACTAGCTCATGTTCTATGTGGTGATCATGTTGCTGATTTTCATTTCTATCCTGTATGGAAGATTTAAATTATATATGCCTTTATACAAACCCAACTTAGGGAAGTGCTTTAAGACTTTTGAAGGGATTGAGTACTTGCTTTAGTCTGGGTTGGTTGCAGGCCCAGGTTTATAATGAAAATTCTGCCCTCTCTTGGCCTTCTTGTCTTTAGTCCCTGGCTCCTGAAACCTCCAAGCCCAGAGGTGAACTGGTCTAGGCCCACAGGTAGCCAGAGATAGGCAGAGACTATGATACTTACATTCCTTCTCTACATTATGTTTAAGTTTATTCATGATGAAAACACCAACATTTTTTTTTCATATATATTTTTTTTCAATTTATGCCTATAAGAGCAGGGGGTACAGGCCAGAGGTGCGGGAGGTGAGAGGATTCACCAGAGACAGAGTGGGGAGTAGAATAGGCAGATCGACTGAAAAACACTGCTGAGAGGAGCAATGGGCGAGGCAGGAGAGGTCTGCTGCGCCATGTGGGTCCCCTCCCTGGCCAGGGATCGAACTTGCGCTGCTGTGCTGCGGATGCTTCACAGTGCGGCGTTCAACCCACTGCACTACCAGGGAAGCTCAACACCAAAAAATTTTTTTAAGAATTATTGTATGTTTTCTACCACCATTATGAGTTAGTGGTCTTGTGCTACTGAGATGCTTATTTTAGAAAATGATCATGTATCTAACCCTTTTCTCTCTCACATGCAGGCAGGGTGTTGGTGACAGTCTTCCGGCAGGCTGTGGTTCCGCCTCCCATGTGCACCTACAGACTGCTGCTCCCGCATCCTGTGAACCAAGTCATGTTTTCTGCACACCCTAAGCAGAGTAACGACCTCGCTGTCCTAGATGCCACTAACCAGATTTCTGTTTATAAATGTGGTATGTTCAAAAACTGTTATCAGGATATGAATCAAGTCCCTCCTACACAAGAGCAAATGATAGTTTGGTGTTTTCTTAGTTCAAGTGTTCCTGAAATTTTGAAGTTTATAGTTAATATCATTATCATTGTGATATTTATTTGACTTATTGGGTGTTTTGTTTGTTTTTTTAAATCCTCAATTCTGTTCTGACTTATAAAAGCATTTTCTTTCATTTTATTAAATCTGAGTGAGTTACTTAATAATATTCAACACTGGAAATAACACAGTATTTTAATACATCTTTAATTTTTTACACTTGTCATTCCTTTGCACGTATTTGTAGAGGAAAATATAGTATATATACATTAGAGCATCCACAGTTTCAGGCAGCTAGTGGGGAAATTGGTACCTAACGCGGCAAATGAGGCGGGGGCTACTGAAAATTCCTATTTAAGCTTCTTTTATTTTTCCTAAGAGGTTAAAAACCTGTAGAACTGTTCATAGAGGCCAGTCAGAAATTTCAAAAGCTAATTTCTTTTTAAAGTAGTCTTTATTATTCATATCAAAAGTAAACATGATTGTTCCTATATTCTATTACTGTTTGTAACTTATTGCCAGTTCTGTGAGATTCAAAAGAATCAAAGTATAATAAGCTTTTTGTGGTATTTACTGTATGATACTAATTTGACTTTATATATAACTTTTCAATGTAGAGAACATTTTATTTCACAGTCACTTAAAAATAATTCTGTTGAATTCATACCATTTCCCCATGTCCAGTATATAATTCAGTAGTTCTTAATACATTCACAGAGTTGTACAGACATCAGAAATCAATTGTAGAACTTTCTCATCTTCCCAAAATGAAATCCTATGCCACCTTCCACTATGGTAGGTTGAGACCTCTGCTTTCAGAAGATTGGTCGTGTATCAGGCAGAAGTACCAGTTAGGAGAAGACTATTGCAGAGTCTCTAGTAGCAGATGGTAGCAGCTTGCCAAGGGACTATCTGTAAAAATGGAAGAAGAGAAAGACTATGCAATCCAGGAACTTAAAGCCTTGAGAAGTAAAAGAGCACTTTGTGGAGAGTTTGGATATGGTTCTGGAAAGGGCTTTTGGGAGCCCTTATTCAAGCAAAAGGTTTAGAGATTAGCACTTCAAACAGAGCAGTTTCAGGCGATAGCCCTGGGGTGGATAGTGAGTAGACTCACAGACTTGAAATGATGAGTGCTTAGTCAGGCACCTGCCTTTGAGCATGGTAAAGGGCAGGCAGGTGGGAGATTTGAGATCCAATGAAGAAGTTGCTGCTGACAGCTTCCAGGTTATATAAGGAGTCAAGTGAAGGTTGAGGAGTTAGATGCTTTGTTGTGCTCAGAAGAAATGAGAATATTGGAGGTTGAGGTCAAAGAATATCTTGGTTTGGAGACAATAGGCCAGATAGTGATAAGGGTTCAGTGTCTAAGCAGAAGAGAAAGAACTCTCACCAAGGAACCAACTTGGTGATGAGTGGTGAACATTTGAGTTGGGTAGAGACAAATGAGAGGCCGCAGTTTTCAAAGATGGCTTTTGATATGTGAGTCTTCTTTTTATAGTCAATTAAATACCAGGGTTTTGTTTGTTTGTTTTCCCCTTATCCTTGCCTTTGTAGAATTTGTATTCTAGTTGGGGGGAAAGATTGTAAATAAAAAAATCTTATCTGATCGCAATCGCTGTGGAGCAAAATAAAACAAGGTAGATGTTAAGAGAAAACTTGAGTATAGGGGCCTGCTGGAAGGAAGTGGCTTTTGTCTTTAGGGTGGTCAGGGAAGGTTTTTCTTTGAAGGCAGCCTTTAAACAGAGACCTGTTAGAACTCATAGAGATCTGCAAACATCTGGGGTAAGAATGTTCCATGCAACCGCTAGTTGTCTGTTGTGTTTAGCAAACAGAGGGCAGGGTACCTGCAGCAGAGTAAATGAGGAAAATCTTGAGGTAGGGTATGGGAGGAGGTCAGTGAACAGAGCCTTTGCTGGCCTCAAAAGCTCTAGTAAGAGTTAGTGTTTACTCAGAAGCAGAAAGCCACTGGAGACCTTAGGGCAGAGGAGTGCAGTGTTCTAACTAAATTTTTTAAAAGAATTGTACTGGCTTCTGTGTATTGGATGGACTTGGTCAAGAATGGAGAATGTCTTTTCATTGAGTGTTTAGGATGTCAGTGGAGCCAAGGTTATTGAGAGATGGTTGTGGACAATGGTTGGATAGCCCTGGGGTGAGAGGGCAGCCCCTCCACCTGGTCTCACTGAGGCACAGTGAGGATGCTGACTGCTGCATGTTAAGGGAAAAGTAGGTTTTGGTAGCCTGAAAGGTAGGCAGAGATTTAAGAAAGAGGTTGAGATGTGGCTATTGTCCAGAATCTTTATTTGTAAAGTGCTTTGCCTTCCTAGAATGCAGGACCCCCTTAACCTAAGCATCAAGAAAAATGTTTATAGTCTTATTATGATGGTATTTGCATTTCTGTTTTCTAGGTGATGGTCCAAGTGTGGATCCTACAGTGAAACTGGGAGCTGTGGGTGGAAATGCATTTCAAGTCTCCCTTAGAATGCCTTACCTGGAAAAAAGATACAGGTAGTTTGTTCTTAGTATTTTGAATCCCTGGGAACAGAAGCAGCCAGCACTGAGTCCTGGCTAGCGAGCTGGTATTCTGGGCCTATTGCCGAGTGGAGCAGTTAGGATACCTGGAAAGCCAGTCACTTTGTGTATCTGAATGCTACCTAGTGGTTGACAGGACAGTCCAGGTGTAAGCTGACCTGGAACCCACTCTTGTGGTAGCCCTTATTTCTCCAAGAAAAATTATACAGGAAAGCTGGAGCTACAGATAATAGGGTAGACTTGCATGTACTTGCATAGATGAGGGTGTTTGGGTTGTAAACATATGGCTGATTTAATGCAACTGCTTCCTATGCCTCACCCCATACTCAGAACTTCTGGGTGCTGTGTATTTGACAAGCCCATATTCTTAAACAGAACTACTCTGCCTTCTGGGAACATTTATTTCTAAATTAATAGGAATAATTGATAATTTATAGAATAAATTACTGAATTAATAAATAATGTTCCTTAAATGCCTGCAGTATATCTAACAAGTATATTTAAGTATCCAACTTGTGTATGGTTTTGGGCTGCTTTCCTTATACTGAGTGGTTTTCAAAGAACGTTTACATAGATTAATTAATTCATTGCACATACTTGAGACTGCTAGAAGACAGAGACCTGAAGCAAACTAGGAAGTTGAGACTATCATTAAGATCGGGTAGTGACCCAGCCTCTTGGGCATGCCCTGAGGATTTGCTACTTGAGCTCAAGGGCAGGAAGTAGCCATTTGTAGTTTCTATGTGAGGTGGCAAAAACATGCCTTTGTCTGCTGAATTAATGCCTCAGAAGAAAGGCACAGAACCCATCTCTATAGTTATTTTGATGTGAGTTCCTTAGGAAAAGAGCCATACTTGTTTCCTGGAGTCTGGTTTGAATGCTGGTCAGTGGTGACAGTGGAAAAAACTCCAGGGTCTTAGTGCAGGGCCTGATACAGGTAAATCTCTTGTGTAGTCAGTTTCCTGAAGTTTCTCTCAGATCAGAGTATAAGAAACTTGATTTTAAATAAATGGAAACCATTCTGTATACAAAGTGTCTCTTTCTTCGTTCAGGAAAATCTCACAGATTTTAAAGTTTTGTTTCTATCTTGGATATTCTTCAATATTTAAAACAGAATTCAGTCTGAGAATGGTGAAGATCAAGAAGTAAACCCTCTGAAGTTTGGCCTCCTCACCTGGATTCAAGAAGACGTCTTCCTGGCTGTAAGCCACAGTCAGTTTGGCTCACAGTCTGTCATTCACCGTCTGACTGTGGCCCCTTCGGAGCTGGAGGATGAGCAAGGACAGCTCAGTATTAGGTATGACAATGCCTCCTGCGTTCCTGACGTGACTGTACAGATGCAGTTCCGCTTCTTTCTTTTATGAGCATAGCACCTTGTTGTGGAAGATAGTGTCATGTAACAAAAAATTGCTTTATCTTGGCTTGGACTTGCAAGTGTTTATCAGTGTCTGTATGTTTGTGTGTGAACAGTATGTGTAACATATATATTATGTATATTATGAACACATAATACTATGTATGTTATGTATATTACATGGTGTGTGTGTATAATGTATATAGCAATAAGCAGTATAATACCAAAAGAAAATTGTTTATTTTTTTGTTTTGAAACATCAGTAAGATGTCACAACTGAGAAAAATGTTCTTTTCACAAAATGCCTTCTCCTCTTTCTATTTTTTGAAAACTGTCAGTTCATCTGTGACAGTGGATGGAATTGTAATCAGTCTGTGCTGCAATTCCAAGAACAAGTTGGTAGCATTGCAACTGGCTGATGGCAAGATACTTAAGTATCTTTGGGGTGAGTATCAAAATTTCAGAAAAATGAATTTACCACTTATATAAATGCTTAATTCTTAAGAATATCTATTTATGGGCCTCCCTGGTGGCATAGGAGTTAAGTCTCAATGCTGTCACCACTATGGTCTGAGTTCAGTCCCCAACCAGGAAGCTAATCCACATAACCTCTCCTGTCTTGCACGCTGCTCCCCTTTGCAGTATATTTCAGTATATCTGCCTGTTCTACTCCCCACTCTGTCTCTTGTGAATCCTCTCACGCCAACACCTCTGGCCTTCACCCCAGTTTTTATATGACTAGGTAAACAAAAATAAATATTAAAAAAGAAAAAGAATATGTACTTGTGAGCATCTTATCAGTGTCATTGACTTAGGTCTTTTAACTACCCTGGCAAAATCCTGAGCTGTAGGGTAGAATTGGCAGGTGGCATTCTACCTCTATTTTTTTTTTTTGTAATAAGCTGGAGTAACCTAATGAGTTTCCAGAATACATTTGGAAGGTAATCCAAAATGCACGCTAAGTGTTTTAGCAAGTGTTGATGTTGACAGTTTTTTGCAAAGAGCAGACCAGCTTTTACAAACTTACCAATCTTGCAGAGTCATCGTCTATGACTATTGAACCATGGAAGAATCCTGCTGGTTTTCCTGTTCACTTTCCTTATCCATGCACACAGACCGATTTGGCCACAATTGGAGGAGAGGTAAGTTAACAGGGCAGAAAATTTGTCACTAAGAGCAGTAACCCAGATATTGATATGATTGGACTAGGTAAAAAGTATGCGCTTTGGAGGTGAATCTCAGGCTCCACAGCCCAGGTAACCCAGGCAACAGGAGAAATTGTTACCTTTTTCTGAGTCTCCACTTTTTCATCTATAAAATAGGATTAAGTGATTGCTGGGTATGGAGTGGTTAGTTGAATTACATTCCTTGGAGTTTAGGCATTCAAAAATATAATTGGTCTACTTCTGTCACTACTTGTGCAGAACTTTCAAGTTAGTCTTATGGGGACAAGAGAAATGTAATTTTTTTTTAATTTTTTTTATTTATGCATACAAGAGCAGGGGTACAGGCCAGAGTCACAGGAGGTGAGAAGATTCACCAGAGACAGAGTGGGGAGTAGAACAGGCAGATCGACCAAAATACACTGCTGAGGGAAGCAGTGGGTGAGGCAGGAGAGTTCTGCCTCACATGTGGGTCCCCTTCCTGGCCAGGGACTAAACACGTGCTGCTATGTTGCGGATGCTTCACTGTGCAGCGCTCAACCCGCTGCGCCACCAGCGAGGCCTGAGAAATGTAATCCTGAAAACAGCACTCATTGATCAAATATTAGGAATCCTATCAATGTAGTGGGTAAATACAATATGGCTGGTGATGGAGAAGAGAAAACACTGTGAAGTTGTCCATTTGACAAAGATTGGGAAATTATTGCTGATTTTTAGTCAGTGAAATATCTGCTTCCTGGTTAAAAATGTTCTTCTAATTGCCCAGTGGACAATAGGGTTGAAAGGGAAAAATCAGAAGTGACTGTTAGCTGATGTATTTTGGGATATGCATAGGACATAATAATGACAACATTTGCAGATGAATTGAAGGCATCTAACTGCATTTCTTTAAAAAAGATTTATTTATGCATACAAGAATTGGGGCACAGGCCAGAGGTGTGGGGGATGGGAGGCTTCACCAGAGACATAGTGGGGAACAGAACAGGTAGATTGTCTGAAGTACACTGCTGAGGGGAGCAGTAGGTGAGACAGGAGAGGTCTGCTATGCCATGTGCTGTGCCTGGCTGGGGATCAAACTCGTGCTGCTGTGGCTGTGGGTTGCTTCACAATGCAATGTTTAACCCCTTGCATCACCAGGGAGGCCCCCTTACTGCATTTTGTACTGGACTGCATCATCCTAAATATCTGTACTGAGTTCTGATTATGAGATGTGAAATCTGATCTTAGATGTGAAATCACAGAGCAATAGAAGTAAATACATGATAGAAAATTTAGGTTTAATGGTTTGGTTAGAATTATATGTTAATTTTACTTATATTTCTTTGCAGGAATGTGTCCTTGGTCTGTCTGACAGGTGTCGCTTTTTCATCAATGACACTGAGGTATCAGGACTGGGTTTTGTGCTGGGTCCTTCTCATGGTTGACTTCAAGTATCAATGCTAACATTCCCCTTTATCTCCCTTGCCTTGTTGTAGATTGCTTCAAATATCACATCATATGTAGTATATGATGAGTTTTTATTGTTGACGACACATTCCCATACTTGCCAGTGTTTCTGCCTGAGAGATGCTTCATTTAAAAGTAAGTTTTCAGTGTATGAAATAGAAAATAGTCCCTCTTCTAATATCTGTCATCCTTGAAGCTCTTGTGAGTTCTTTACCTACTTTGGCTTTTTATTATGTAGTCCTATACTGGGGAAAATCTTTAGAGTTCATTTTTCTTATTCCCTATTTTCAAATACTATCTCAATTAAATAATACAGCACCAGCTAACAAAGACATCCAGAGAAGGGCGTGTTCCTTGAGCAGAACATGCTCAGGTTAAACAGAAATTTCATTAAATAATGATCAATATTTACTTTAATTGCCATGTAGATATAAACTGGCAGTGTGCTCTATCTTCTTAATCATCCTTTTCTCACTGAGACCCCCCTCCATATTATCTCTGAAGGACCCCACCCATGGTTTATAGGAAGGAAATTGTCTCCATTTTTTTCTCCTATTCCACTTACCTTTCTGCCCCTATGAATATGAGTTTTTCTTTAATTAACAACAAAAAAGAGTCTGCTTTCTTCCTACTAAGTTGGAAGCAGGGCCTCTTAAACTGATATGACTAGAGTGTCCTGATAATGGTAAGGAACAGTAACTCTACCTGTGCTTTTCAAATCAGTTGACAAGTTTTATAAATGCTGATGGAACGGGGCCTATTTGAGAGGGTGATTCCAGGACTGAGACTGTTTATCAAAAGAGTTAATGGTCTCGAGATTGATGGGAGAGCAGATCAGAGAGCAGAAGAGACGAAATACTCTCTTCTGTGCAGTTTCAGCTGCAGTGGAGGCAGGGAGGCTTGTCATGACAGTGGTTCCAGAAGCTTAGCAGGTCGTATCTTTAGCATTACAGGCAGGTCTGAGCAGCAGCCACGTGTCTCAAGGGGAAACTATGCGGAAGGTGGAGAGAGGGTCACGCATTGTCACCGTCGTGCCCCAGGACACCAAGCTGATATTACAGGTAAGCTGGTGTTTTAAGCTATGGTTCTCATTGTCATCAGGCTGTCAGACCCAATCAGAATTCTTATGGGTTGTATTTTAGACGCTTATCATTTGTTATAAGTTTTTATAAACCTCTCCTTGCTAAATTGTCTGTGAGCTTTATATAAAGGAGTGTTAATACAGTTGTTGCCCAGTAAGGCTGAATAGAAACTTCTCCTGATGGTCAAAACAGGACCTCTCTGGTGGCGCAGGGGTTAAAGTCTCATTCAGCACTATCAAGCTCTTGCCAACCTCTGCAGCATGAGTTTGATGCCTTGCCAGGGAGCTAACCCACAAGGCACAGCAGACCTCTCCTGACTTGCCCGTGGCTCCTCTCCGCATGTACTTCAGTAGATCTGCCTGTTTTGTTCCCCACTCTGTCTCCAGTGAATTCTCTCAACCCCCATACCTCTGACCTATGCCCCAGTATGCATAAATAAGTCTTTAAAAAAAGTCAGAATAAATCTTGAATAATATATAAATATTAAATATTCTGTTCAAAGTGTGTTTAGTTCACAGAGTTGTGGTTTCCTATGAAGACAAAGTTGTGTATCCTGGGTATTTGAATTTTTTCTGTTTAGGGAAGGAAGAGCACAAGAGTCTATGGTGACGATTCATGGGTGTCTCAGTGGTGGTAATTTTATGGGGACACCACCTGAGAGGAGAAATCAAACATTGTACAGAATTGAAAAACAGTGTAAAAATGTATAAACTAATAAATTTTTTCTGTTTAATTAAAATCATTGATTTAATTTATTTTAAGATGCCAAGAGGAAACTTAGAAGTTGTTCATCATCGAGCTCTGGTTTTAGCTCAGATTCGGAAGTGGTTGGACAAGTAAGTATCATGTACATGAATCGTTACCTTCTTATGGCATGTGTGGCGATTATAGTGTTTTATTAAAATTTTTAAAACAAAATTCTGAAAAATTGTTGCAGATGTCTTCAATCAGATTCTCAGAGGCGTTCTTTTATTCCTATACTTGACTTTAATACTACATGTACTGGTATTCATTCCTAGCAGAAAGAATCGTGAAGCTCATATAATACAGGACCTCTTAGCGTGAGGAGACCCATGTGGGCTTTAGCTTGTTTGTGAGCGCAGGGAACTTGTGCCCCACTCTTAGTGTGTACTTACCCAAGGCTTGCAGCAGATTTTCAGAGACACCTATGACCCAGAAATGCGTGAGCCACTGTTATGAAGGAAATGACCTGTTTGTTTTGTTCTTTTTTAAAAATTTTTTCTTTCCTATTTTTTAAAAGATTTATTTATTTATGCATATAAGAACTGGTGTACAGGCCAGAGATGCAGGGGGTGAGAGGATTCACCAGAGACAGAGTGGGGAGCAGAACAGGTAGACTGACTAAAATACACTGCAGAGGGAAGCAGCGGCGAGGCAGGAGAGGGCTGCTGCACTATGTGGGTTACCTCCTTAGCCGGGGATCAAACTGTGCTGCAGTGGCTGGGGATGCTTTGTAGTACAGTGCTTAACCCTTTTTTTTTTTTTAATGATTTATTTTTTTATTTATATCTTTTACATCCTGTGTATTCCCAGTAAAATTACCACCACCTGTTCACCTGTGAACCTTCACCGTAGTCCCTTGTGCTCTTCTCTCCCATTTTGATCCCTTTCCTCTCCCTACCTCACAGAATGTCTCTTATTTATGGTTGCCTGCTAGTTTTTTTTTTTTAATTGTTATTTTTCCCTTCTCTTCCCTTATTTGGTTTCCCTATATTCCTCCTATAAGTGAAACCATTCTGTATTTTCCTTTTTCCTTCTGGCTTATTTCACTGAGCTTGATCCCTTCTAGGTCCATCCATGTTCTGTGAATAGCATGAGTTCATCTTTTTTGATTGCTGAATGGTATTCCTTTGTGTATGTATACTACATCTTCTTGACCCAGTCATTTATTTTGGGTTGTTTCCATATCTTATTGTAAATACGGTTGCAATCAACAAAGGGGTGCAGGTATCTTTTTGAATTAATGTTTTTGTGTCCTTTGGATAGATTCCTAGGAGTGGAATTGCTGGGTCATATGGTAGGTAGCTCCATTCTTAGTAGATTGAGGAACCTCCATACAGCTTTCCATAGTGGTTGGACCAGTTTGCATTCTCACCAGCAGTGTAGGAGAGTCTCTTTATCTTCACATCCTCTCCAACATTTGTTGTTTCCTGCTTTTTTAATGTGTGTGATTCTTACCCTGTAAGGTGGTATCTCATTGTGGTTTTGATCTGCATTTCCCTGATTATTTTTCATATACCTCTTGGCCATTTGCATTTCCTCTTTGGAGAAGTGCAAATGTCTTTGGAAAGTGTCTTTTAAGCGCTTCCCATTTTCTGACTGGATTGTTTACTTTGTATTTGTTGAGTTGGGTGACCTCTTTATTGATTTTTATGATCAGTCCCTTATCAGTTGTATTGTGTGCAAAAATTTTCTCCCAATCAGTGGGGTATCTCTTTGTTTTGGTTAGTACTGCCTGTTGTTTGAATCTGTTTTGTGCTAGATAGATCTTTATTCAGACTTTTTAAAGAAAGTAAGTGGACTACAGCTTCATGATGATTTTCTCTTATATATGGGAACAGGGGCAGGGATTAGTCTACAGTCTGCACTGATGACTAAATCACACCTTTTAAGAAGGTAAATGAACCTGGTACCTGATTTTATTTTATCCTATGTTTTTAGAATTAGAAATCCACTTGGGTTGTAATCTCATTGTAACTGGGCCCGGGTATAGCTTTTGTGAAAATGCCATTTCTATCCATTCTGTATCTCTTCACAGACTTATGTTTAAAGAAGCATTTGAATGCATGAGAAAACTGAGAATTAATCTCAATCTGATTCACGATCATAACCCTAAGGTGATTTTCTAATTCATTTGTTATGGAAGAAAATTACCTTCACTTACTTTAGACTTGAACTAATGTGATTTGAACTAAAATGTTTGTCTCTCTTTTTTGGGTAGGTGTTTCTTGAAAATGTGGAAACCTTCATAAAACAGATAGATTCTGTAAATCATATTAATTTGTTTTTCACAGAATTGAAGTAAGTATTTTAAATAATTCATGAGTATTCACAGTTTTCTCTCCTAGTTAAGGAAACAAAATAGTAGGAGAGAAAATTACTGTTTAGTTTTATTTTAACCACCTTAACTCTTATAATACTTGTTGATATTTTTCTTTTCCCACTCTGAAAACAGCCTGTTTAATACTAAGACCTTAAAATTTGTCAGTCAGAATTATTATTGGACTTTATTTCTGAATGTACTTATAAAAATTTTTCTTAGGAGACTGAAACAACATGGCACCTTTTTCTTTTATAACTTTTTAATGAAATTTTTTAAATGTACTATAAAGAATTGCCCAGTGAGCACTCTGGAGTGCCCTATGCCATCACCTAGATTCTGAAGGTTGTATTTTCTTATAGTTGCTTTATCATTACCTTCTGCCCATCCATCATTCACCTTTTTTAGACACATTTTAAGGTAATAGTGGACATCAGTCCACCTCACCTATCAGTACTCACCCGGCATAGCATTAACTAGAATATTCCTTGTCTACATGGCCCTGTGTTTGTCAGATTTACTTTTAGTGAAACGCACAGATCATAAGTGTGCCACAGATGAACAACTTCAGTGTATCCCAGACCTCTGTCTCTATCAAGATAGAGAGCATTTCTTTCATCTCAAAATTCCCCCAACCCATTTTTTTTTGGCCCGTCATCAAAACTTATTAAAAATTGACACCAAAGTAGGAGATCTCTGTTGTATATCTTACAAAATTAAACATAATACATTATCTTGGTAGATTAACTTCTGAATTGATAAGTCTTTCTACCAGTTATACAAATTTGAAGTGACATAGATCATAGATCGTTATGTACCTTTCTTCCAAATGAACACTAGTCTGTGAGTCTGGCCTTTCCTTCTGTCAAACCACCATCTGAGCATAGCTGAAGACTGTGGTAGTCTTGAGGTAACCTAATATTTTAATCCATAAAAAAAAAAATTTGGATTTTGAATTGGCCTTTTTTCTATTCCTTTTCCAAGGACAGATGTAGCAAATCCATGCCTAACCAGAGGCATGTGATTACTTTGAGAACCTAGCATGTTCAGAACTCTTAAGAGGACCTCTTCACCCCTGTCCTCTCCTCTGCTCTCAGCATTCCTTCTCAGTCACACCATTTTTTGAGTTTTTCACTGTAGATCAATTTTACCTGTTCAGCAGCTTGATATAAGTGGAAGTATACAGCATTTGTCCCTCTTTATAAAGCTTCTTCCACTCACCATATTTTGAGATTCATCCCTGTTTTTGCACATGTCACAACTTGGTTCTTCTTGCTCACTAGTATACCATGTGTAAACATACTACAGCTTGTTTATTTGTTCCCCTATTGATGGGCCCCTAGGCTGTGCTCCTTCTGTCGCTATGTGAATAAAATATCTATAAACATTACTACACATTTCTATTGTGAACATTTTTCACTTCTCAGTTCCTCTATTTTCTAGCAATTATGAATAATTTTTATAGAAAAGTGTGCTGTTTTAATTTTTTTCATCAGCACACCTTGAGTGTATTAGTAGTGTATTAGACAGCTGGAATATGTGTTTGGGTAGTAACCTTTTAATACACACCTTCTCTCAGGGAGGAGGATGTCACAAAAACCATGTACCCTCCACTCAACACCAGTGCTGTCCTGCTGTCCCAAGATCCTGAAGGGAAGAAGGTAGACCTTGTCTGTGATGCTATGAGAGCAGCCATGGAGAACATAAATCCTCACAAGTATGTGTGCTCTTGTTACTAGGCTTCCTTTTTGCTTAGTGCTTCCTTAGCTTGTTCATCCTTTTCATTCTTTGTTTTTCATTTATTACTTCAGGTACTGCCTAGCAATACTCACCTCTCATGTGAAGAAAACAACCCCAGAACTGGAAATTGTGCTGCAGAAGGTCCATGAACTTCAAGGTAGAGACTATTAATGGAGTGAGCGTAACAGGGTTTTGACACTCATTGTCTCCCAGTCTTCTAGAGATTGTTCCAACTGGGACAAGTACCACTTCACAGATTTAAGGCATGACCTTTTGGGAACCATTTAAGGCTTATGTCCATTTTTTTGAGTGCTACCATGCAAAGTGTGTACAAGTCAAAGTATATATTCTACTTCTAAGGGGAAAATTTCTTCCTTTGTCTTCTTTAGTTCTGTTTTTGGGCATGTAGGCTTTCCCCCCAAATGACTTTGTTCTGTTGTGTTCTGTTACACACTGACAGGAAATGTGCCATCTGTTCCTGATGCTGTGAGTGCTGAAGAGGCCTTGAAGTATTTGCTGCTTCTGGTAGATGTTAATGAATTATATGATCATTCTCTTGGAACCTATGACTTTGATTTGGTCCTCATGGTGGCAGAGAAGTCACAGAAGGTATGTGGAGTTACTGCTTTGCTTTCTTGGTTCTTGTATGTATAACTGTGGCAGTATGAATTCCTCTCCATAGTCTAGCATCTTGTCCAGTGTTACGTTGTGAGTACAGACTTAGAGGTAGAGTTGTGAGTCTACAACCCACATTTTAAACCTCATTGTCCTCATGGTTCTGAGCTTATCACAGTGTTTTGATTGATGGCTGGTAAAATGAAATTACTTAGTTATTTTTAGGATTATATGCATATGTCGGAACAGATTCTCCTCTTACAAAGATAATAGAACATGATTAATATTCCACTCTACTTCTTTATCATGTGAATTTTTTTCCAGTGGACAGTGGGAACAGGGAGAATAGAATGGTTTGTATCTCACCCCGCTTGAGCACGCTACAGTTAAAAAATTTGAGCTCTATGTATTTTTATCTCTCTGTCTTATTTTTAGCTTTATTTTTTTATCTTTTATTATTTATCTGCTCTAGTCAGAATAATGTTTCCAATAAAGGGAAAATTTGGTTCTTCTTTTGAAAATCATTTGTGGGTTCCTTGATGCCCCTATGATAAAGTTCAGGTGCTGCCGTATTGCCTAAAATCCCTCTCATGATTTGGTCTCTTGGCATTTTTTTTCACATTTCTTGACATTCTCCCATTTTTCTACCATTGGGGTCAGGCAGTGCTTTGTGCCCCAACCATCATGTTCTCTTATAGGTAGCATTACTTCTGCCTCTCCTGAATTTGTAGCTCTCTCACCATCCCCATGCACCTGGCTAATTCTCACTCATGTGGGCTGTAGCATCTTACCAGGAAGCCATTCTTGCTTCCCTGTCCAGCACCCTGGGCCTGGATGAGCTGGCTTTCACGTGTGCTTCCACTTCATATCTCTTCCATTAGACTGTAAGCTTCCTGACGTTAAGGGTTATGTTGTAGTCTTTGTATATAGAAGATTTTTACTAAATGTTGATTTGATGTTTTCATCCATAATTATCCTCTACATTATAGGCAGGAACATTTAATTATTAACTATCTTGGTTTTTCCCCTGTATTGCTCTTACAAATAATCAGCCTGTCTGTTTGGTGAAACTGCATTAAGGACAAGAAGCATCTCTTTAGGAAGAAATCATTTTACTTATGGACAGAGCACAGAGTAGGAGATGATCAGTGCCAATAAAGGCTTGGTTGGCAGGGCCTCAGAGTTTTGTGTTCAACTCACTATAATTTATTTTCATTTTAACATTTGGTCTTTGCAAATGGAGAACATGAGACATTACGAAAACAGCTCTAAGCACCACGCTTTGCATTTTCAGGAGAGACTTGGATGCATTTGTTGAGTGACTTCTACATATGCGAAACCTTCTTAGCTTGTGAAATAAGTGACTATTGTGAAACTTAAATGTCATTCGTTGTTATTTTGTTTCTTTTTTATTATGTTTTAGAAGGGTTTTTTTTAAAGATTTATGTATTTATGCATACAAGCACGGGTGGGGGAGTACAGCACGGGGGTACAGGCCAGAGGTGTGGGGGCGTGGGGTGAGAGAATCCACCAGACAGAGTGGGAAACAGCACAGGCAGATCAACTGAAACACACTGCTGAAGGGAGCAGCGGGCAAGGCAGGAGAGGTCTGCTGCGCCATGTGGGTCACCTCCCCAGCCGGCGGCAGGGATCGAACTCGTGCTGCAGTGGCTGTGGTTTGCTTCATAGTGCATAGTGCGTTGCTTAGCCCACTGTGCCACCAAGGAGGGCCCTCATTGTTGTTTTGAATGAAAACCACTGATGCCTATATTTTAATGTATTTTTGTTAAAACTTGTCATTTGATTGTTATGTAGTGCTTAGTTGATATTAATATAGTGCATGTTTTTGAATTATGTAACTTTTGGTTTACTGCTACAATTAAATGTTACATATTGATTTTTAGTATATGTTTTTATAAGTTACTATCACAAGCAATATAGTTCTTTTTTTTTTAATTTAAGGATCCCAAAGAATATCTTCCATTTCTTAATACACTTAAGAAAATGGAAAGTAATTACCAAAGGTTCACCATAGACAAGTACCTGAAACGGTATGAAAAAGCCATTGGCCACCTCAGCAAATGTGGTAAGTGTGAGGATTAATGTATTTATTTCTATTTCAAATCTTCTTTGGTGTTAGGCAGGCTATAAATTAAAATAATAAGTTAATATAGACACATAAACTGATTATAATTTCAACTCTTAAAAACTAACAATTGTGTTTATTCACTTAGTTTTACATATATTCTGAAAAGCTGAGGGTAAAGCAAATGACTTAATGAACTGAAGGCATTTCTGAGCTGAGACAAGAACGCAGATCCTTTTGTGTTAAGAATCATTACCCTCTAGTTTCACTTCAGTGTCTGAAAATCAAAAGTGGTGGATACTTCAGTGTTCTTGTGGTATTTGCCTACTTTACCTGAGGGAAAGAAAACCTGCCTTATCTGGAGTGCAGCAGTGCCTCAGGACAGCTTTAATTGGTGGTGATGGAGGGGAACAAGTGCAGTGCTGGTGGTTCTGCTTCACGTTTGTCTGTCTGGTGCTGGAGCCTCTGACTTCAGCAGCTGTGATTCTTTCCTGAGGATGGAGTCACCTGGAGTGTTGTTACACTTTGGGCTTCTGGCTTCCTTAGAGAATTCATTCCGTTGGTCTGGGATAGGACTCAAGCATGTCTAGAGTTAATAAGCTCCCCTGGTGAGTCTCATCATGGAGATTGAGGACAGACTGGGCTGCATGGTCTTTTACCAGGGATGGTGTAAAAATTCCTTTTAAATGAACTCTGATCTGTGCATCTCATACCTAAAAATCTGCATGAGTGCACATTGAAATTGAAGTTCCTAGATTTTATTCTTCTAAGACTCTGATTATGTGGACCTTTAAAAAGACTCCCATTGATTTTGTTTAGGGGCCATTGGTTTAAATAAAACTCACTTTGCCTCCAAAATCTTAAGCTCAAGTTTGTATGAATCTTATTCTGCAGGACCCGAATACTTCCCAGAATGCTTAAACTTAATAAAAGATAAAAACTTGTATAACGAAGCTCTGAAGTTGTATGTGCCAAGCTCACAGCAGTACAAGGTATGTGGTATGTGAAATGGTGTTCTCCTGATTTTGCTTTGTGTGATAGTTGGAAAGGGTCATTTACACTGAGTCTGCTTCAGTTTGAAGGTTAATCTTCAAACTGCTTAATCTCATTTTGAACTACTTATTTGGGAGAATGGCCTGAGCTGTCCATGCTCTGATGAAATTGCCCACTAAGGTCTGAAATCAAGGAGTCGCCCTGCTTCCTCATTGGAAAGACCATGGAACTTCCTCGTGGGTTCCCTGCTTTCAGTCCAACCCTCCAGCCCGGCCTCACTGCTGCCTGACTGGTCACCCTGAGGAGTAGAGATTTTCCCCATATATTCTGGATAAAGGGATAAAGTTTGGTTTATTCTTTTAAATAAGCATCAGTCCTGTTCCACTACTTACAAGATATAAGTATCTTATATGCCAGGTGCTTTACTTATAAACTAAACACATTATAACAACCTGATTGTGTGTTATGCATAATTTATAACTGCGGAAACAACTGGCCTAAAGCCCAGGAGCTTTGAAGTGGCTGATGTGGAACATGAGGCCAGGCTATCTGACCGCGGAGCACAGGCCTTCAACCACCCCTCACCCGTGACATCATCACCACAATTTGAGTTTATGTGAAAATCGCACCCCTGTATGATCTGCACCCCACCCCACCCCTGCTTCTTTAGCATCAGCTCTCTCTGCCAGGTTCTACTTTCCCTCCCTTTAACCCCACTTGGCCTTCAAAGCTTTCAGGGCTCCTCTGCCAGAAAGCTGGTCCTGAGCACGTGCTCAACACTGAGCTCCTTTGTTCCTACTTTGGTGACTGCATTTGCCAAACTGCTGGTTTACAGACTTGTCTTCCTCATTAGGTTGTGTGTTCCTTAAGGGGAGGCCCTGCCTTGTATTCCTCTCTGTGACCCTGGCTAACACTGAGAGTGGACACCTTGGCCAGTGGCTGCCTCTGGGCTCTCGTTTGCATCTTCTCTTCTTCTCTGTGCCCGCTCTGCTCCAGTCATACCATCTTCTTGTTATTTTTGTGCACACTCATGCTGGATGGTCAGGGACCTTCTGTGCTCCCTGCCTGAAGTACTCGCTCCTAACTCTTTATTTGCCTTTTATCACTCCATGTCCCTTTACCACTGTCTGCCTTCGTGTTGCTTATATTGTGTTTCATGCTGGTTATTATTTATTTGTAAGTCTAGTCTGTATCACAGCAGAGCGGTAACTTGGTGTTATTTTTATTTGGATTTTTTGCTTGTTTTTATTTTTTTATTTTTTTATGCACAAGTCTACAACAGTACATATGTAGGTACCGGGTCATTACTAGTTGAATCAATAAATGGCATAGCCTCAGAACAGTTTTGAAGGGAAGAATGATTGAACTCACTGATCAACCACAGGATTTCCCTAAGGAGTTCAAAAAAATTTCAAGTGTAGTGACTGAGGTGGCTCACATTGGAGAGTTAAAGAAATGGTCGTCACCTTTCCTCACTGATCGTACACCTCTTGTCACAGGACATCAGCATTGCTTACGGGGAACACCTGCTGCAGGAACACCGCTACGAGCCGGCAGGGCTTGTGTTTGCTCGCTGTGGTGCCCACGAGAAAGCCCTCGACGCCTTTCTGGCCTGTGGTAGCTGGCAGCAAGCTCTCTGTGTGGCATCCCAACTTAATTTCAATAAAGACCAGCTGGCTGGTCTTGGCAGGACTCTCGCAGGTAAACACCACCTTTTAGGTTCTCCAAAATGAAACTATTCCCAGAAGTTTTTGTTGTTTCTTTGGCAAATAAATTTTTTTTTGTTTCTTTTGCAGATAAATTTAGGGCAGTGTACCTTAAAACAGTCTCATATTCAGTAACAAAAATTAATTAGAATGTTTTCTTAAAGTTAAGCTGCACTGAGAGTCCAAAATGCAGTGGCATACTAAAGCAGTTTACTTCCCTCATAAGGACCGGCAAGTCCTTCCAGACGGCTGTTGCTGGAGTTTCTGCATAATTGCGTGCTGGTTCTCTCTGCTTTTCAAGCCAGAGTCATGGGAGAATGCTTACTGTTAGGTTGGGGATGACCTAGAAGTTACACTGTCGCTTCTACGCCATCTCATTTACTGAGACTTACATCATATGACCATCCCTAGCGTGGTGCACCTGGGTGGCCACGTGCCCTGTAAGAAAGTGAAGGGTAGTGCCCTTCCTGTACACTGTAGGTCATTGGATACATTACCTCCAGTTGTCAGAAAGGAGATGAAAGAAAATGCCAAAGCATAAAGAAACTGAAAACAAAAGCAATTTAGATGTTTCAGGTGTAGGGATTATCAGAACATGAGACGAAGCTGTACCAGAGTAGAGTGACAAGAGGTTAGGAACTGTGGGGGCGGAGAAGAATGGAGGTTTTGGCCCTCTCAGTGTGCTGAATGTGATTGATGGATGGTTTTCCCCCTACCTTTTCAAGAGTCTTGTGTATATTATTATGGTCCCTAGAAAAAATCGTCCTGAAAAACTTCCAGATGAAAATACATACCCTCTGTATTTATTTCCAGTATTCTTTTTTCCTTAGGATTATAAAAATGAATAAGAGCACTATTTGGCGGGTGGATCTCCTGGTTATTAGGTCTGTGGGCTCTTCTGTGAACCCTACTGAGAATTTATTTTGAATCTTTTAATTATTCAGTCTGCTTCATTGTTACTTCAAGTTGAGAAACTTAGGTTACTGGTCGTTATACCTTCTAGGTCTGTTCTTAGCATCTATTTGTTACTCTTAGCTTGCCTTTGCTTTGCTTTATATGGGAGCACACCTAGTTCAGCATTAAAAAAAGGTAGTGAGAAAAGATTAAAAATAAATAAGCAGGGAAGGCTGTGGTCAAAGATTGTGAAATGTTACGTACGGTAGAGTCACTTTATGTGTACTTTTAACTTAGGCAATTTACACAAGCCAAAGAGAGAAAAGAAAACAGAGAAGCTAGCTATTTAAATAGTGAATGTGTACCATAAGGTAGAATCTTGTTTTTGAAGTGATAACATGCCTTGGAGTTAGTGTGAGGTGGGAGACATAGATGTGCTAGCCCCTTATGAGCGTCTCTTGTACTGACTGATTATCCCATCTGGGCTGATAATGATGCTAGGATTTAAAGACATTGCATGACCCCACATATAAGCCAACTACCTCCATCTAGTGCTCAAGCAAAGAAACAGCAGTTTATTCCTGTTAGAGAAATGGAATAGAGAGATCCTGGGAAAGTTTCCACATAGACCGTTGTAAGCATTTTTCATGACTAATTTTGACTATACATGATTTTCACATCTTGTGCTAAATTTAGGTTTTAGCTCCCATTTTATATAGATAGGTCTCTGTGGTATTCCTGCCTACTTCCTTTATAGAAATTCACAAAATATAAAATTTGATATATAATAAAGACATACTAATGAAGCACTTCAGCAAAAGAATGTTTAAATTTGTTTTATCCAATGCTTCACAAACTTTCTTGATTCCAAAATGGCTTTTTTTGTGCTACCTTTTATTATCCTGTGGAGCAGTTTTAGGGAGCTCATTTGAAAATACTGTTTTAAAGCAGTCTGATTTAAATATACACACTGTAGAGCTCAGTCTACAATTTGTAGGAGCCCATTTTGATTTAAACCACTTCAATTTGAGTTTTGGTAATAGTGCTCTTAGTAAGCCAATGGCAGCCCAATGCTTGTTGTTTCCTTCACAGGAAAGCTAGTTGAACAGAGGAAGCACCAGGATGCAGCCATGGTTCTGGAACAGTACGCACAGGTAAATGCAGTTCCTCCTTTCCAAAGCCCCTTAGTCAGTGCAAGGACTCCCCAGTTGCACCTTAATCATTGTGAAAATGAAAGGAACTGTGAATAATTATGAATTCCTGAGAAGTATTTTTCCTGGAGGTCTTCCATCTTGTTGACTTGACTTCAAAATCTAAATTCAGGGTAGCTCAATAATTTAAACTCTGTGAAGTAGAATGCCAAAGAGCTAAATGTAATACATACTAATACTTTGACCTTGGTAGAAAGTGTTAAATTAAATCCCAAGGTAGGTATGTTTTTTATGTTAGCTTGCCAAGGCACAAACTCATTCTGAAACAGCGTGAACATAGAGTACTTAGCGGTTGGTGCTCCCATTCTTTCTGTTGGCAGTGTTTCTTTTACTTCAGGCCAGTTGATGGGTCACAGTTTTTGAGCAAATCATAAAGGTAAAGTACTGTACCAATTTTTGAATGAGTGATAAGATTTGTTATGAAAATACTAAACTGTACCCTACCCAGGCTGCAGACAGGACACAGGCATTACTGACTTCTGGAGTTTTGGCCTTTGATGAGAGAGTGTTTTTTACATTTGTGAGTAAGAGACACGTTTTCAGAACATAATTGTGCTTTTAAATACTTCAGTGTTTTTCATGTAATTAGGATGAGTGAAAGAAGAGAACTAAAATTTGATATCGCTAGATCTTGGAAAGAAAATATGTGATTGAGTGGAAACCATAAAGATATCACCTGAGGTATTAATTAAATGGGTGCAATGCCACAATCTTTTTTTCTTCATAAGTGAAGATTCATTCATTTATATATTTATAATTTACACTTAATTGTTTTAGGGATTTACATACAATAAAATGTACCAGTATTTAAAAAATTGGCTAAATTTTGACAAATGTTTGCGTGTATAACCACTACTACAGTCATGCTGTAGAACATTTTAGCACCCCGGAAAGTTGTCTGCTTCCCTTTTTTCAGTCTGTCTTTTCCTTCCAGCACCTATTATTCACTGATCTGCTTTCTGTCACTACAGTTTTCCTTTTTCTAGAATTTCACATAAATAGAACCATCTGGTGCGTTGTCTCTTTAGTTTGGCTTCTTTCACTCACATAATGCTTTTATTCTAGCATTTCTTTATTTTCAGTTTTTATTTTATATATACTTTACATTACTTTTCATTTTTGTACAATGTGTATTTCTAGTCCCCATGAAATTCCCATCACCAATTCACCCGCGTGCCATCATTTCTTTTTGACTCTTTCTTAGAAGTTCTAGCTCTGCTTGTATTTCCCATCTGCTCCTACATGTTGTCTACTTCTCCTTTAGAGCCTTGAGCATATTAATCATACTTATTTTAAATTCCTAGTCTAATAATTCCAACACTCTTGCATATCTGCTTCCGGTTTTGATGCTTGCTTTGAGTCTTCAGACTGTTTTTTTTTTCTCTTTTTTTGTATGCCCGGTAATTTTTTGTTGCAAACCTGGCATCATGTACTGGGTACAAGGAAATTCGTAATACAGGTTTTTATAATTAAGGTCAGAGGAACAGGTCACAGTCTACTGTCCTATGATTAGGTTTTAGTCTTCAGTGAACCTTTTTCTCTGGATCTGTGAACTTCACCAGTATTAATCGATTTTTCATCCTTAGGTGGGACAGGAAGGCTAGAGGGTGTTGGTGTTGTAGTTGCTTAGGCCCTGGTTGGGACTTGGTTAGTTTTTCTTAAGAACAGACCTTCTTCAGAACAAGGGCGCTCGGTGTATTTCAAAAATGGATTGGCTTCTGATGTTTATTATGAGAACCTAATGGGGTTCCTATAGGTAAAAGCTCACAAAAGTGTGGGAACCTTACTAGGTACAGCCTATATTGTTTAACTCTCAATGAACCTCCAGCCATTTGTTAATTAAAGCCTAGATTTTTTTTTCCTACTCCACTACTACTTCTGTTGGAGATTTGTACTTGTGGGTTTCTATGGTGAAAAATTATTTTTCTCTATGTTTGCCTATTTTTCCAAGTCGGAGGAAAGCAGTTTACTGTGTGACTTCAATTTTTGCATGGATTCTAAGAAGAATTGTTGATTCTCAGGTGTTTTTTTTTTTTTTTTTTTAATTTTTTAAGCTTATTTGTTAGGATGGAGTGAGGCGTTCCAAATTCTTTACATGGTTGGCTGGAAATCAGAAGTCATATAATGCTTTTGAGGTTCATCCATATTGTGCCATGTATTAATTTATTTCTTTTTGTGGAAATGGGCATTTCTAATAGACTCTTCTTGTGGTTTTTTTAATGCTAAGAGATGTGGATGGTACTTAACATGTATTTTGTGATTATTTCCAGAATTTTCTCCCCCCTTTTTTTGGTATCAGTGTTTACTAAGCATGTAGACCAGGTATGATGCTAAGAACTGAAACTGTCAGGGATAGACTGGAAAGGTAAATAGAGGCAGTTCTGTAGCAGTATTTTGCTTTGCTATAATGGCATCTAACACACTTGCTTCATTAACTTGTTATCCTTCTGATGTTCCCTGTCAGGATTATGAAGAAGCTGTGCTCTTGCTGTTAGAAGGAGCTGCTTGGGAAGAAGCTCTGAGACTGGTAAGAGAACATCAGAAATCACCCCTGTGATAGGTGCTAAGCAGAGTTAAAGTGCAGGTGAGCAGGGTCTGTTGAAGTGCTTTATCCTCTGAGGCCAGTAGAATCATGCAGCTTCTCAGACTGAGAATCAGCAGTGTTTTTACAATCATTTAAAATTTTATTCTTGATAATATTCGGAACTAGTGCTGTACATGTGAAATATTACTGCTTTTTACTGAAATGAGTTGACTTTCCATTAGCTACCATTTAAGAGGTCTGCTCCTCTGGAAAGCATCCCAGTCCCCTGTGAAACTGGTCCATTTCTCAGTCTTGATTCTCCAGTGACTTGAACTTTTCCTGCCTAAAATAATTCTTTTTTTCTTCTAGGTACACAAATATAATAGACTGGATATTATAGAGACCAATATAAAGCCTTCCGTTTTAGAAGGTGAGGGCTACATTTTGGGTAGCATTTTTCATTGGATGGGGAAGGGAGGGAGACAGGCAAACACCCTTTATTACATTCGTTAATCATGTTTTATATGGAGTCAGTCCTAACTCTCCACTAGGTATAATATTTAATTCTGATCAGCATTTTAAAAAACATTTTAAACTGTTAAATGATAGTTCATAAAATTATTTGAATGTTACAAATCTGTGATACGATTAAGAATCTTTGAAAATAGTTGATCAGTAAACTGAATATGAACTGCATATAAAATAATAGCACTGTATCATTGATAAATTTCCTACATTTAATATTTATATTGTGTTTATGTTAGTAATATCCATATTCTTAAGAAATATATGATGAAGTATTTAGGAGAGAAGGATCACATCTACAACATTTAATACTCTCACAAAAATAATTGTTTATGTAGAGAAACAGAGGCAACCAAAAATATAACAAAATGTCAACATCTAGGGCATCTGAAATTTTTCAAAATAAGAATTAAAAGATGAACCTTTGCAAATGACAGCAATATTTCTTAGAGAACAGATGTTACCAGCACTACATATTTTTGTGGTGATTGTAACCCTTTAAAAGTAAAGTGGAAAACAATACTGGTTTGACTTACCGAAATCTCTGGGAGTGTAGTGGGGGTTTATCTTTAAGCTTTGTCCTCTGAGCACAGTCTCCTCTGTAAGTATTCTGGCCTTTCCAACACTATTATAATTAATTCTTACCCTGTGTGTTTCTTCCTCCTCCATCTTAATTAAAACTGTGAGAGGGTGTTTTTGGTATCATTCACTTCAGTTACCCCTAATTGGATACTGAAAGTAATTTTCCTGGCCCTGCAACAATCCAGCTAACCTACTCTTACTTGGATTTTCTCTATCAGTGAGAACCTAGAAAAAGGCTGATACTTCATCTGCACAGGTCTAATATTTATGTCAGGAAGATTTTCAAGCCTGCTATCCTATTTTTATTAGTGCTTCCTGTAGCTTCTTTTTTTGCCAGTCCTCTCTTGGGTTATGTACCAACTCTTTAAGCAGTTTTGTAACTTTAGTGATAGAAAGTATTTTAGGATGACGTTGATGAACTCTTAAGATCTCAATTCTCGTTCTATTTCATTCTAAAACAATATAGATTAATTCTCATTAAAAAATAATCTTGGGCCTCCTGGTGGCGCAGCGGGTTGAACACTGCACTGTGAAGCATCGCAGCACAGCAGTGCCAGTTCAATCCCTGGCCTGGGAGGGTACCCACATGGCACAGCAGACCTCTCCTGCCTCGCCCGCTACTCCCCTAAGCAGTGTATTTCAGTGGATCTGCCTGGTCTGCTCCCCACTCTGTCTCTGGTGAATTCTCTCACACATAGACCCCATCCTCCCTCCCCCCCCTTCCCCCCGCAGCTCTGGCCTGTACCCCCAGCTCTTGTATGCGTAAATAAATCTTTAAAAAAAAAATCTTGCTGGGAAAACTTAGTAACCTTTTCTTCTTTGTTAAATTCTCATTCCTTCTCCGATACCATGAAGTTTTTTCTTCTTGCTTAAACATCATGCTCAAATTATTTTCCTTCTGAACCTCCAGCCCAGAAGAATTATATGGCATTTCTGGACTCTCAGACAGCCATATTCAGTCGTCATAGAAAACGTTTATTGGTGGTTCGAGAGCTCAAGGAGCAAGCACAACAGAATCTGGGTGAGTGTCTGTCTGAAGACTGTTGAGTTTTGTAAGAGGTGGTGGTGGAGTGGGGCTGGGGATTGTCAAACAGTAACACCACCCTATATTTCAGCTGTATACTGTGCTTCCTATAATATGATTTCTGTGCCATGGCAAAGCCTGAGGACTCTGTGAAACTCCATGGAGGCTCTCTATATCTGTGTGTGTGCTGGGGAGAATCTGGCCCCCAACATTACCTCTCACCACCACCCAACCAGAGCAGCATAGCTTTGTATTTTACAAATTGAGTTCCCTCATTTCCAAAGGCTCCTTTACTTAAAAAAGAAAAGTGAAGCTTGATACTGGTGTCCTGGTATACAGTAGTAATAATTGTATTTAGCATTGTTTTATGTCAGGATCAACTTTTTAATAATTTTCACCCATCCTTAGCTATGCCCTAATTAACTATTGTCCACTTATTCCACTGAACATAAACCCACCTTAGTAGGGAGTTTTCATTCCACATCTGGTTCTTCTTTTTCAGATGATGAGATTCCCCATTGTCAGGAGTCAGATCTCTTCTCTGAAACTAGCAGTGTCATAAGTGGCAGTGAAATGAGTGGCAAATATTCCCATAGTAACTCCAGGATATCAGCGTATGTATCACTCATCACAGCGGTGGTGCCCTGCGTATATGAAGGAAACACCCCACAAGTGGAAAGATTTTCCACCGGGACAGTGTGGCGGGAGTGGGAGAACATTCTGCAAGACCGGTCATGTGCAGGTTGGCCAGTGTGTCCAAGAGATGACAGTGGCTATCGACATGACCTCTGCTGCAGCTTTGCAGCCTGAGTCTCTCTGCCCGTTCACCACCAGACACTGGTGTCGGCTACTCGTTATATCTAATTTTAATTACTGATAAACATTATATATCTGATTTTAGTTACTGATAAACATTAAGTGACTAATATGATGCTCTGAAAAGAAATTATAGAGAAAATGATTTCAGTCTTCTTCAATTCAAAATCAGGATTACAAGAAGTCATAATTATAAAATAAGTCACCATATTGTTTTCCAGGGTAACGGTTGGAAGTTCATATTTAGACCACTCATGTGCTAGGTGTAGTGGATGCCAGAGCTTTCAAGGAAATAGGAGTTAGGAGAAATTTTGTTGCTTGAGAAACAGTGCAGGATTGTTTATTTAAGTGGAATTGTGCTTCAGGCACATTCTGTTCAGCACTAGCAGTGCCCCTTTCATAGCATTGCTCTCATTTCTAACAGGCGATCGTCGAAGAATCGCCGCAAAGCAGAGCGGAAGAAGCACAGTCTCAAAGAAGGGAGTCCGCTGGAGGATCTGGCCCTTTTGGAGGCATTGAATGAAGTGGTACAAGGCATTGAGAAATTGAAAGGTACTTTCTCAATATGGACAAGGATTCTTGCCCATGAAAACATAGTAAATAGATAACACAGACAGAATTCAACGAATCAGTAAGACACAATTTCCCCAAGTTAAGGAAAGCCAAAAACTTTTCAGGAAGCATGATTTCAGGGCACACTCTCCCTTCTCAGCTGGTGTCCTAGAAGCCTTCCTCAGGCGTTCGCCTACCTGGCCAGGTAACACATTGTGTAGACACTGCTTCCTGCTTGGGCCCTGTTCCTATTTGCTTTTCCTTTAAGAAAATATGAGAGATGGTTACTGTTATGTGATATTAGATATTTTTTTGCTTGGGAAAGAAACTGATGTGATTCTAGCAATGGAAATGGAGATACAAGTTACCACTCTCAAATTTCTTTCCTTTAGATGAAATATGCCAAATTTTAAAGATGCTCTTTCTCTTTGAGTTTGATGAGCAAGGAAGGGAGTTACAGAAGACCTTTGAAGAGACTTTACAGCTGATAGAAAGGTCACTTCCAGAAATCTGGACTCCAAACCACCTGCAGAGTTCAGTTACACCAGTAAGTTTTATCAAAGGCAGAATGTGCATTGTTTTCATGATTCACAGGTTGTTATGGTTGCACAATCTCTTAAAAACCAAAGCAAGAACATTCCTGCTTTAAAACCTAATGTGCCATAGCTAAATTATTTCAGGAGCTACCGTGGAGAAGATGAGAAACTCAAATGAATCCCCTCCCCTCCCCCCCCGAATCTGCAGTGAGATTGGGGTGAGGGGAAAGCTAGGATTAGGGTTGACCTGTTGCATTCCCATTCAGAACTTGTTCATATCAGGGATCTAGGCAATTGCTTTTCCTTTTGTTTTATGGGAAATTTGACTTTATTATGTTGTTATGATTAACTTTTCTAATTATGTTGAAGGCTGTTTGTGGCCTATCAAGAATTCTAATGTATTATCATCTATTTAATGTTCATGCTTCTCCTCATTCTCTCACACCACAGGCCTATTGTTAAAAATTTCAGTTTGGATTCAGAAAGACTAGTGTTTCAGCCATGGTCCAATAAGGAAAACAGAAGCTACAGCTGTCATTTTATCAGAGAGAATTTAGTATATGGAACTGGTTAAATAAGTATTGAAGACTGAACAGGCAAGAGGGGGACACAGGCAGGAACACTGAGATACAGCTTTGGCAACCCCTGGTACACCGCGGGCTGAGGGGACAGGAGGAAGAATTTGGAATTAATAATTTAGGAGTTTGTAGATGGGACCTTCCAGAGTTGATTCTTGACTCTGAGAAAGGGGTCCCAGTCTATTGATGCTAATATTTGAGAGGATTTGATCAACTGACTCTAAGTGTACAGAAATAAACAGAAACTGGAATGAATAGTTACCACTGGGGTAAAGATCTCTGCTGTTAAGCGAAAGCAAGTGAACGAGGAGCAAATTCTTTCTCCTGCTAGCTGCTCTGCCTCTGGTGTCTACTGCTGGCAGAGCATAATGGAGCCAGCTGACAAGGGTACACTGTTTCTCAGGCTCCCAGCCTCCGTCACCCTGGTGTACAGAAGGGTGGGTTTGGAGCTAAGAGAGCAGTTGATAGTCAGCTCATTGCTTGGAAACTCATAAACCTACTGGACCTTACTGGATTTCTTCAGTCACAAATACTACTCCTTTAACCTTACTGGAATGTGCCGAGGGTCAGATAAGACAGTAGGTATTAAGGTGGCTTACAAGCGTAAACATATAATCGACTTAAGAACTAATGTCCCCAAATACTTGAATTTATTTTAGAAGTTATTTCCTAGAAGAAAATGATCATCTTAAAAAGTGTAGTGGTTTTGAAGCTAACCATTTATACTGCCTCCCTAGGCCCTTCCCACCCTCTTCTGTTCAGATTGTATCAATATTAACTTTTAAGACACTGACTTTAATAGTTTTCTAGGGAAAAATTGTGTTGGGAAAGTGCGATAATGGCCTGTGTGCATGATGCATGAGTCACTTGGAAGTTCTTTTGAGCACATGTCATTGCTTCTGAGTGTGCCACCAAGGAGCTGCATGCGAGCCTTGGCAGGCTTGGCCTGTGCCCACGGAGGCTTGTGCAGGTGTTGAATGTGTGTGACGTCTCCTTTTACCTGAAACACACATACAGTTTGCATCATACTCCATGAGATGCATATAGTTGGTTTGATATCAAAATGCCCACCAGCCTATGAGTACAGTTTGATGCTCTGTATCTGTTATGCCATACCCCCTTCTTTCAGGATTTGATTTGTTCATTTGGAAAGAACTAGGCACATATCACCAAAATTCTCTCCTTCCCCCATGCTGCATTAGTTTGTTCTGATAGAAAGGATAGGTAGAAAGGAAAGTTTAGAGATTTGAGTTAAGTCTAAAGAAACTGGCAAATTAAAATCACTTAGGAATATAGAATTACTGTGTTTGATTCCATACCAATAAAAATGACAAGATATTTACTGCTGGTTGAGATTTGGCCTCTAGTACTTACAGTTTTCAGAAACATAAAATGAGGTTTGCTAATGCAGTCTTCTATCTACTCAGGTTCTAGGCCCCACTTCTACTGCAAATAGTATCACGGCCTCATATCAACACCAGAAGACTTCAATTCCTGTTCTTGGTTAGTATTTTTTTTCCTCTAACTTATCAATGGTACTGAGGTATTACTTTCTCCAAAGTGTTGACAAGGTCATTAATATAAGAAGAGATTGGGTATTGATTGCACTTTTCCCTCAATTCTAAGACTACATCTTTAGTAAAATCAGTTTAATGCTTCTAGTGTTGGGACCACAGGGTGGGGAATCCCAACATGACATTAAACATCTAATTTAAAAAAATTTGTCTTGACATACACTTGTCATTGCAGTGACATACCCTCATTCATACAGGCACTTCACAGTTAAAATTTGAGTCTAAACAATCTAACACATATATCTTAAAGATCATCTGAATCATCACTTTGGCTGTTGACAGTTATGCATTGCAGCATGGGATCGTTTTCATAGTCCTTGCTTAAGAACTGGACTTCATGAATCATTTTTAGTATGAACAGTATAATTTGCAAGCAGCCCAAAGAATGTTAGCATTTCATGTGCATGTACTAATTAAGTGTTTAATTTTTCTTGTTGGGAAGTGACAATTGATTAGATTACATGTTCTCAAAGTACTGAAAGCTTTCTGTTTTGAAAGTTAGCTAGAAACTTGAGAGGTCATTTTGCTGCATGAGTGTTTTTGCCCTTCAGATGGATCAGTAAACATACTGACCTTTCTTAGCTTTGCTAGTGATATTTTCTGACTGACAGTTTTTACTTCTGCTATTTGCATTTTCTAGTCCGTGATAGTGAGCATTTTGAAATTTTCATTTTGAAATTTTCCCATTTAAATGCTGTGCTTTAATAGTGTTTTGATGACATTTGAAGTTGCTTTTGGAAGTTCAGATTAAGTTTAATGGCTTATGTTGCTACCAGAGGTAAACACCTAAATATTTTCCATTCCTTCTAAGCTTGTGTGTCTGGATAGTCACTACCCTACCTATCCTTGACTCCGCTTCTTCCTGCTTTGGGTATCAACCCCAGAGCATACATTTACTTTTGAGATGGTAAGAATTCATCTTAGACCTGAGCAGTTTGGTTATTGTATGGTTTGTACTATATGCAATTCAGTTGTGCTGTCGGCCCTGTTTTCCTGGTTGCTGAGCTGGTGCTGACCTTCAGGTCAAGTCTAAGCAAAATTTTACCTGGGAGATTCTAGATCCCCTTATCAAAGAGCACTTCTATTTTTCCAGGGAGCCTTAAAGTCTAACATTTTGAGGTTCCTCATCTGAGTGTTACCAACATTCTTGTGGTTAAGATTGTGCAGGAAAAGAGAAGCTCTCATGCCTAGCAAATGGCAGATGAACCCCTCATAAAATCAGGTCCATTCAGATGTCCCTCCCCAGCTAAGAGCATAGTTAGCACAGGCATACATCCCCAAGAGTGCGATTAGTGAATCTGGATGTGACATTTTCTCTGATTGTTTCAGTTTTACAATGTAATGTCATGCAGATTGAATATAAATCTTGCAAAAATGTGGGATTTCATAAAATGGGTTTAAATATCAGAGAAGGGATTGCACGGTAGCTGAGTTGGACTTGTAACAAAATAAGTGCATCCAGTGAGAGTGACTGAACTATCAAAGGTAAGAAATCCTTGGAAAAAAGACCTCAAAGTGTTTGTGCTGTGAAAATCAAACATGGAAATGCAAAAGAGGTCATGTCCTACAGTGTTAGTTAGCTTCTTGCTAAAAAAAAAAAATAATAATAATAATACTTGTTATTTATTCTTAGTTCAGTTTAGGAATCAGAAATCAGAGTTATAGTTATGCTTAATTTTTAAAATATGATAGAATATTTTTATAACTTGTTTTCCTCTTTACAGGAAAATCTTATTCATAGTTTAATCACTATTTAACACTTCACTTTAGGCTTTGCTGACAATGAATTTATTTAGCCTTTTCAGTATCAGTATTAAATAACCAAATCTGTAGTCTTTTTGTCTATTTAGTTTTTGTTTGAGTGGAATGGAGAACTATAAATGTGTGAAATTATAAAACTGATACAATTAGTAGAGAAAATATGGATTGTGCAGATAAGTATGTCAAACAAAATTTAAATTTGTTAATTTCTAGTCCTATGGATACATCATGTGTAATGTATATGAAAATCATGTTAAAATTACCTTGCACATTTTTCTCACTAAATATTCTTAAAAATAAATTTTAAAGTCTACATGGCTAGTATATAGTGTTGACAATTTTTCATAAATAATGCTGAGAAAGAGCATTGTTAGAAATGTGTTTTCTTATGTCTTCTGTTTCCTATATCTGATTCCTACTTAGAGCCGCCACAGATCTAACTGAAAGGGAATATGGAAGTTTTAGGTAATAGAATTTTACTTTTAGTAACAGAAGTCTCCTCCTTACACGCCCCCTCCCCCAGTTCCTCTCCACTTATTTTCTTTAAGTAGAGATGTTTCTGTTGATCAATGAGTTTGTGGAATTTTTTTATCATAAAGTACTTTCCATTAACTTTATATAATGAATATGCAACCATATTTGTTTTACTCTTTAATTTGATGTGAATTTTATATACCGTGAGATGCACTGGTGTTGGGCATACAGTTTGATGAGATATAATAAATGGATACAGCCTTGTAGACACTGCCACCCCACCCCTTCTCGTTTGAAACATAGAACATTCTTCTACTTTGAATTACTCAGTGGGCACTTTTTCTTCTATCCTCCAATGAGCCTCAAGTTGAAATGCAATTCCCTTTCTGGGGTGGACCTCAGGCTGTGTTTGCTTTGACCAGGAGGTCGCAGGAGTAACAGAAACATTAACTTTGGTTCTGATGATTGCCTGGTATGGCAAAGCCTAGTCATTAGAGTTAGCTCAGGGTTCCTACCTCGTTCTGACAACAGAAGTGTGTTTGTGTCACGGTTTCCCTTTCCTTTCTCTTAGATACTGAGCTCTTTCTACCGCCAAAGATCAACAAAAGAACCCAGTGGAAACTGAGCCTTCTAGAGTGACTGTGACTGAAGTTCCAAGGGCTCCAGCAGGGAAGACCGGTTTCCTTCCACTGGGCAATCCTCAAGGCCTGGCTGTTGAGAACTGAGAGGTTTAAGCTAATGGGACCTTAGCATTTTGGAGAGCTGTTCTCTATATCAGCCTTCAGCAGACACCGAGCAGTTCTGTTTTATTTTGCATATGATCTTAATCATCAGCAAAAAAGTTTTATTAACCAGTACAGCATCATTTTGTATGACTAACTGTTCTTTTAGTAAGTGCTGTTTGAGAGCATATCTCTGGTATTTATGGTCACCAGGAGGTTGGTTTTCATTCCCAGCTACAGGTCTGATTCATGTTTGGACCTGGGTAAGTCACATATTCATTTGTGTCTCAGTTAATTGGGAATAATGTTTCAGAATTTCTACCTAAAAAGTGTGAAGCAAAGGAAAATACTGTTTCCAAATTGTGTTGTGGTTCTAGAGGTGAACATATATAAAAACATTATGGTTATTAATGCTACCAAATTTGGTCACATTTAATCACTTAAGTGGTGAAGTAAAGCTGAGTAAAAAGCTAAAAATCCTTTGAATCTCTGAGCTTTCCTGTGCTGATAGTTGTTATTTTATAATAGCTTCCAGTTGATAACTGGATTCAATCTCCTGTTGCTTCAGTGTTTAACTGCCTATGAGTTTTCTGCTAGAGAGTTAGCAATGTTGAAGCTGAAAGAGATAAGAATTTCTGGAACAATATCAATTATATTTGGTATGGTGAGCTTTGTGCATCATACAGAATGCACAGTTGTTTGTGTGGTTTTTTTTTTTTTTCCCTTCAAATATTGCTTCTTTTGACTAAAATGTTTTTGTCCGTGTCTAGGCTATTTCACTTATTTTTCTTAATGGTGCTTGACTGACCTCTTTCAGTTATTTTCTTTGGAAGAAATGAGAATGTTTTCTCTTTTTGTTGTGTCTGGAAAAAACTTCAGTTCATTCTGACAGCAACTATTTGTTGGGCAAGGTTAAAAATTTCTTTCATACTTTCAATACCAGAACCAGACCCTCATTACTCTGAGCCATCAGGAAATGCTGCAAGTGTTAATCTAGAGTGTTGATAGACCCAGAATTATAATTTAACACAACTTTCCCTGGCACAACACATGTTCACTGTAGGTTCTAGGTGTTTCCCCATATGATTCAACTTTACTGTATGTCTGAAAATTGTCACAAAATAATTAGAAAAAGAAGATCTCTCCTGCTTTGAAGACATCTATTTTCTGGCTCAAAGCCATAATGGATTTGCTACTGTTGTGCCACCAGTGACAGGCTGATGGTGTTTTGTGACTCCTTTTGGGCATGGCTAAATGAGCATGGAGACTTAATGTGACATTGTGCTGTACTCTCCTGCAGTGGCTATAGTATAGGGACCCGTGCTGATGGTTTGGGAATAGAAGTAAATGTGTCTCTTGAAAATAGTATAACTTTTTATGAATTTTTTGTTCCCATAAAATCATGTGTTGAGGCAACAAGAAAAAATTGAGGTGAATACAAATTGTAATCAATTACTCTGTCATCTGAGCAAGATAGAATTGTGTGTATTTTTATAGAAGTAGGTGAAAGCAGACCTTCCAAATGGAGACAAAGTCAAGGGAAAACTTATGGGGGAAACTGCAGTATTCAGGGTAAATAAAACCCTCCTGGGTGTGATGAATGCTTGATTTGGGGGAAAGATTCTATCAGGTTCTAGAAAAGAGTATATATAATTCTTCCCCCACCAGGGAGGCCCCAGCAGCATTTTCTCTATAAACTTAACGCCACTCTCCCTTTCAAAAAGATTTTTAACAACACTAGTTCCTAACGTGGGAAATAAATACACAACATAAGGGGCAGAATCATTTTGGAGCTAGTATCTCCCAAGAGTGTTTAAGCCGCCAGCTTGTAACACGTCTTCTTTGTCCGTCATCCCCAGCACCCCTCCCCTGTTTTTGGCGAGTGTATATTTTAAGATGGATGCTGCATGTGGCAAAGTGTTCTCATTAAGTCGGGAAATAAACATACTGTAGAAGGGAACATGAGGATTGTTTAATACCATAGGTTGAACGTGCTGGCTTAGCTCCCTCTGTAGGACACGTGCTCACCCAGCAAAGCTGACGCACAGCAACATGGCGGCCACGTGTCGCCAGAGTTCAGAAGCACCGCCTGTAGAGGAAGAAAGGCCCATGTTCTTCATACTCATAGCGGTGGACCCACAGCGGTTGGAAGCCCTGAAGCGATGCCAGGATGGAGCCCCCTGTCCACACTGCAGTGTCTCTTTCCGGCAACACGTTTACATGGGGGGTGTCGTTGGGACACATGTTGCTGAGCTCCTTCTGCAGACGGTTGGGGAAACCACTGAGCATCGTGCTCCCCCCACAGAGCAGGATGTTCCCCATGAGGTCCCGCTTGAGGGCAATGTCGCACTTGTTAAGACAGGACACCGTCTGGGTGTGCAGGCCCAGCTGCATGGACTTGATCAGAGAGGGCTTGAAGAACATCTCTGAGCAGAGGAACCTTTCCTGGCCCAGGTAGATCTCCTGCCCATCTGGCAGCTTATACTGGATCATATGCTCACTCGGTGGAATTTTCTTCTCTTCGATGGGGTCGAGGGCCACAAAGCAGCATTTGTGCTTGATGTCCTCCACAGTGTCCATCTGGTCCTCTGTGAAGTGTTTCCCTGAATTGTTCATCAGACTCATCAGGTAGGTCGTCAGGTCAGAGCCCGCGTAGTCTAGCCGCCCGGTGATGCTGGGCAGAGGGTATCCCTCGTAGATGGGGACCACGTAGGACACGCCATGGCCAACCTCCACCACCAGGCCGGAGGTCCTGCCGTAGGAGTACATGGACAGGCGGGACTGATAGGCAATGTGCATGGCTGGAGTGTTGAAGGTCTCAAACAGCATTTCGGCGTACTTCTCTCTGTTGGTGTGTGGGCTCAGAGGTGGGTCTGAAACCAAGACGGCATGCTCCTCTGGAGTGATCTTCATTTCCTTCTGGAAGAGATAGTCCCAGATATCCTGCACCGAGTCCCAGTCCACGATGATGCCGTGTCGCAGAGGGTTAATGAGCTTGAGACGAATATCTGGATTAATGAGCTCCTGCCCCACGTATGTCTCCTTGCGGTTGTCTCCGGTTTTGGCTGTCTCCATGTACGGTTTGCCCACTGTCGATGAGATCCTGTGGGTGGGTCTTGGGAGCCCAGCAAAGCCGCATTTACAGTAGCCAGTGCCAAGGTCCACGACCACTGCCTTGGTCACCTCTAGCTTGGGCCTCTCCCTCGCCTCTGTTGACTTGCCCGCTTCCGGTAGCCCTGAGTTGCTGCAGTAGACCCGCACTGCCCGCTTAGCCGGGCCATCCTTTAAGGAGGCGGTCTGGAGGACCTGTGTCTGGGAAGAGGTCTGTTCACTCACTCTCTTGGCAGGCCCATCGCCTATGACTGCAGCCTGTGGAGACCACATGCTATCAAGAGCCATCTTTCTCTCAGAAAGTTCCTCAATCCCCACCGGCCTCAAGGCCTGAAAGGCTTAAGTCAGAGGCAGCTTGAGAATTTCTCTGACAATGACATCACTGATTGTGACATCATCCACTAGCCCAAGGCTTTCAAGATACTGGACATCTTTGTTAGGGTAGATTTGGGGTCTTGTTTGGACGTGACTTTGCCCCTAAATTTTGTAATAAACCAGATTTACCCAATTGAGATTGAGAACTTACTATGTGGGAGGCAGCTGGGAATACAAGGCAAGAGTGAAAAAAAAGAGACACTTCTCTTGCAGAGCTGTAGAGTTCACATTCTAGTCAGTGGGGCTTGGGGAGAGATGGACTAACCAGACTACACAACGTTAGGAGATGCTGCGGGCAGAAGAGAAGACCAAAGCAGGGAGTGGGAAGAGTGCCTGCCGGGCAGGGCCTTGGGACAGTGAGACAAGCGAAGAGCTGCAGGAGGTGAGGGAGCCCCATGTGTACTGGGGAGCAGCAGGTGCAGAGGACTGGAGGTGGCCTTGTGTCTGGTGAGTTAGAACAGGGGTCAACAGACTTCAGCCTATGACCTATTTTGGGGACATGGCCACGCTTGCTCACTTGTCTGTGCCTACTTTTGTGCCACAATCCCAGAGTTGAGTCATTGCAATCTAAACTGGCCCACAAAGCTGAAAATTAATTCTCTCTGGCCCATTATGGAAAAATTAAATGCCATTGGGTTGGCAGTGGAATTAAACTCCACAGCCTCCCACCGGTGAGAACCTCGTGGCTCTTAGGTGCACAGCTCATGCAGGGATACCTGGCGGGCAGTGACAAGCCGAGTGTGCCCTCCTTCCAGGGGGTGCTGTGGACATAAGTCCCTTGCAGGACCCCTAAAAACCAACTTGATGCTATGCAGGTTGGATTTATAAGAGCTTCTTCAGAAGAGGTAGTCACTACACTGATGGGCTTTATCCTGAAAGGAGGTTCTGGGGATGCTCTTAGCTGCTTGCGGGATATGAGGGAAGAAAAGGATCAAGTCCAGTGTCATAAGCCTTGTGATTGTCTGACAAGGCCAATCAAACTGTCATCTCAACAAAATCTCAGCTCAGATAAAGTGGGGAGTGGATGAGGTGACACTGAATTTGCCAGAGGAGCAAAGTACTTTTCTCTGTGCCCGGTGGCCAGGAAGATAATTTACTTGCCTCTGCTACTCAGAGGTTTGCATGGCCAACTTGGTTTAGCTTTTATTTCAAAACAGCTTATAACCACAGGCATAATTTAAAATCATTTATTTTCTTTCTTTTCAAGCCTCCTGAATTCTGAGGAATCTGCAGCTGCTTTAGCACATGTTCACTGACCTGGATTCCTAGAGGAAACTAAATTAGTTTCTTATGGCTCCTGTGACAAATTACCACAAGGTTAATGATTTTAAATGCAACTTTAATATGCAATTCTGGAGGTCAGAAGCCGAATCAGTTTTAGTGGGCTAAACTCAAGGTGTCAGTAGGCCCATCTTCCTTCTGGAGTCTGAGGGAATATGTTTCTTCCTTGGCCCTTTCCGGCTCTAGGGAGCCTGTGTTCCTTGACTTAGCACCCTTCTTCCATCTTCTAAGACCTCTCAACCTTCTGCCTTCCCGGTCACATCTCTGACCTTACTCCTGTCTTCCTCTAAAGAAGACCCTGGTGATTATGTTGGGCCCACACCGATCAGCCTGGGTAATTTATCTACTTGAAATTCCTTAACTCACATCTGTGAAGTACCTTCTGGAAGATGTAACATATTCACAAGTTCCAGTGATTGAGATATGGACATCTTTGGGGGCCATAATTCACCCACCCCTTAGCCTTTTCTGTTATCATGGGTAGAAAAGGTGCTGTGTCGGCTTAAACCTAATAATACCCACTAGACTAAGGTCGGGGCACAGGGATTTGTGTCTTCCTCCATATCCTTTGGGCTAAAGCCAGTGGATACTTTAGTTTTACTTCACCTTTCAGGATTTGACATATTTGATGTCTCCTAATTGAAACCCTCTTTCCTCGGCCTTCATGTCACCTTTTGTGTCTCTTCTTTCCTCTCTGGGTCATCACACAGTGATACCAATGATGAAAGAAAATAGAGACCATTGGCACCCTGCACCCCAAACCTCCACTGCCTGGCACATGAAGCCCCAACCAGCCATTTAAAGTATGTGTGGACTCCCTGGGCTCTCTGGTTAGGTGCCTATGTTGCTCAAAATGTCTTGGGCCATTCCGAGAGCTGCTTGCTCTTGAGCAGATCATTTGAATTCTGAGCCTTGATTTCCTCAGTTTGCTTAACCTCGCAGGAGTCTATGAAATAATAGATGTGAACTGCCTGATATACTGCCTGGCTTACTGAAAAGCCTCAAATAATCTCTTAGCCAAGAAGCAGTGGAAGGAAAATGTGTTCCATCACTATATAAGGGCTGGGAGCTGGGATCTAAGAACAGGGAGCAGAGACCTGAGTGCATTTGGATTTCTCAAACTGCTGGCCACCTGCTTTGGCCTGGAGCCTGGTTGGCTTAGGCAGATGGCATGGGAGTGAGTGGTAAAGAGCTTGTCAAGGTGGAGCCCTCCTCCATGCTTCCTGAAGGCACCAGCCCCTGTGACATCACAATCCCGAGGGGTTGCTAGGCACTGCTAGAGCGGGGCGCTCTTACTTTCCCCCATGGAGCTCTAGGATGTGGGTGTGAGACAGGAGAGCAAGGAAGGCTGATGGCAACAAGGAACAGCCCTAGCCCTATGCCCGTGGGCACGGCCCAGGGTGACCCTGGAGAGGCAGGAGCACTGCCAGGCTCTGAGGCTGGCATCCGGGACGCAGGTGTGGCCACTCAGTTAAAGGTGAAGCCCAAGAAGGTGCGCAAGATCAAGGCGCTCATCATTGACCTGGGCTCCCAGTACTGTAAGTGTGGCTACGCGGGGGAGCCGAGGCCCACATACTTCATCTCCTCCACGGTGGGCAAGCGCTACGCTGAGGCTGCCGACTCCGGGGACACTCGCAAGGAGACCTTTGTGGGCCATGAGTTGCTAAACATGGAGGCGCCTCTGAAACTGATGAACCCGCTGAAATACGGCGTCGTGGTGGACTGGGACTGCGTCCAGAGCATCTGGGAGTACATCTTCCACACGGCCATGAAGATCCTCCCCGAGGAGCACGCAGTGCTGGTCTCCGACCCCCCACTCAGCCCCAGCAGCAACCGGGAGAAGTATGCGGAGCTCATGTTTGAGACCTTCGGCATCCCTGCCATGCACGTGACGTCGCAGTCTCTGCTGTCCATCTACTCCTACGGCAAGACCTCGGGGCTGGTGGTGGAGAGCGGGCATGGCGTGTCTCACGTGGTGCCCATCTCGGAGGGCGACGTGCTGCCCGGCCTGACCAGCCGCACCGACTACGCCGGGAGTGACCTCACCAACTACCTGCTGCAGCTGCTCAACGAGGCCGGCCACAAGTTCACGGACGACCACCTGCACATCGTGGAGCACATCAAGAAGAAGTGCTGCTACGCCGCCCTGGTGCCCGAGGAGGAGGCCAGCCTGTGCCTGGAGGACCTGCGTGTGGACTACAAGCTCCCGGACGGCAAGCTCATCACCATCGGCCAAGAGCGCTTCCAGTGTGCCGAGATGCTCTTCAAGCCCACCCTAGTGGGCAGCAACGAGCCGGGCCTCCCGGCACTCACAGCCGCCTGCCTTGACCGCTGCCAGGAGGCGGGCTTCCGGGAGGAGATGGCCGCCAACGTGCTGCTGTGCGGCGGCTGCACCATGCTGGATGGCTTCCCCCAGCGCTTCCAGAAGGAGCTGAGCCTCCTCTGCCCCCGGGACAACCCTGCAGTGGCTGCAGCCCCCGAGAGGAAGACCTCCGTGTGGACCGGTGGCTCCATCCTGGCCTCTCTGCAAGCCTTCCAGCAGCTCTGGGTCAGCAAGGAAGAATTTGAGGAGCGGGGCAGCGCAGCCATCTACAGCAAGTGCTGAAGGGTGCCTGGGAGCAAGGCCTTGTGGGCAGGAAACCACAGGCACTATAGCATTTACAGAATTCCCCATAAAGCTTTAACCTGCAATGGCTCTTGTCTAGTCCAGATTCTAATCTGATACCAGAAGGTGATGGGGGCTGGGATTTAGATACATCACCACTCTTGGTCTGCTGGGTCAGGAGCAGCAGGTGAGGGTTGGTAGCAGGTGGGTTGAGTTCATGGGCCCCTTCTCCACTGCCCCCCTTAGGACATGGCATCATCTCAGAGCCCAGAGTGTGGCTTCCTGTTTTATCAGCTCTTCCAGCTCCAAAACCCAACTCCAGGCACATTGCTCACTCACCAGTCACCAAGGTGGAAGCAAGGTCTCAGACTGAAGGTTAGGGGTGGATGGGAGACTCCCAGCCAGGTGTCTGATTTCAGACAGTTGCCTGCATACACCTTGTCTTGCTTGATCACTGCAGGCTCCCTCACTAACCTTCCCTCATTTCTAGCCCTCTTCTAAGGTGTGGCCCTCCGCTGCGCACCTCCTGCATGTGAGGAGCCATGCCTACCCATCAGTGACCCCTGACCCCAGCCAAATTGCAGCTGTTTTTGCTGTCACAAAGCAGAGGCTTGCATCCACTGAATCCAGAGGACATCAGAACAAGAAGGCCCTTTGGAAATCATGTGGTTCTCTCTTTCCTGTAGTGATGGGGAAACTGAGAACCTGAGAGAGAAGGAGGGTTTCTGGTTCTCATCAGTGTCAGTGGTTGAGTCCAGGTCTCCTGACTGAGGCAACATGGTTCCTTAGTTTGGAACCGTAGACCTGGGGCTTATAAAAAAGTTATGTTCTAGTGGCTGGAAATCCAAGGTCATTGTACCCAGTTCTGGTGAAGACCCCTTTGAGGTTGCAGGCTGTTGTGTCTTGCCGTCTCACATGGCGGAAGGCTTGAGGGCTCTCTATGGCATCTGTTTTATAAAGACATTAGTTCTGTTCATGAGGGCTCTGTCCTTGTGACCTCATCACCTACCAGTGGACTCACCTACTACCATTACTCTGGGCATTGGGTTTTCAACATAAGAATCTGGGGGAGTGAGTGTGTAAGTGTGGGAGGGCAAACATGTAGTCTATAGCAGTGGTTCTTAATGGTTATCAACCATTTTTTATAAGTCAAATATCTACTCTGGGCCAGGCCCAGAACTGGAGACTAAGAAAGGATCAGAACATGGTTCTTCGCTTAGATTTTACATGGTTAGCTGAAGTTCAGTGGAGATGAGGCATGTTCCTGGAGGTGGAAAGGCATCCATGGAGAAGTGCTGGCCATGGTGGTAACTTGGTGACTTTGGAGCTGAGGGAGAAGCTCTCGATTGTCCCAAAGTTTTAGCTGGTGAATGACTAGTACCTAGATGAGGGAGGTTGCTGCCACTTCTCTTCCTCACCTCATGATGGGACCCATGGCCAAGTATCTATGTCTGTAGGCTTTGAAATGGGCTGTCAAATGTACATGGGCCCCCTCTTACTATAGACAAAGAATCCTGATTTGGGACACCCTGTGAGGCTGCCTGCATCCTGGGCTATGCACTGAGAAGCAAACTGAGAAGAAGACTTCGGACAAAACCAGTTATGGTCTTCAGTACCAGTTACCTTGCCACCTAGTTCTTTCCCAAGGCCCAGAATTGGGCTTCTAGACTGGGGTGAGTACCTGTGTAACTGGGTGGGGGGGTCTCAGAGGCACTGAGGAATTTGGGCTCTTCCCTGTAAAGAATAGCTGCAGACTGGAGGCCCGTAGGCTGAGCATGTCGTAGATGAATTTTTGTGAATTGCTTCTTTGAATGCAAATTCTTTCAGTGGACCCACAGTCTTCAGGTTGCCAAGTTTCTAGCTCCCCGGGTCTTCAAGCATACCTGCTGCTTCAACATGACTTGCTTAATTAGCATCCTTGCTATCGCTTGTAATCCAAGAACCTGTGATTAATGCTAATCCTAAAAGCCTGATGAGACACACAGAGGGAAATGTAGGCTTATAGAGTGGAAAGGGACGTGCCCAGCATCACAGGGCAGTAAGCTAGCGCGGCAGCAAACCCGCCTTCTTGTGCTGGTTTTGAAGATCTCTGAAAATCTCATCTGTCTACTCTACCCCTTGTTCTCATCTCCTTTTCCTACATACTCAGTATCTCTGTCTCCACTATCACAGCTTCAGAGTCCTCATTACCTGGTCATCTCCTGCAAAAGTCTCTCTCTGGGGCTATAAAAATATAACACTTTGTCTTTCACAAGAACTTATTTAAACCAACCACAGATATGCCTGATTTAATTTTTGTGGAAATATGGCTAAATGATTTCCAACTAAAGATAATAGACTCACCATGTATGCTTAGCTCCTCTCCCTCCTAAGATGTCACTAATGCGATAGAACACTCTTGTGCTCGGGATTTCCAGAGATGTAAATGAGCAAGCATTCCAGTGACATCATGTGGTGAAGTTTCACTATTTAGACAAGGCAAGAGGTCTGTTATCCCCGCCTTGCAGCATGTTGTAGTTACAAAGCACCGGTGGGCTTCCTCATGGCCGTCCAGCCTCCCAAGGAACCCCGATGAGAGAGGGGGTGGGTGAGTATTGAACAGGATCCCCAGATCAGAAAACATGGGCAGAGAGGTGCTGAATTTCTTATTGTGCACATAGCACCATGTCCAATGCATTGGGAGGGCGTGGGACCAGACAGCTCCCCACACAAAGGATGGTGGAAGCTAACGTGGCTGACAGTCACCCTTTGCTTAGACCTGGCTTCAGTATAGTGAATTGATCTGGCACCCACCTGGTGTAGACTCTGCACTGTCCCCTGTGGTGGGCGGGGCATGGAGATGAATAAGCCCGACTGTCAAGTTAATCATGTTTTTGTGGGAGTAACATTGTCAGAACTATTAAATAATAAGGATGCACAGTTAAACCAGAACTTCGATAAACAAAGAGTAGTTATTTAGCATAGCTCTGCTTTATGAGGTTTTATCTGGCAGTATTTTACATTGGCGGAAGACAGACTAAAGTTCTGAAATTATTGGGAAAATAATAGTAGGAATGCTGGGAAGATTTCCTGGACGTAACAGCTGAGTTGGGTTTTGAAGGCAGAAAGAACCATAGGAAATCTGGTTAACTGTACTCTGTTGAGCTAAGGGATTGGTGTTATCATTTCAGTGTCAGTTTCCTTATCTGTAAAGTGGGGATAATAATAACCTGTGCCTTGTGGGGTTGTTGTGAGGATAAGATGAGTCTGTATGTGTGAGGCACTTAGGGCAGTGTCCGTCACATAATGAGCATTATAACTGGATGGTGGAAAAGTTGAAGAAGACGAAGGGATTTTCCAGTTTCAAGTTACTGGATTCAACTGCCAGGAGGAACAGAGCAGTGAGGTAAAGCTGAAGAAAAGAGAAGGGTCACACATTCCTAATTGGATGAGCAGGAGAAGCTGGAGCCTAGGAAGAGGTGGCGAGGAGTAGGCTTTGGGGAAAGTGACCAATTCCATCTGCTTCTGAGTTCAGGGACCCCATTCCAGGTAGAGTGATGTGGCTGGGATTGGAGCTCAGGAAAGATTTGGGGCCACAGGTAGAGGCCTGGAGGCTTCCAAGTGAAGGGAAGCCAAGGGCATGAATGAAAGCACCAAAAGTCGGAGGTGAAAGAAAAAGCCACAGTCACACCTCATCAGTGCTCTGCTTGCATCTCACAGACACTCGTGATAGTTAGTGTGATTTAAACTCAGTAGGATCATTCTATAAGCCAAGGCAACCATGCAAATCCCCTGGCATAACAGACTGCATTGATGTGTGTTTGGTCATGACTGTTTCTGAAAGACAGCCTCTGGGAGAAGCAAGAGACCTGGAAGAGGCAGCTGGAAAACTCACTTTTTCTATCTTCTGATTTTTTTTACTTCTAAGTAATATGCTACCCATTCAAATGCAATTTATTTTTAAGAAAAGAATAAATAGAACTTTTAGTAGCATAGTCTATAGTCTGAAAATGGTATTTCCATTTATGTTTCGTTCTTTCCTAGTTGTTCTGAATGGGCTTTATGGAGACCTAAGGTTTTGTTCAAATTTCCACCCCTAGAAACAAGGGTTTGTGTCTCATGCTTGGGTGTGGCCACTGAGTCTGAACTTGAAATATTGCTTCAACTGTTACACACGTTTTCCATTTCTCGCATTACCGACTGTCTATGTCAGCCTCTCAGTGGGCTGGGCCGTAAGGACTTGTCACCTATACCATGTTAAAATCCCCCTGGCACCTGTCTAAGACTGGCCCAGGGTGCCAGCCCAGGGTTCTGGTCACAAGAAAGTGCATAGAGTTGAGTCCTTTTGGAAACCTTGGATTTTCCCACTTCAGGCAGTAGATAGAGGAGAAAGGGAAGAGAAGGAAGGGAGCTGTCATTTCCCAGTAGTTACTACCAAAGTGTTCTAAACTAAAAAAGGTCATGGACAACTAGGGAGTCGGAACAGGAAGGCGGAGGGATCTAGAAATTCACTTGTCAATTTTTTAACATGAGGAAACAGAGGCCCAGAGTGGGGATGCGACTAGCCCAGTGACACTGGCAAATGAAATTCTGAGGCCATTGTATGATTTCCCAGGGTCAGGTCTGCTCTGTCTCCACACCACTGGGGCTTCTAGTTCAGCTATGTGCAGCTTGGCACATTCAGAAACCCTTGATTTGCATGCTTTTGAAATCCTCTAAGAACTACTTCAAGAGCAGCAGACTTGTCTGCAGGTGCCAGTGACCTGGCAGGAGCACACTCTGCAAGGATGAAGTGACTGCACTCTCTGCAAAGAGCAGGGGTGAGTCAACCGCAGGAACAGCCAAGTCGAGGTCTCTACCATCCTGGGGAAAAGATCCCATCCATCAAAAGCATGTTCTAAGAACAGTTGATGGTGCTCTGGGAAGAATCCTGGCCCTGACCTGAACTCCTGGGACTCCCTCTTTGGGCCTCAGCTTTCCCATCAGCATTAGGAAGCCTACATGGTAAATATCTTACTAGAAGGGTTGATGGCATTGAGAAATCTGAGCCCCAATTTCGTGAATGACAAGGACTCACAGCTAGACCAAGGACAAGCCAAACCTTGCTGAAACTGAGTATAGCAGGAAGAAGCCCATAGCAGAGAATGATCATTATTCAGTAAAACATCCTCATCTTTGATAGGTTTTTTAGCTGGACACATGGCTGCCTAGTTGGAGACTGCATTTACTAAATTCAGACCAAGGAGATGTGAATGGATGAGCCATGTGCAACTTCTGGGCCATTTTCAATTCAAAAGACACTCCTTGTCCTGGGGCAGCTCTCCCTTTCCTTTTCCCTCGAGCTGGACTTGAATGTGCCAGAGACCTAGGCAGAAAAGGATATGCAGAAAAGGATAATGCCCTTGGTGATGGCAGAGCAATAAGATGGAAGGAAATGAAATTCCTGAATGACTGCATAGAGGAAATTTGCGGGGTCTTTTGAATATAGCAGCTCTTCATTTACTCTGACTTAGAGTAGAGAAAGCACAATAGGGAATGGGTAGTACTTTGAACAAAAAGCAAATAGAAGTCCCATCCTCTTAGAAACTTGCTGAACTGGGCGTTGAGTTTCCCTGTAGAACTCTTCTCCACTCATTTTCCTTTTCTGACAATTTCCTAAGTGAGCAAACAACTTATGCATATAACCCCTATAAGAATCCTATGCGGAAGGCTTTCTCACTTTATAGTGAGACTCAAAAACGGAGGTCATTCACCCAAGATAAAATAGCTAATAGATAACAGCACTATGATTTGAATTCAGGGTTTTGCGACTCCAGATCCCAGGTTCTTTTCTCCCAATAAATCAGAGCATTCTTGAAAATAGGTACTCACCATGCCTTGGTGCTTTCAAAGTCTTAAGGTCATGAATAGAAAGGATTTGATTGTCACCTACAGGTAGAGCCTAACAGGAAGCTGTAGTTTCAGATTATACTCAGTTTATAAATGAGAGATGATTTGACAATTTATTTATACTTCTGTTTGGAACTCAGTTCATGTTTTTCCAAAGAATCAACCTGATTCATGGTGACACATGCCCAGGCTTGCTCCCAGACACCTCTAGATCCCATAACCTCATGTCTGGTTTCCAGCGAGCAAGGAAAGAGAGTCACTGTAGAGATTATAATTCTCCAGTGGCCAGATGCTTCATGCCCATGCTTCTGGTCTGATGTGCCTTCACATTACCACCTCTCCCCTCTCCTATTTCAACCAAATCCCCCAACTCCTCAGTTTATTCGTGTAGGGCTATATAAAAAAGCAGTCTGGTTGAGTGAATTTACACTAACATGCTTGTCAGTTAAAAGAATCTATGCCATTTGGAATGATGGACTTGGAAAATTTTATCTTCTATTTGGTGCATTTCATTACAATGCAAGTGTGGTCTGAAAACATACTTGGATCAGGTCAGGAATTAGGCTATGTTGTAGAACACCTCTACTTCTTGCACCAGACTAAGTTTAATACGAAAAGGTATGAGCAGTATCTTTTTTAAAAATTATTTATTATTTTCTTACAATGTCTGCTTTCTTTTCTAGGTGTAGTCCTCATAGAATTTCCACCACCAGTTCACCCATGTGCCATCACCATTGTCCCTTTGCTCTTCAAAGAGAGTGGGGGTTGCCATTTCAAAAGGCAGTCAGATGCAGAGCTACCTCATTCAATCATTAGAAGACATGGTTGTGTTTACAGTTTAGATTGTAAAGGAATGGTCAAGAAACACAGGAGCTTTGTTATCAATCTGCTCTGTACCATATCAGTCAGATTTCAATATCTGATCCAAATATTTTGAGCAGTAAGAAGTTTTAACACATGAAAACTTAACTAAAATTGTTGGCACTGGGGGAGCTGACTCTGGTTCTGTGCCTTTAGGTATTCAGGACACTGTATAAGTGGCCTACTAGATAAGCCACCCCCTCTTAGTCTTTAAGAACCCCTTGCTGCAACTTTGACCTGGGAGAAGGAAGTAGGAACATAAAGCAACTGCCACCGCTGGCGAGGCCAGAGCCAGCACCACCCTAGCCTTGATGTGGGGGAAGCTGGCGCTGGCGTGCTGCTCCAGAAGAGCCTGGCCTCCTTATGGCTGTGCTAATCTGAGTTTTGCCTCACCAAACTCATGCAGCATGTCTAATTGGTAAACAAAGTTGTATTTGGAATCTGCAAAGGAAGTGCCATTTTTAGCTTTCTAATCTGTCATACAGGGAGGCACTGTAGATAGTGCTGTCCAACAGAACATTCTGTGATGAGGGAAATGTTCACTCTCTGCATTGTGCAGTACAGTAGCCTCTAGCCACAAGTGGCAATTGAAATTGGGGCTAGTATCACCAAGAACTAAATTTGAAATTTTATTTAATTTCCTTTCATTATTTAACTTTAATTTTCAGTAGTCACACGTGGCTAGTAAGTAGTGTATTGATTGATGTAGTTCTAGAAGGAGGATGGAATGGAGGTTGAATGAGTCAAGGTATAGTATCCATAGCACTCACAATCCTCACAAGTCATGGTAGACAATCATCCTCAGGGCCAGTTTCTACACCTATAAAATGAGGATAACGACTTCAAAGGGTAATATTACAATAGAATAGCTGGGGAAAAGCTCCTAGTTAGCAAAACCTGCAGGACTGTGAATGCCAGGGGCTGGGATTAAGATGTGATAGGAAAGATTATCTCAGAGGAGAAACAGACTTGAAACTAGGGTCTGGCACAGTCTCCTTGATGACTCATGAGTGCTGCTACCTGAAGGGGGAGAGCCTACACCTCTACAACACAAACAATGTTATAAATCAATGTTACCTTAATTTAAAAAAGGTATGACAGCATGTGCCTTTAAAGGAGAAAGTTGCTGATATGTGATTGGCTGAATTTGGCTTTGCTCCAGTGCAGTCCTCTCTCCCAAGCTCCTCACCCACAGATCTATCCACTGCGTGGCTGCTCCTGGATGCTCACTCAGATGTAACACCATTGTCTGCCCACCCTGTGCTCATCTATACAGATATCGTCCATCCAAGCATTTGCCATCTCCCTGGGAGCCACCAGCTTGATAGGAAAGAAGTAACAGACAGTAAATGGAAGTACAATGGGAGTGCGCTAGGGGAGCACCAGCCCGGGGGCCCCAGCCGTTTCATAGATGGCTTCCTGGAGACGCAGAAGAGTCAGCTCTAGCCGAAATAGAGAAAAGGAACAACCAAGGCAGAGAGCCAGAGGTGGGAGAGAGTGAGTGCATTCTAAGAACCAGACACACTCAGAATGACAGGACTCTGTGAGGGAGGGTGTCAAATGGGATTAGAAGAGGTAGGAGAGATGACACAGGATCTTGGCAGTTAAGCTAATTGAACTTTATCCTAAAAGTACAGGGGAACAGTGGAAAGATTTTAATTAAGTATGTACTTTTGGGGAATAATTTTTAATATAGACTGGTGTCCCTGCCCCAAATTTGTATGTTGAAGCCCCAACTCCAAGTAGGGAGGATCCAGTCAGGGTCTTAAACCATGCTAGTAATTTGAACAAATTTATTATCAAGTATCATAAATTAGTAGAAAGTGAATAACAAAGCAAGAGAGCTCTAAGAATACAGGCTCAGCAAGTGTAGGGAGCAGACACTATGGAGGCTGAGAAAAAATATCCAAGGAAGGAACAAACCTGGTCAGATGTTATTTTTAAGATTTATTTATTTATGCATACAAGCACTGGGGTACAGCCAGAGGTGTGGGAGGTGAGAGGATCCATCAGAAACAGAGGGGGGAGCAGAACAGGCAGATTAACCAAAACACACTGCTGAGGGAAGCAGTGGCTGAGGCAGCAGAGGTCTGCTGTGCCATGTGGGTAACAACCGCCCCCCTCCCCCCCCACCCCAGCCCAGCAGGTGGCAGCTATTGAACTTGCTGCAGTGGCTGCACTGGCTTCATAGTGCTGTGACTTAACCCCTTGCACCACCAGGGAGGCCCCTGGCCAAATGGTTTTAAGGAAGTTTTGCTGGTGGGAAGCTGATAGGGATGGTTTAGAGTTTATAGTAACAGCCCTGATTTGTGGGCACAGTGAAGCAAAGATTTGAAGCCAGACTTGATGAGCAATTGTTAATCCCGATGAGAATATCATTTCTGTTGTTTTGCATTGTAATCTCCTAGGCGTCAAGCGTTTCCTGGAACAAATAGCTAAATTATTTTCATTTAACATAGTGATAAGAAATAGCAGATCCCAGTAGTACTTTCACAGAAGAACAAAAAATTATGCTGGTTTAAATTCCTATTCTTTTTGTCATCCTGATGGGGGAGGAGGGAGATACCCTTGTCATTGTTTACATTTATGTTTCATAAATGAGTTGAACAGTTTTTGAGTCCCAGGGCAATTTAGGGTTCACATTAGGCTTCTTCAGGGACAGCACATGCAGGGACTTCAGGAGGGTTAAAAGAGGCTTCTCAGATAAGGGCAGAGAAATTCAGGAGGGCTATTGAGGGCAGTACATTTTAAGACTAAAATTTAAGGCTAATTGGGACAGTAAATTTTATGATACTGGACAGGGAGGTAAGAAGAGAAACTCTAAGAGCTGGGAAAATGGGACATTGACCCCAAGTAGTATAGCCAGAGCAGAAAGAGCCAGTCATAAAGTAGGATGATGCGATCTGAGAAAAAAGGGTTTGACTATCCCCTACACACAGGGCCTTCATGGCATCTTTTGCTCCTCCTCGGCAATGCTGCTTTGGAGTCTTTGCTTTTGTTCTTTTCCCTCTAAATAAACCTCTTACTTTCTTGAGTAAAGTTTGCTTCTTTCTGCTTACTTACCTGAAAAGTCTGCTAATTCTCTTTTATGGCTTCATGGGACAAGAAACTGGTGGTTCAAGGGCTAAATTTACAGTGCACACTGGCTTCATTTTCATATCTGTGTGAGCTCTTCTGTGAAATAATAATCTTTTTCTGATTGACTTGTAAGAATATTCAGTGAGGATCTTATATTTCCTTCTTTTGAGTTACAATTTTCCCCAGTTTTTCATTTGTTTTCCCCTTTTATTTTAATACAGAAATATTGAATGTTTATATTGTCCTATGAATCCCTTCATTTTAAGATTTGTGGGTTTCAGGTAATACTTTAAAACGCCTTCTCTCCACACCAAATTGTTAACTGGTTACCACCAAAGAATGGGAGTGTTAAGGGACTTATACATTTATATGTTGTTTGAGTTTATTATTAAGAGTATGCGCTACTATTATCTTTTAAAAATATTTTAAAACATAGAAATGGCTTTTCTACTCCAAGATGATAATCTCTTAGAGCTTTTATTTTTTTCTTTTTTTTGGAAATATGCTTTTTAAAGGAGTGAATCATATCCAGTCTTTCCTCCCAAATGCCTAGGCAATTGCCCTAAATTTGTATCTATTCCATCTTTTCTTACTGGGTTTCATAAACATTTGATGCAACTTCTGGGCCCCTTATTCATATCCACATTTCTAGATATTCATGTACCAGCATCCTACGTACTATGTTTCCATTTAGGTATTGCAACTTTACTAGAGTATTTTAATACCTTAGCGCCATTTGTCCCCTTCATTACTGTTTTATTTTTGTCTCAGAATTTCCATGACTATATTGATGATTTTATTTTTATATTAATTTTGGGAACATTTGACCTAACTCACAGTTATTTTTATTATAGCTATAATGACTTAGAGAAAACTAATATCCACTCTAATTCACAGTTATTTTTATTATAGCTATAATGACTTAGAGAAAACTAATATCCACTTATATTGTATCTTTCCATGCTAAAATAAGGTGTGTCTTACTCTTCTAAAACACACTTTTCCCCTCCAGTCTTTTTCTAAACCCCTAAGTAGATTTCAAAAACTTGTTATGTTTGTGTATTTTTTCACTTGGTCACTTTATTATTTTATTGTTTTTTTAAAAAAGATTTATTTATTTATGCATACAAGCACTGGGGTACAGGCCAGAGGTGTGGGGGGGGTGAGAGGATTCACCACAGAGAGCAGGGAGCAGAACAGGCAGATCAACAGACGTACACTGCTGAGGGGAGCAGCAGGCACAGCAGGAGAGATCTGCCACGCCATGTGGGTCCCCCACCTGGCCGGCAGCAGGGATCGAACTCGTGCCGCAGTGGCTGCGGTTTGCTTCATAGTGCGTTGCTTAACCCACTGCGCTACCAGGGAGGCCCTATTATTTTATTGTTATATCAGTTAATTCTCTTGGCCTTTATGTGATTTTTATGAGTCAGCTTTCAGCATGTAGCTTACAGACAATACATAGTTTAAGTTTTCGACGTAGCCTGAGTTTTTCATTTGCTAAGTACTTGATCCCACTTTTAGTTGTCTAGTAGCTTGACTTCTGTATTCTGTATTCAAATAGTGTGTCTTAGTTTGTTCAGGTTGCTCTTACAAAAATACTGTAGACTGGTGACTTAAATAACAAACATTTATTTCTCACATTCTAAAGGCTGGAAGTCCAAGATCCAGGCATCTGGTGCTTGCTGCTTCCTTATTCACAGTGGGCTGCCTTTGCTTTGTGTCCTCAGGCGCTGGACAAGGAATAGGAAAGAAGCTTGCTCATGGCTTTTAATGGGCACTAATTCACAAGGACTTACCTTCACGACCTCCCCTAATGCTAGTGCCCCCCTGCCTCCCAACACTATCACAAGAGGGTGTGAATGTTTAATGCATGAATGGGTGGCACAAACTTTCAGTCCATAAACAAGTCTCTTTCCTTTTTATGTCTTTATTTGTTAGTTCCCTCACCCTCACTACTGACAACCAAACAAGTCTTTTTTTTTTTAGGGGTGGGGAGGGTGGTGATTCTAATAATTGAGTTAATTCTAGATCTCTTCAGATGTAGGTTTTTGTTTAGATCTTCTAAGCCCTGTTCCAGCCTATTGTCATATACCATATCATTATTATTTCTACATTTGGAGGACACCAAAATAGGGTAATAAGTTGTCTAAAATTTCATAGTCCTCTTAAGATAAAATATACCAAATAGTGCTCATATTTTGAGTAGTTACTATAGACCAGGCATTTCCCATATTGTCTCATCTAATCTGTAACACATATAGGAGACAGATATTATTCCCATTTTTATGTGAGGAAATCAAGTCTCAAAAAGTCTAAGAAATGTCCAGTTTCAAACAGGATTGGATCTGAACTACAGACTCTTTCTACTATTAGGTTCTTGTTTTTTCCTACTTCTCACATTCCTTCTACCTCTTGAAAAAAATAAATAAAAACTAAGTCACCATTTCTATGATGTTTTTATGTATGATTCCAATGGAAGAATGGGTAGTGAGAATTCTATGGGTAGAATTGACTTTCTTTTGATTTTTGAACTATATAAATGTTTGCAAAATGAAGTCAATAAGAAAAATAAAGCTAATTCTGAAACTGAAAATAAGTTGAAAGAAGAACCTTAATTATTTATCAAATTGATTTTATTACCACACAGAGAAAAGAATCATTTAAGTGATTTTGGAAGATGTTCTTCTGGAATGCATTCTTGGGAGGGCACAGTCACAGGAAAGGAAATGACAAATGATTTTAAACCTTGCTTGGCAGTTTTATTATTAGAAGTAATATTTAATTTGAAAACACCTTGTATATAACGATAGAACAAATGTGGATGTTTAATATTATTAAGATCTCAAATTTTCATTGTGATAGAATAAATATATTCTTTCTTTATACATACATATACACACACAAACCCCCAAATCACTTCTTGGTGGAGCCTTATCACCTAGGAAATAAGTTGATTCATTCCAAATTGATAGCACAGGAAGTTGGGTGGCATCCAAACCCAACAGACAGTGTAATTGGATGTTTTAGACAAATCATCAGCAAATTGCAGACTGCCATTGGACTCATCCTGAAGCATGACTAAGGTCAAAAAACAGCATTAAGGATGAGAGCGTTCCTTCACAGATTTCCTTCATAGATAAGCCATGTCTACAATGTAGACATTAACTTGGCATAGAGGAAGGACAAAGAAAAAGAGCAAGAGCTAGAACAGACTAATGTGTGGCAGTCTGTGGGCGCGGGGGTTCTTGCTGGTGGGGCTTGGGGCAGGTGGCACTTCTGCAGTCATCAGATTTGGAACGATTCCTTCCATTCCACTGAGGTCTCAGGACAGCCTCCGGGGATTTTCCTATGGCCTATGTCTTGACGTGGGAGACACAGGTTCATAGTTGGGTTAGTTGTTAACAGTATTGATAAGGTTCCTCTCACTGAGGTTCAAACACAGTTTGCTCTAATATCTGATGCAATAAATGAAAAACTAAGGAAAATTATCATTCAAGAGAATGACAGATCAGAGAGTTAACAGAATATTTTGATGTTTCAAAAGAAACTCAGCTATCTTGGTACAAAATAACTTGGTCATTATATAGAAAGAAAATCCTGATTTTACTCTTTTTGCATATCCTTTATATTTCAATTTGCAGTAAAGCTTTATGGGCCTTTTTGGGTTAATAAATTCATTAACATGGAATATACCTTTAAATTTATCTTTTTGTCATTTATAAAACTCAAATAATATACTTTTATATGTAAATGCTGGCACATATATAATGATAACATCATAACAATAAAATTGGTTTTATCAAATAATTGATCATAACATTAAAATAGATATATAAATTATAGTTTAGTAAATTAATTGAATTATATTTAGTTTAATAAATTAATCATTTCTTAAAGACAGAACATATTTATTATCTTACATACACATTCATATTCACGATAATTATTATACTAAACATAGGCTAATCATTTTTATTAATTATCACCTTAACCCAAGTATCTAATTTTTGTTTTTCTCTCTCATTTTCACACTCTCTCTGAAAAGGTCGTTAGAAGATGAGTTACTTGATATATATTTTGATCCAATATTTGCAAATTATAATTTTAGCTAAAACAGGAAGTACGCATGAGTTTGTACTATTATAAGAATTTTACAAGATCAAAACCCTTTAAAAGACTACGTCCTGTGATTTCACTTAGACACAATTTTATATTTTGTAATCTTAAAATAACTATTTTAACAATGATCCTTTTCTTACCCATAGATCAATATAAGAAAATTTAGATAGTTTAAATCTTGAGATGTTTTAATCTTAGTCTTAGATAAACTAAAATATATCTCAATATTTATTTTCTATAATAATAACAGGGTTGTACTTTATAAATTTTGTATATATGAGTGAGAATTTAAACAATCTTAATCATATTTAAAAGTTCTTTGAAACTAAGCTCTTGTAGATATTGTTATAAAGGCTATTATTTAAATATATTTTTTAATTCAAAATAAAAATTTATTTAGTTTTCCCTTTATTCTTAGACATATTGACTATTTAGTATGCACTTAATCTTTAAAATGTCCCAAGTGAGGGGAAAAGAGAAAGACAGAACAATAGTAACAAGAAAGCAAGAGAGTCAGCTTTAGAAAGATATGAAATGATGACTATAAAAGGTTAATCTCTCTTTAAGGAGAAGGGGAAAGCTTATATGCAGGAAAACCCTTTCCATATACACACAGACACAAACCAAAGTCTTTACAGCTGGATTAAACAATAACTCAAGCCATTGACAATTTATCAAGTCATACAATTAAAAGTCAGAGTTTACGAATCCCTGCAGGATGGAAATGGAGGGGAAGTCTCCTACATTAATCACAGTGATCTCTCTTTTTTAGACAGACCAGTTATACAATTTCCTCTTGAGAGTTTCCTTTTCCTTTTTGCCTCAGGCATTTCTCAAATGAACTTTCTTGTTCATGTCAAACTACCCAAAGTGGCCACTATAATTCTAATTTATCCGCAGTGAAGTTATGCCAGAAGGCAGGACAAGCTTATTTGCAGACAAGCACTCTAGAGATTGCTTGACTGTTGATCAAAGGTGAAATATCACTTGGGCTTCGAATCCTTAACCCGGAGGTTAAGCTGCCTCTACTGACTGACCTGAGAAATCAGCAGCCACTTGGCTTACACAATGTGTGGAAGGATCTTTCCCAGGACCAGTTTGTCATACCTAGAAAGCCTGGGGGAAGCCCTCTTGGACAAACAGAAAGAAGATGGATAAATAGAAGACAGGAGATGGTGGTAAAAGCCATATTTCACCAGGGGATGGCAGACTGATTGAAACCAAAAATTACAGGAGACGAATAAATCAATGGATATTGAAGGGCCAAAGAGAGAACCAGTCTAAATTCAGAGCAAAACCGTACAAAGACAGAGAACCCTTGAATATCTTGAGCTTCAAGTAGTTTCAGATATGCATCTTATTACCAAGTCAAGTAGGACAAGTCTTAGTAGGGTACCTCTTGACCAAATATCAAGAGAAACTCCAGAAGGTCAAGGAATCAAATCCCTTTATATGAACCCTGCCCCTCCCCCTCTGGATCCTCCATCTCTTCTGTTGCAATAGCCTCTCTAATTTTACTTTTAGGTGTTGCTGAAGCAAGCACAAGAACTTAGGGTATCCTACAGCTCAAAAGTCTTTCTAGTTTTACCCCTCTCTTGGTAACAGGTATCTGCTGAGGACTTGGTTCTCCCTACCTTCTCATTCTGTGATTTCCAGCAGGATTTCTGCTTCGCTGTCCTTTGAGTTGTGTCTCTGGGGAGACTCATTAAACAGTTATATGATGCAGGGAGAAAATTTTCTCAGTCCTACTCTGGGAGCTCCTGGAGATACAAGCCACAAAGAGTGTGAATTTCCAGATTTGGGAGGAGAGAAAAAGAAGGGCTCATTTCTAAAAGTAGCACAGGACATATACCAACTCCATACTTCTGCAGCTCACCTAGCATCACCTGACACTGAGCACCATTCCATGGCCCTCTGACCCTTTTGGAGATATGAAGGCCAACAGAACAACAGCATAGTCGTTAGGAGTTTCCAAACCCCCAAGTCTTGGAGACTCTTAGAGCATAAATATAGCTAGCTCTTTGGAGGTCTATTCTCTCTCCCCAGTGAGCTCCTGCTGGCTACTCTATTGTTTGCAGATAATTCTCCCCTCACCAATCTCCTTTACTTTTTTCCAATCTCTAATGCCCTTTTTCCCCAATTCAGTTAGACAGCCTGCTTCCACAAATCCAGACTTTGCCCTGCCTTAAAATGTTGCCCTAGCCCTTGGAGGAAAGTTCCAGAGAAAGGGAACTTACCAAGGGACAGAATCTTCTCTAAGTTAAATTCCCACTTTAAGACTATGATAATACAGATGACTAAGAATGTTTTCAAGGGCTAAAAAGTCCAGGGAGGTATCATGACTGAGGAATTCCCAACTCTGGAGCAGCCCACTTTAGCAGAAGACCTGTGTCCATAAGCTTCAGGATCCAAAGAAAAACCAATGAAGGAATATAATTCTGAGGATGAGAAGACCTTATGAGAGCTGAAGCATATAAAAGGACAGGTAGGAGGTGGAATCTTCCAAACCAAAAGAGTGAGCCTCCCAGACCAGGGTCTTAGCTGGTAAATAAGACCCCTAGGTTTTGTCCCAGACAGAATAGACTTCTACAAAAAGTCATTAGGGGAAAAAGGTTAAGATGCTTGTTTCAGTGACTTAGTCCCACAACACAAGGCTAAAGTAAAGAACGATGATTGCAAAAAAAAAAAAAAAATGTCAGCTGTGCACTGACCCCATCCAGGTGAAAGCATAGGAGTCTTTCGATGAAGGATCATGTCCTGGTTGCAAACATTAGAGAGACATTTGTAAGAAAATCAAAGCTCCCTGCTTTTGTCAAAATAAAGTCTTCAGGGCCTCCCTGGTAGTGCAAGGTGTTGAGCGCTGAATTTGATCCCTTGCTGGGAGGGGATCTACATGGCTCAGCAGACCTCTCCTGCCTCGCCCGCTGCTCCCCTCAGCAGTGTATTTCAGTCGATCTGCCTGTTCTGCCCCCCACTCTGTCTCTGGTGAATCCTCTCAACTCCGGCTGCTCTGGCCTGTACCCCAGCTACTGTATACATAAATAAAAAAATCTTTTTAAAAAATTAAGATCTCTCATTCTCCTCACAACTATTCAGTATATCAAATCTCTGTCACTTTTCCTCAAAGTTCTGTTCCTCCCACTCCCCTCAACAGATTTTCTGGGTGGTGCTTCTGAAAGGAAACATAAGCTTTTACACAGAAACTCTTCATCACTATGTCTTCAAAATTGCACGCCACCCTCCTTCCTTACTGTGGCTTGAAAGAAGGGTGTTTTGGGGAGACCCTCCTTCTGGCCTGGCCTGTCACATCTACCTAAGCATCAGTAACTATTCAGGAGCATCTATGTACGTTAGACACAATCTCCAGGGGAGAAACCTGGTTTTCCCCTCGCCCCACCCCCATGTAGGGGGTGTGTGCGAAAGCGCAGGACAACATCTAGGGATGGGGCAGAGGCCTGGAGGTGTGGTCACGCTTGTGGGCGGGGCCACATTTGGGGCGGGGCTCGCTTCGGACTTGTCTGTGGCCTGCTGTGGAGGTCGGTCTGCTCAGAATCAGGAGTAATAGCTGGAGCTTCACCCTCACCTATGAGGTTGTATGGGGACTTCTGCAGACCGAGGGTCCTACCCTGTTGGTGGTGATGCTCCACCAGCTGTCTCTTCCCCTTTGCTTGTGGGGCAGGGCGTTGGGGCCGCACCGAGGAGGCTGCGGCCTTCATGAAGCCAGTGAGGCCTGTAGGGTCAGAGAAAAGTTATCAGGCTTTTCCGCCCTCCCACCATTGGTGTAATGATGGACACCTGCTGTCCTGCACGCGTGCCTAAGTGGGCATGTGCAAGTGAGTGCACCTGGGCTTAGACACGGCATATAAGTGCGGCGTCACGCGGGCGCCAAGAGAGCAGAACAGAGCAGCGCAGCCGAGGAGCAGGGGAGGGACAGAGGCAGGAGAAAAAAGCAGCAGCAGTAGAAGCAGAGACGAGAGGCTGGAGAGCCCAGAGAGCGAAGATGCGCGGGGCCTAGGAGGCCCGCCAGCCTTCTGGTCCTCCAGCCCCTGCCTGCCGTGTACCTGGTCGCCTCTGATAGTAAAAGCATAAAAAGCCACCGAGGGCTGCAGGACTCCTCCTTTACTCCATCTGTTGGAATCATCGAGAACTTGCTCTGCGCCCTTGCTGGCACCACAGGCCCTAGAGGTCCTGAGGGCCGGAACCCAACTTCTCTGCCTGAATGAAGTCAGGGGAGATGATCTCCATCATCATCACTGTGCATGGGGGCCGCTGGCGGCCCAGGTCTGGGCCAGTCCTGGGTTCCAGTCCCGAGGCCACCCTTTCACGGGGCAGGAACAGGGCCGCGGGAACTGAGGAAGATGCTGGAAAGCCTTTGCTCAGCGCAGGTGTTCGGGGCTTAACCGAACTATTGTGGCCTGTGGCTGCTGCGGGGCCAACGTTTCTGCTTCCTCAGGACAAGTCTCCACGTCGTGGAAAGCCGCTGGGACTGTTTTCTGATTTGCTGACTTGCTGCCAAGAAGGCCCGGAGCCCTAGCCAGGCCAGGGGATGGTGCGTGAGCGCCCCCGGGAAAGGCCCAGGAGGACAGTGTGGAAGGGGACAGATGAGGCAGCTTCCTGGGAGCAGAGGCAGAAAGAGCCATGCGCAGACTTCAGGGGCGCCTGTGGAGACGAATGCAGCTGTAGGCAGAAATTTCAGCAGCTACCTTCACAACTCAGGTATGGCTACAACAAGTGCTTATTCATATTTTGTTGGCCTGGTAAAAGAATTTTACTTATTCATCTCTACTTTTTTGTTGTGCTCACATTGGTGTACATGCTGTATTTTAGGAGTGTAGGATCCCCACCTTCATGCTTTTATGGGGGCCGCCTGAGCATTAGGCCTGTGTGAGACAGGCACTCTGTGATGCTCCTGTTAGAGACGGAAGGAAATACCACATCTCTTCTTTTTTGCACAGGTTTACCTCCTCTTGCTTAAATAGTATAATGTGAATTTGCAAGATAGAGTAGTAAGTGGCAGAAGCCCATAGATTCCTAACTTTAAAATAAATCTGTCACTTTGATGCATTTCTTTTCAGACTTTACTAGCATATTGTTATGTGTTTGAATAATGTGTGTATATATTTAAAGGGAGGAAAACATCACAAGCAGTTTCTGTTCTATGGTACACTCTTCCTAAACATTTTGAATGTCTTCTGTGTTAAATGTTTTATTTTCCTTTGATATTTAGATTTTTCCCAAGCTTTTGATATAAGGCGTTGCTTAACATACGCAGGGTAAATGGAAAAGTTATCCGGCTTTTCTGCCCTCCCGCCATTGGTGCTGACCATGGACATCTGCGGCCCTGCACGCATGCCTAGTGGCGGCACCTTGAGCGGGGTGTGGGCATGCGCAGGTGGGCGCACCTGCGCAGAGAGACTAGGTATATTAGGCTAGCGTCCTGAGGACGCCATGAGGAAGAGAAGCCGAAGTGTGGCGGTGGAGTACAGTAGATAATATGAAAACGGCTAAGACAACCAGGAGACTGCTTGGACCGACGGTGAACCAGCCCGGTCTGGGATGGTTGCAAGACAACATAGCAGTACATGTTTATAAATTGTTATTCCCAAATTGTAGATTTATCCGAACTTCAGGTTATTTTCTAATGCTGGAACTGCAGCTCTTTTCTCCCTGTATTTTCCTTTTACCCATGTGTTAAGTTATTTAAGTGCTAACTTTTCCCCTTTACTTTAGATTTATATATCCAAGTGCTCACTGAACATCCCCAGCCTTGGTTTCCCATAGGAAAACTTGTACATTTAGCCCATTCACTTCCTGCTAGCACTCTCTCTGGCTTCGCTGTTTCCAGTGCCGATGAGTACCCCTGGTCCCTAAGCCAGATGCCTAAGTCTGTCCTCCTTCCTCCCACTCATAGTCACCAAACTCGGCTGATTATATGTGCCAAGCATCTTACTACCACTCTGGAAGTCCATGCCCTCACACTATCTCACCAAACTATGCAGTAGCCTCTTCACTAATCTGTTTGTCCAGCTTTGCCCTCCTTAAATTCTTCCACCTCATTGCTCCCAGAGCAATTACCTGAACCAAACGAGACCGTGCTTTAAAGTCTTCATCGTCTCTCCATGGGGCGATGCGTGCTTCTCAACGTGCTGTACCTGGCCTACTCTCAGCCCTCTTCTTCAGCTTCGGCTACCCTCTGCTCTGTGTTTTTCTTCTCCAGTAATAGAGAAATGCCTGTTTTGTCCAGTGCTTCCATGCCTTGCTTGTTACAGTTTCTTACTTAGAGCACCTTAGATAAATGCCAGTATATTCTGTCTGCTGCATTTGGTTAGGGCTGTATTTTTAACTTCAAGGAATTTTTACATTTCCTCCAAGCTGTGGAATTTATTGGTTTAGCTTTTCACATTTCCTTATTCTTTTAGTGTCCGTAGGGACTGGTGATATCCCCTCTTTCATTCTTGATATTCTTAATTTTTAATTTTTTTATTTGATCATCCTGACTGGAAGTTCATCAGTTGTCTTTACAAAAGAAACAGCTTTTGGGTCATTGATTTTTTTCTATTTCCTGGTTTTTATTTCATAGTTGTATGTTCATGTTTTTATTATGTTCTGTTTGCTTTGGTTTTATATTGACTTTCTTTTTCCATATTCTTAAGGAATACGCTATCATTGCTTTGAAACCCTCCTCTTAATATAAACTTTTCTTAAGTGAACATAAACTCAAGATTTTATTGTCTTTATAAGACAAAAGATAGAACACAGAACTGAATTTAGTGCTGTTTTCTCTTTCCAATTCAAAATGCTTGTGTCTCTTAATAGCAGTCTTTTTACATCTATAGTTGAGTTCAGTGCATTCAAGTCTCAGCACATTCTTGTTTTAGTTTTTGCACAATCTTGTTTTAGTTTCAGTATTTGTGTTCATTTTTTTTTGGAAAAATAAGTGTGTAGTCATTCCAGGCTAGTTAAGTTCATTGTTGATTCAAGCAGATGAAAAGAGAATTTTGGAACCTTCAGTGTATTTGACAGGCCTTTAATACTGAATCAGGGGACCAGACTCATAGGCAGACCAGTGGGCAGGGAGGCAGCAACTGAGTCCCTTAACCCCCATGAATCTCTCCTTTCATCCCTTGCTCTCTGCCCAGGAGTCCTCAGTGGCAGGTGTGTGTACCCTGTGCTCATGCTCCCTAGTGCCCTCCACAACAGCATGTTATCACGTGTGGACTATGAAACCCGGGAGAACAGCAAGGTCGCAGGTGGTAGCTGTAGAGGCTGGTGGTGGGAAGGAGAACAAAAGCACAATTCAACCCATTTCCCCCACAATCAGCTTAGTCTGCTCACTATAGCTAATAGAAATACTAAGACCTAAAGTCTCCTTGACAGTGTTATCAGTTTGCTATAGATCATTCTAAACATCTGCTGTGCATTTATATGTATGTGTGTGTGTATATTTACTCCCAAGGAAGCACTTGCAAATTTTGTGCACAATAAGGTGTACAGAAGAATGATCACTGTGTCTGTACATACACATCTATGTAGAATATGTATAGTTTATCTTTTTTCATAAAAATATAATGCTCTGGGTACCACTCTATAGTATACCTCCTTTATTCAGCAATGTAGCTTGTGTGTCTACTCCTATGGGTAACTTTAGGTCTGCCTCATGTTTTGAGCAGCTACATAGTATCCACTAAATGGATTTCCCAGTGTTTAGAAGTGATGGACATTTGTCTTCCATTACTCATTATGCTAACCAAGGCCCCAGGGATCATTCTTCTACATGCCTTATTGTGGACCTAATTTGCAAGTGCTTTCTTGAGAGCATATACTTAAAAATGGGATTCTATTTCACATTAAACCCTGCAACAGGAAATAAGAGAGGCAAAAATTAAACCTAGAAAATTTTAGGGTTGTATTGGGGCTACTGGGTGTGGTACGGATGTAATAGAGGATTTAAGTCTTGGAAAGTCTTTGGAAAACCTTATGCAATAATAGCATCATCTTTGGAACTCAGGAACTTCCAGGGAAATTGGATTGATTACTATTTTCATGTCTTTAGTATAAAGAAGCCACTTTTTAACTATCAGAGTGAGAAAAGAGAAGTGTATGACTCAGTTTAATGTTCTGGCAGGGGAGGTAAATAACTTGCCCACAGTCGTATAGTTAGGAAAGAAATCATTTTCTGGTGATCTCAGTGGAACGAGTGATAGCCTTATGGGCTTATGAAAATAACTGAATTTAGAGATCACTGGTCACACACCTTCACTGTACACATAGGAAGTGAGGCCTTGAGAGGGAGAAAGACTTGTCAAGGTCCATATTGAGTTAGTAGTGAAAGCTTGAAATGCTGACATATTTCAGGCCAGATGTAGGAGGGAGAAAAGCAGAAACAGGAAGGAGCTAGCTTAGTCTAGCTAGAGGAAGTGGCGGTCCCGGTCCAGGGAGACACACAAGCAAACAACATTGCCGCCTACTCTGCCCCCTGCAGCCCCCTCTCTTCCTTTCTGCAGATTCCTGTGGACTTCTGTCTTAGCAGCATCAAAGAAGTCCAAAAAGGAAAACTAAACAATCCAAATTACAGGATAGAGAAAAAAAGCCATTTCCATGTTAATGTTACCATTCTGCAGCAAAACAAACATAGGAGAAATAACGAGGCTTTGGTTTGGATCTTCGATGTGGAAGATGGGCATAAATAGTCTCTAAACCAACAAGTGGAGCCTCAGTAATTCTTGCTGGGACAGTAGAGGCATGGGGGGCTGGGAACACCACCCAGCTGCAGCTATTCATAAAGGTCCTCCTCCTGCAGAGGTTATTCCCTTCAGCGACAAGACGGAATGAAAAATAATAATTGGGGATGGTGGGTCTTTAAAAGAAAAATGCTGGGCACTTCAAATGCTTTTCATAGCTGGGAATGTGTAGTTTGGGTTTGAAACTATCCCTGGAGTCTGTCCACTCTATAGCAACAGTCCTCAAGCTGGCCTGCCAGCAAGCTAAGGATGGCCCTGCAGAGGTGCACCCTCTTGGGCTGCTATCTTCTAAGCAGCACTTGAGAACAGAATTTTCTTCCAGTCCAGAAGTTCTCCATGGAACAATGTTTCACAGTCTCCCAGCTCTGGGATACCTGGGATCTGGGATGCTCTTTAGAAAGACAAGTTTCTGCCCATGCCTCTCGCAGCAACATGGATGGAGCTGGAAGGGATCGTGCTTGGTGAAATAAGTCAGAAGGAAAAAGAAAAGTATCAGATGGTTTCACTTATAGGAGGAGTGTAGGGAAACCAAGTAGGGGGTCAGGAAAAAAGATAATAAATAAAAAAATTAGCAGGCAACTATAAACTGGACACGTTCTGCAGGATGGGGAGGGAGAAGGATCTAGGGGAAGGAAGAACACAGGACTATGGTGCTGGTTCAGGGATGAGTTGGTGGTGAGAATTTTATGGAGACTGCAATTTAGAGGAGAAAGCAAATGTGCAAAAATGAAAAATGATGTAAAACATATCTGTATAAATAAATATTTTTTTTAAAAAACCACCATGTTTCCGAACTAATGGAACCCAGCTCCATTGTAGAATCAGTGTTTGGGGTGGGGGTGGGGAGTGCAGAGTTGTGGGCCCAGGAATCCACGTCTTTATAAACAATTGCCCAGGTGGTTCTTGTACCTGCCTGTTGATATTTTGGCTTGGGAGGAGCATGCCCAATCGTTTTTGACAAGGGAACTATCTGTTTGCAGACTGCCTCAGTTATGTTGAATCCCACTGTTTGCTGTTTTAATTTCTTGGCAGTCAGTAAATGGTCACATATTCACAATTTTACATGGTTCACCTTTACATGTGCCTCCCTGGGGGCGCAATGGGTTAAGCAATGTACTATGATGCAGACTGCAGCCACTGCAGCACAAGTTTGATCCCTGCCCCCAGCTGGGGAGGGGACCTACATGGTGCAGCAGACCTCTCCTGTCTCACCTGCTGCTCCCCTCAGCAGTGTGTTTTAGTTGATCTGCCTGTTTTGTCTCCACTCTGTCTCTGGTGAGTTCTCTCATGCCCCCACCTCTGGCCTGTATCCCAGCTCTTGTATGCATATATAAATAAGCTTTAAAAAATGAAAAAATATTAACTGAGATTTAGAAAATGATTTTCCTAGATCTTTCATTGACTACATACTCAGGGCAAAGAGAATTTTTTAGGTTGTGACTGTTCATTGACAAATGAAATGTTAAGTTCAGAAACTACCTCAAGAGGCATCATAGAGTTTTCTTTTTATTTGGAGCCACGAAGTTCACAGGTACATTTTATGAAGCATCGGGTGCTCAGGTTTAGAGGTAATTACATTTTTATTTATGTTTCAGACCTAGTCCCTTTTTCCAGTGTCTTTCTAAAGACTCTGGAAAGGGTTTCTCCAGGTACTGTAGATAAGGACGTCAGGTGACCATGTTAAACCTCTCGTGGAACAAAGCTGCAGTCAATCAAGCAAAACTCCAGTGGCGAATTGACACGGCCAGGGTCACAGACATAGCAGTTGGCTTAGAATTAAGTCTTTTGGAAGCTCTTAGAAAGAGAGAGCTTGCAATTAAATTTTAATCTTAAGAAGGTCACATGCTAGCTAGTTAGGCGATCACGGCAAGTTACTTTCCCAAGTTGTCTGTATCTCTGAAATGAAGAGAATGATGTATTTTAGAAGCTGTAGGGGTGGGGGTGCTTTACTAGGTTGAGGGGTGAGTGTGCTCTACTAGGGGGAGGTGCATGGGAACCTTAGAGCAGTGCATGGCCAAGGTTGGTGCTTAGGCTTGCTTATGACTAGTGGATTCCAGGCTGCAGTTTATTCCACACATGCATGGAAACCTATTCTAGCACTTTCAAGACCAAATGCAACTCTCCCCTTCCTGCCCCCATCTTTCCCTTCACACATCCAACTGCTTTGGGGTATTTTTCTGCCAGGGGATAATGCTCTGATACAGCTGGTTCTTCTGTCCTGGGCACCAGTAGGTGCCAGCACAAGCTAAGCTTTCAGAGGGCTATTTCATTTGATTTTTATCATTTTTCCATCCCTCAGTGTGACTCATGAAAGCCCAGACTTCCTTTCCTTTCATCCAGACTGATTTCTGTCTCTCCGCTCTTCTTGCTTGTTACTCGGAGCCTGGGAAAAAATGCTCAGAGTTGCACTGTCAAATATCAATGAAGAAAGACCTCCTGTTCTGAGGATTCTTGTAACAAAACTAATAAACACCAGTGACTGCATTTGGGCAGTACTTTACAGCTTGCAAAGTACTTTCATATCCATTAGTTTATTTAGTATTTTCAAAGCCTGGCAAGGCAGTGTGAAGTTAAGGATTATGTTCTGGAGTCTGCTGCGGCCTTCAAAGTTCCATCATTAGCTTTTCCCAGCTAGATCAATTTAGGCAAGTCATTTACTATCTTGGAACCTCACAGATTTAAGTGGAAAGCACTTAGAACATGGTAACAAGGGCTCAGTTATTGTTGGCCATTATTTCTGTCATGCCCGTTTTACCAAGTGACTTCAAGCTTTTCCACAACCATCTGCCTCCACTTTTATACTTTTTCTCTCAGTCCCCTGCCCCTATACCTCCCTCAACCTCACTTCCCCTCTCACCTAGCCTGCACCTACCCATTCTCAAGAAGACTACTGCCCTTATCTGTGCGTTCCCAGCTTGCTTTCTGTACACCCCGGTTCCAACAGTCCAGTCCAGTGTGAAGCAGCGCTCTGGCAGTGCTGCAGTGGGCCAAAGCACAGTGCCAAGGGAGAGGGCAGGTCCTCTCTGTGGATTCTCACCCATGCACTCAATTGCAAGACCACTCAGGCTCAGGAACTGCCATGGTTTGATTTAACAAATGGGAAACAAAGTTTCCGTGCCTACAAATGGTGAGCTTGCTGAAGCCAGATAGTGTCCAGAAGTCCCAAACAAACGGTCACTCATGCAAGATGGCATTGTCCTGTCGATGAAGGTCTGGGGCTCATGGCACACCAGCAGGCGGTGGGCCAGAATCCAACTCACAGGGCAGCTGGAGGTGCTCACAGGTAGGGCTGCTGAGGTGACAGCATAGCAACAGTCTGAATATGCTGGACAGCAAGAGGCCACAGCACCAGGGGATGGTGCTGGAAGATCAGATGTGGTGGGCGGCAATCAAAGGTGACCCAGACACAGAGAATCCCTCCTCACTGGCCCTGACTCCACAGGCCTCTGTTGTCTGCAGCTCCTGGGAGTTGCAGAGCTGGAGTGGGCCCCGGGGGGGCCCATGTTTCCCCACTGCTGCCCTGAGGCTGGGTGCTGGAGCCCCAGGCAGCAGGGGGCTCTGACGCTCAAACCCAGCTAGTGCCAGGGAGGCCCATCTAACCGGTCCTCTGAGTTGGACTTTCATGTAGTTGCCCTGCAGCCTCTCGCTGCGGGGTGCTGGGTGCTGAGCAGAAGCGGTGCTTCTGGGCGGCCAGCGGGGAAGTTCCTGCGCTACCTCCTGAGTCTTACAGGCTCCAGCATTCAACCCTGGCTTGCACCAGGGGAGGGGCTACCTGCAGGCAGCAAGCTCTGAGGTACTGCCGCTGCAGCTTTTAGAACGGGCCGCGCTGGAGCAGCAGGGAGGAAGATTGCCACTGCTGCTGCCAGCTGCCTTCAGCCATCTGCGCCGGCAGCCCTCCAGCTGTCCTCGCCAAGGGAGCACCAGCAGCACCGATAAAGCTGGCACATCCCAGTGCTTAGGCGGCAGGAGAGAGCTGGCTCTGCTGCGTGGCTTGTGCTGCGGGTGTCTGGTTCATGTGGACTGAGATCATCCCTTTGCTACCTGTGTTCTCCCCAGACTGAGTGCTCCTCGGAGCCGGGGACCACATCTTCTCGCGTGTGTAACGCCTGTCCTGGTAGCTGCAGTATGAATGCATGCTGGGGTGCGTCAACATGTGTTACCGGACTCAGCGATGCGGTCCGATTGTCGTAGGTAGGCTTTCAGGGGGCTGAGGCCAGAGGCTGGGGTGCCAACCCCTGAACCCAGGCTCCTTGGGTACCCTCCAGGCTGCTTCTCAGTGTGCCCCTTGTCATTGCTGTGTAATTTTGTGACCAATCTGGACACAGAAAGACAAAAACTAATGCTAGAAATGCACCAGACTTTATATTTACAGGCCAGTAGAGGTTTCCAAGTGACACCAAGCAGCCACTATGGAGAGCCCTGCGTTGAATGTATCAGCAAAGACGAAATTACAGTATGCCTGCCTTTGATGTGCTGTCTGCTTTGTCTTTCGGAATAAAAGGGAAACTCTGGCTCCAGGCTGATTTTCAATGGCAAAAATAGACTAAATTTCAACCCTCAAATTATCAAAAGTGCCACATATTTTTGACAAGCAGCTAAGCAGAGAGCAGAACTACCAAGTTAGTAATTAAACATAGCTCAAGTCAAATTAACAGAGACAGACATTCTCGTCTGGCGGTCAGAACAGAGGCCTGGAGGGCTGACCCTGGTGCCTGCGTGTGTCAGAGTCGGAGCTTGATGTGTAGCCACAGTTGCCAAGGAGAGACCCCATGGGCTCCCTCCACCACCATCTGTCTTCCTGGAAAGGATCCCAGGGTGGGGAGGGGAATGTGTTCCTGTGGAGAGATGGGATGGGGGAGGGTAGGCCGAAAGTAGTCGGGAGAAAGTGAGGGGGCCCAGCTCCTCTCCATTTCAGAACTTGTTTCCAAATGCTCTAAGGAACCATGGAAGATTCTTTTTTTTTTAACGATTTAAAAAATTTATTTATGCATACAAGAACTGGGATCTAGGCCAGGGGTACAGGAGGTTGGAGGAGTTGCCAGAGAAAGAGTGGGGAGCAGAACAGGTGGATCTACTGAAATACAGTGCCGAGGGGAGCAGCGGGCAAGGCAGGAGAGGTCTGCTGTGCCATGTGGGTCACCTCCCTGGCCAGGGATCGAACTCATGCTGCGGTGGCTGTGAATGCTTCACAGTGCTGAGTCTTAACCCCCAGTGCCACCAGGGAGGCCCCTGGAGCCTGTAAATTTTATGGTCAGAATTCAGATAAGTATTTCTAATGAGCCATTAATAGTCCTACTGAGATGCTCTGTCAGTCTGTCAGTGTAAATGTGTGGCAAATTTGAAGACTAATACTATCTCATTAACAGTTTTTATATTTAGATTACTTTTTGACATGATAATCCTTTGCATTTGTGGGGTTAAAAAAAGTATATTATTAAAATTGATTCCATCTGTTACGTTTTACTTTCTTATGTGGCTACTAGAAAATTTAAATTACATATGTGGTTTGTAGCATATTTCTCTTGGACAGCACTGCTCTAGAATTAGCTATGAAAGAACATTTGTGTTTTCTCAACTAGGGGTTTCCAGACCAAACCAGTACAAAAATAATAGTTCAAATTTTTCATTTTCTTCCAAATACGGAATTTCCGGAGCAACTTACTGTGTATATTAGGCACTGCCCAACTACTACTCCTTCAAAACTAGTGGAGACTCTCATGGGTTCTTAATGAATTTTGCTTGGACCTGTAAGGAGGCTTCCTAGTTCCCCTCTTGCTTCCCCCCCACCCCCCACTTCCCACCCCCACCCCCAACACCCCCCTTGGGGCCCGGTGGGAGTGGCCTCCTTCCCCCCCTAGGGCTTCCTGAGTTTGTGGACTTAGGCCCTTCTCATGACCTAGATGCCAGGCTGGCTCTAGCTACCTAAACATGCTTAGTTGTGGTGCTTTGTGCCTCAGTCTGCCACAGTTTGTGCTGGCTTGGCTGTTTGCTTGGCGTATCTCACAGTTCAGGACAAAATTGGACACTGCTATGGAAAAAGCTGGGTTGCAGGTAATCCCTTTAATATACATGCACATTCCTGAAAGCTTACGTGAACATTCAACGTATTCCAAAATAGACAGTATCGGCTATAAGGCTAGAACTGTAAACCCAACAACTAAAATACTTTAGAAGGGTCAAATAATTGTTTATTAACCCAAATCTTTGACACTCTTTCCAACATTTTGTATATGATCTTTAATTTTGTGGTTGTATTTGTAGTTAAACAATAGGTTAAATATGCCACTAATGCTAAAAATTTGCCACTTTTAATAGCCTTACTCAATGTCCTCACTTTCCTCAAATATGTTAGATTTGTAAATCTAAATCAGTAGTATTTATATTTTCATTTTTTTCCATTGCTCAGTTTTTAAAATATTGAGGGTAAAGAAAACAGTGCTGAAAAAGTTTTTAGCCTTGAAGTTTTCACCTTTTTGCAAATGAAACCTTATGTGCAATCCCAATAAATAAGCAGAGCATTGCCGCATGCAGTTGGAACAGGCTGGGGCACGTGTGTGTATGGGGAGGGGATGGGAATATGGTGGCTTTGAGGGGTCAGACCAATTGCTACCAACTCCACATCACTAAACTACTGAAATAAACTACTCACGCAAGGCACAAACCCTTCTTTTGGGGCAAAGAAGAGCAGTTGCTACTGATAGTATTATTTGTTGCCAGATGGTGCTGCCATGATGTTTCTGAGCTGATGCACAAGAGCCTGAAAAAACTGGAAATTGAAAGTTGGACTGTTGGACAGGAAGTAGAAAGCTTAGGACTGTCACAGTGTAATGTACCAGGTAGAGTTGTTCTTCTGAGGCCTGGCTGGTCTCCTGTGGCAGTCTTGGATCCCATACTAGGAAGTCCAGGGGAGAAGGACCATGTATATTTCCTTAGGAGAATGTGCCTCAGTTTCAGGATGGACAAGGAGAACTACAGATAAAGACACTTTGTGCTCAAGAATCTGATTTTATTTCCTCTCTATCCAAGTTTCTAAAGATCATGAATGATTTTCCTGGCCAAGTTTGGTTCATAAAATAAGACAATGAAGTACATGGGACACTTGCCAAACACGTGAGTACTCTGCTAATGGTAAATGGATTTGGACTTTTCCAAACAAGATCTGGTTGAACTGGGAGGGCAGAAACTAAGAGTTCTGTGCAAATGAATGTCTATCAGATGGTCGGAAAACAGGTCAATAGTTTATCAGACACCATTCTTAGTATTCAGTCTTTTTGGTTCTGCATAATGGCCTGTAGTTCTTGAAGAACACTAGACAAAGAGGGGGAGGGGGAATGACAAGTTTACACGATTTATTATGTGGTTGGCTCCCTCTGGTATGGTTTAAACAGTCAACCTCACTGAACTTCTGTTACAGGGCAACCCTAATATAAAATGGGTTTGCCTGACTGGGTCTTCACCCACGCGCTTGAACGGCACTTATAATGCTCTAACTGCAGGCACACACAACAAAGGTTAGTAAAGGGTTTTATTTACAAGAGAAGGGGAAATAGCATAGTGAATAACACAAGGGGACGAGAGGGATACAGATCCGTAAATGTCCTACCAGTTCCTTGGTGCTGGAACCCTATGGTGCGCTGAGCTGACTCCCAAGGAAAAAGGACCCCCTAAGGCCCACGTGTCTGCTTTTATATTTAGCTTGGCTGCTCAACTCCACCCTCAGGTCCCAGTGATCCGCTCTTCGATAATGACCTTATGGGATTTGTAGTCCTTGGATCTTGTAGGTCTGGAATGGGGGTCGAAGTCCATAACCTATTTGTATAATTTCCATAATAGTTCTATGAGGTGGGATTTATTTTCTTTCAGAATGAGAAAATCTAGACTTGGAGAGATGGAGTAGATGAAATTCGCACTGCTGGTAGTTAGACATTGCTCTAAAATCCATTCGGTTATGTAACACTAGAAAACCCTTCGACATTTGAATGAATAGCTCCCACTTAGTATCCCTGCAGCCTTTGAGCACAGTAGAATGCAGCATACACCATGACCTGTGTTAGGCATCTGTCTGTCTTCACTGAATTTGGGTTCCCTGAGGCTAGGGACTGGGGCAGATACTTTTGTTTCTTTTCCCATCAGCAACTCCTTTCCTTTCCTTCTAGTGGGACTTACCTTATTGCTGAGAATATGGTCATATGACTGTGCTTAGCTGCAAGGGATACTGGGATATGTAGTCTTTGAAGTAGGTCTTTTCTGCTCTTAATAAAAATCAGGTTCTATTGCTAGAAAGGAAGTTTAAATACAGGGTAGGGCACTAGCACATTCTGCATAGGATACTTTAATTATTTTAAAACACCTCTAAGGTGGCACATTTTACAGACCTTTTGCTCTCTTTTCCCCATTTAACCTGACCCAATCCTCACATTTGTGTTGCTTTTATGCAGTGAATTTAGAACATGGAAGAAACCTCTGGAGACTGTACCCTCCTTTCTTCTTCCAACAGTAACGAGATCTAACTTGCTGTGAAGTGGCCCCCTTGAGTCTGTACTTGCTTGCACGTCCTTACTTCCTTACTTTCTAAAGGATTCCTCCCCTCTTACCAATTTCCTCTCAAATGTTTACAACACAATTCAATGCAATTGACCCCTTATGTCTAGGAAAAGTCCATCAAGTATGGTGGGGGTAGACATATTTGCCACAGCTATTACAATTGCCTGGAAGATGTAAAAACCCCAAAAATACAGGTTTTGGGGAACTTCTAGATTGTGAGCACATCCAGCTATTGGGAAGGTGACACACACCACCTTAAGGGGACCCTCTCAGACCTGGCCTTCTGCATTTCTTCATCTGACTCTTCCTCGGTATCCTTTATTATATAATAAACTGGTAGGTAATTTCTTTCCTGGGCTCTGTGAGCGCTTATAGAAAATAGTTAAACCTATAAAGGGGGTTGTAGAAACCTCCCATTTATAGCCCACCGGTTGTTGTCCAGGTAACAACCTGGACTTAGGACTGGCATCTGAAGTGGGGCAAGGTATTGTGGACTGAGTCCTTGCCTCGTGGGATCTGCTGCTGTCTCCGGTAAATTGTAGGACACCCAACTTGTGCTGTAGACTTGCTTGGTGTGAGAAGAACTCCCACACAGGGGCTGTAGAAAACAGCATGGTGTAGTAACAGTGTGAGATAAGGAGAAACTCAGGTTTTCTTTTTTCTTATAGTAGTCTATGGAGATATAGCCAAATATTCACATATTTTAAAAACTTCTTTATTAAAGTACAGTGAGAGAAACGTGAGGCTTATCAGCATGTAGTGTAACTTTTCACAAATGAGCCCTTCCTTGTAATTAGCCATCAGATTCAGAGACAGAATGTCACTCGTCCCCTAGGTAACTCGCTCATGCCCTGTCACAGTGTGCCACTGCATTTGATTTTTCACCGAGGGCACCTTTTCTTAGGTAAAGAAGGCGATCCTCTGTTTCCATCCTGAATGCTATCTAAAAGTAAATGAGTTCTACGGAGGACAAAGCCATTCCTTAACCTTAAAGCAATAATGTCTGTCTGAAAGTCATTTTATATTTTCCTTTTCCTTAAAAACAATTGTACATTTCTCATTTCATTTTCACAACCACCACTGGGTTCTTTTACCGTTTTCTATATGAGGAGAGGAAGCTTAGGGAGGTCACAAAACTGTAAGCAATTTCCTCTGGGCCAGGGTCTCTGCTGTGAAAGTAGGAATAGAAGAAACGTGTGATCGTCACTCAATGAGAATGTAGGACCTATGATTCCCCAGTGTTTGTGACCCGTGAGGGAAATATCTTTATCCTTCATTCAGAGGCATTCTAAGGATGCAGATAATTCAGAACAGGACTGGGGGGAAGTTCCTATCCAGTTCATTCCTTTGTTTTTTCATTCATTATTTCTTCATTAGTCTTTGCCAGGCATCATTCTAGACGTTAGGAATACAGCATACAAGGTGAATACTGTCCTTCCTCTCTCGGTGTTTCTATTGTAGAGAAGGAGACAGAAAATAAGCCATGGAATTCAAATGTAGACCCGTTGATTTAAGACTATAATCATGCCATGCAGACCGTAAACAAGGCTAACATGAGAGCATGGGTAGTGAGCATGGAGTGGTCAGGGAAGGCTTCTCTGAGGAGGTGACATTTTGTTAAATACACTTTTTGTGGACGTATGCATACAGAAATGTACACATGTCAGAAGTGTACAGCTTGATGAATTTCCACAATATGAACACACCCTTGTAATCACACGCAGATCAAGATACAGAACATTGCCAACACCCCAGAGGTATCCATATGCCCTGAGGAGGTGACATTTGAGTTGAGACCTGCATGCTAAGTAGGTGGCTGTGCAAAGTGTTCCAGTATAAGGGAACAACATTTGAGAAGGCAAGGGAAAGAACTTGGCACGTTTGAGGAACCGAAAGAAGGCCAATTTGTACCAGTTTACAGATTTAGCTAAGTAATATTTGAGTAATGTGTTTGTAATGTGACTCTTAGCTGGGGGGTGGAAAGGAAGCAACTCTTTGATGATAACTACTAAAGCTTCATCCATCTTTAAGTTTGGCAGTAAAGATCCCAAAATCATTTTGAGCAAAGTCTTAGCAGGGACTAAGACTTTGGAGGTTTTATGACTCACATAATGTCTACCACATCCCGGGGGGGTGGGAAGGTGGGGACATTTTTGTCCATGCCAGTTCAGGTATATAGACTTCAACAAAGACTTTATAATATCTCACATTGCAGTATTTCTCCTAGATTCCTTTCATTGCCCTTCACCACGGCAAAGCATTAAACAAAACGTCTTCTTGTTATCTTGTCCAATGCCCTGATCTTGATGTTTGATATCAAGATTTCATCAGGACCATGTGCTTGAGAATCCCAAGCTACCCAAACATTGCCTGCAGGTCAGGTTGGTTCCCAGGGAGGGATGTAGGAAAATAACAGAGGTATTGGGAGGCACTTACATAACCAGGAACAATAGGAACACTGCAAAGTCATCACACAGGTATCTGCTACAGTTTTGCTCAGAGGCAACAGTTTCCAATTGTGGCAGACGGGGCTATCTTCAAAGGCTTCTGGCTGCCCTAGGTAAATTCTAGTTCTGCTTTAACCTTTGACTTTTAACCATCATCCCCATACTTTCTTGTGAACAGCGCCCATGCAGAACTGGACAAGCGAGGACCTCCAGCAAGTCCTGCCTGGGCTCTGAGCACGTGCTGCTCCTACTTCGGGGCCGCCTGCTTGTGCAGAGGCTCCACTGGGCCCCCCACAGCAATCTAGGGCGTGTTTCCCATGAGCTCAGAACCTGCCCAGTGCCGTCCTGTCCTTGCTGTGAGCCTAGAGGACTCCAGAGGGTGTGGCCATTCCTGCGGTGGGCATGGCTCCTGTAGGGGGCGCTGGGCTTGGGGACTCGGTTCTGTGCCAGTCTGTCAATGGATGTGCCTTCTCCCACAGTTCCTCACTGGCTCCCCCCAAGACACAGAGCTGTCTGGAAGAGGACAACCTCTTCTCCCATCGCTAAACTCTGTTGGAGACCCCTCAAGCAGAGCTCCCAGCTTCTCCATCTGAGCGCTCTTTGCTCAGTGAGGACTCAGACAAGAACCCAATGGGGCTGAGTCAGGAGACAGCTTGGTGGGGCAGACACCTTACTCAGCTCAGAATTGTTCCTTTCTTGCTGCTTTCTTACAGATGCCTGGCTCTTTCTCCCCCTAGGCTGTAGTCCTTCCCAGGAGGCGCCTCTACCACCTCCCATGCAGACATCTGCCAGGCTACCTCCTGTCTGCCAGGTGTGTCGGGACACCCTGACTCCTCAGCGTGGGCACGTCACGAGGGATTTGTCAAGGCAGCTCTGTGGCCCACTGAGGGTCCACCATAGAGGGCCAGGAAGCTGGGAGCCCCCACCCCTTAAATAGTATTCAGCACTTTTTTCTATTTTCAATCAGCAGAAGCCTGGTCTTTGTTTTGAGTCATGTCCCAACAGAGAAGGCACCTTAACATGTCAGCCTCCTGGGAAGTTGGATGATTTCTTTGGCTTGTGCTTAGTGAGAATGAAGACGGCTGTCAGGCTCCTAACTGAGCAGTGCCTCACCCCCTGGAATTCATCTGTTTTCATGGGGCCCCGCGTGCAAGCTCTCCAAAGACTGAGTTGCAACCCTGCTTTCAAAACTGTTTGTCTTCCATTGGTTAAAGGCCACCTTATTCATCATGACAGACAAGGCCTTCCTGGCCCGGGCACTGCCTTACTTCTCCTGCCTCAGTTTCCTCTGCTTCCATCCTCATGTTGCACTCTCCAGTCACAGCGTTCACTCCAAGCCTGCACCTTTGTATCACTCTCCACTCCACATCTACTAAGAGACACTCTTCTAGCGCACTATCCGCTCTTAGAAGCCCTCCCCTCTGATGTGATAGGAGTCTCACTGCAGAGAACGTGCTGCCCCCCAGGACAGGCGGGTTTGCCTCCAGCGTCCCAGCAGAGTCCAAGTCCAGGTCAGGGGTTGGTTGTTCGAGAGGCCTGGTGTAGCTTCCTGCAGGGTACGGCTTTTCTCCCTGGTGTGTATTTGTGACATGCTCTTTTCCTCCGTACTTGCTCCTGGGATCCAGTGTGTCATCCGTGAGTACATCAGGGAGTTGCCTGTTCGTGCGAGATCATCAGCCCCCTTAATCCTCCTTTGTAACTGGATTATGTCAGACTTTAACATGTGCCTGGAGGCTTCCTATGGGTCTTATTTCAAAACAACAGAGAAATGTCATGCAAACCCCCCTTCCTGCACCCCCTTCCCAACAGCGTATTTATTTTTGAAACAGTCTAATAGAATAATATCTAGGGGAGAAATAGGAGCAAGAGGAAGAAACCTACAGTTTCCTGAACTCACGAGACAGCCAGTCCACTAGGTATGTGAAAGGGCTCTCAGCGCCTCGAGGAGTTCTGCAGGAGAGCAGGAGTCGCAGAGCTGAGGGCAGGAAAGCACCCTGTCCCACTGGGTGGGTGATACTGTATTGGGCTCCCGTGGGGAAGACCCGATTATCAGTAGGACCCTTTAATCAAAACCCAGACCACTAACTTTAGTTGTTGAATCAGCAAGAAGCAGCTGCTGAGGTGGGCGTGGGGAAAGGGTGATGGGTGGGAAGACGAAGGACTCGGCAAGTTTGAGCTGAGGCCTTGGAATGGCCCAGAATCTCTGGTCTGTGCTGTTGGTGTCCTTGCTGCACTCAAAACCCTTCGGTGCCATCCTTTATAGCCACAACCACATCCCTCCCCCACACCTAATCCCTGCCAACCTCTTTTCCATCTCTACGATTTTGTCATTTTGAGAAAGTTAAATAATAACATCTTAAAGTCAGTAACTTTGTGAGCTAGTCTCCCCCCCCCCCCAATTTAGAATAATTCCCCTGAGATCCACCCAAATTTTAGGTGTATCAGTAGTTCCCCTTTAGTGCTGAGTAGTGTGCAATGGTATAAGTGAACCACAGTCTGTTCAGTCATTTCATTAGAGGGTAGCATGAGGGGTCCATGGTGCAGGATTCTGTCTTGACTGTGGTGGAAGACTCTGGAATCTACACCGATGATACGGTTTCATAGAACGAAACACAATGTACACACACAACTAGTGCATGCAAAACTGATGAAATTTGAATAACGTGGGTAGATGAGATCAGTGTTAGTTTCTTAGTTGTGATACTGTACTAAAAGTCTGGAAAATGTCAACGTTGGTGGCAGGAGGAAGTGGTGCAGGACGTGTTTCTTACAACTGCATGTGAATCTATAATTACCTAAAAAAAAAGCGTCTCATGGCACTGTTTGCCTGTGGAACAAAGGCTAAATGCCTTGTTCTGGAACTCAAAGCTTTCATGTTCTGGCTCCACCCTCCCCTGCCTTCTCTCTCTCTCGACTCCAGCTAAGCTAATTTGTTCAAATTTCCTATCATACCGGGCACTTTAAAGTAAACCTGTCTTTTTAGTTTAAGTGTAACCTTCAAGTCGAAAACTCATGAATTTTCACAATGTGAACCCATCTGATCAGAAACTGATCAAAAAGTAGAACATTTCCAGGATTCCAGAAACCCCTATCACTCCATGTCCACTTCCATACTCCAAAGGATAATTGCTGTCTGATTTCCCTCTAATATATTACTTTTATCTGTTTTTGAACTTCATATGAATTAACTCATGGATTCTATTTTTACTAACTTCTTTCCCTCAACATGTTGGTTCGATTAATCATGCTGCAGGTTGCAGTACTTCATTCATTATCATTGTTGTATAATATTCATTCCATGGTATGAAGAGATCTATACATAGCACTTTTGGTAATTATTGGGTTGTTTACAGTTTGGGGTTATTTCAAGAAGTTCTGTCATGAGTGCTTTTTTTTTTAGTGTCCTTTGGCTCATGTGTGTACTCATTTCGAACATCTAGAAAGGAAATTACCAGAATAGGATAGACACATGGTTAGCTGTAGCTGGTACTGCCAGATAGTTTTCCAAAGTGATCATACCAATTTACTCTCTTATGAGGAGCCTGTCAGAGTTCTTGTTCTATGTCCCTGCCAGTTCTTGGCAACATCAGTCTAATTAATCTTAGTTATTCCTGCGGGCTGTGTAGTGGTAACTGGCATTGCAGGGGCTTTCTGCTCTCTCACTGCAGGGGGATGCTGTTTGTGTCATCCTTGGGCCAGAGATTTCTGCTTTCTTCCCAGGGGGAGGTGGCTGCACCCACCTCTGTACACAGTAACTCTCTGCCAGGGACTTGAGAGTGGGAGGGTTGCCACGTTATACCCTCCAGCCCCCCACACCTCCTTTCTGCCCCTCCCCTGCAGTGGCTTAATACTTCGGCAGTTTTAGAAGGTCCTAGAGAGTGGGTTGGATTTTGTGCCTGCAGGTCAGTGAGGGCTCAGTCACCTCCCCTGCCTGTCCCAAGCTTTCTCCGGGTACCTGGTAAAGGTTTTGGAAAAGAGCTGGGGACTATGAACTTCTCTTGTGTTTGGGGCTCCCTGGGATTTAACTTCAGGGCAACCCACACTCAGCTTTTTAGAATCTTTTTGTCATACTTGCTTCCTCCGAAGAGGCTGTGTCAAAGAGGGCACAGTTCTTGGGTTTTGTTACTCTGAAATTCAGTTCTCCTGACTACCATGCTATCTCTGCTATCTGGGAGGCTCAAGAGAGGTTAGGATTTTGTAGGTTGTCTGGGTTTGTCTCACTGGTGGGAGTTATGCTCTCTCGTGGCTTCTCACTGTGGTTTTTAATTTGAATTTTTCCCATGATTAATGAGTTTGAACATGTTTAAATATAGTAACCATATATTGCATGTTCATTCTCCATTGTTTTTGTCTAAGTGCCTTTTCCTTTTATTCTCTGCCTATTCCTTCAAGCGTTAGTTCAAGAGTCCTTTGTTTCTGCAGCTGTCCCTAACCAGCTCTGTCTTCCTCTGCCACCCCCACCAAACCCTGCTTTCTCCTCCCCTCACTTTTCCAGTATTTTGTGCTATTTGTGCTATGCCACTGGGGACTGGGAAAAGACATTATTTCTTACCCCCTGCCCCGTCCTGGTTTCTATCAGGTCTACTTATGATCACATATGAGAAGTAGGGCGCATGGGAAAGTGTTGGTTTAAATGCTCAGGGTGTATTTTCTCTGTGATTCAAAGAAAGGACTAGGCAGAGAGGTGATTTCTTCCATAGCGTTAAGGCAGTACCTCCTTCTCCCAGGCAGTGTTTACAGTCTGGGAATTTGTAGGAAGGTCACCTCAAAGAGCCCTAAAAAGCCCACTCCTGGTTTGGGTTGTGTCTTTGTTCCTTGCCAAGCACTTTCCTGCCTAACTGAGCCCAAATTGCTGAAAACAAACTTTTTGGGGTTATTCTCATCCAGTTAGGTATCAGCTTTCCCCCAAACCAAAATTACTGCTTAGTCTAGACCTGCACGTTTATTGTTCTATTTTAAGAGCCGCCCCGTATTCACACGAGCATAGCAGAGGTGGCTGCTTGGCATAAAATTGCCTTTCTTGTCGGTGTCCGCTCGTCTCCCTTGCAGCCGTCCACGTTTGTATGTGTCTGTCTCTGGTGGCTTCTGGGTAGACCCATCCAGGGCTGCAGTAGAGACAAAAATGACATCTTCAAAGCAAGACAAGGGAAAAATAGGGTAAATCTTCGGCACAGGAAAGCAAACCTGAAACCTGAAGGTGGGTGTGGAAGAGCACCTGTTCATTAAGCCACGTCCACGCCTGGGGCCAGGTATCCCTAGCGTTCTTCTGCTCTGACTCCAGGGGCTGCGTTTCCTCTGTTCGCCCTGCTTCCCTGTCTGGATTTCCTGGGTGAGCTGGTGAAGTGTTCTGTAATTCTCTCCCACTGTGACTGCAGGGCGGTGGTTTTTTGGTAACTGTTGAACAACTGGCTCTCCCAGAGAAGCATCTCTGATTTGCAATATCTGTCCATTTCCATAGGTAGAAACTCCTTCCCACAGCTGATTTTAGAGCGGTATTGAGAAGAGATCCACAGTAACCCACGATTAGCTAGTGTCTCTAGCACGTTGGTGAGAGAGATATGACCAGCTCCAGAGCAGAGTCTGCTGACTTGTCCTGTAGGACTTACTGGACCCGTGGGCTCTTATTGAGCAGCCATGAACTGAGATTGACTTTTGCATTTTTAAAGCATTGTAAATAAAACAAACTCAGAACAGCATGTGACAGAGACTATCCGTGGCCCCCAAAACTTAACATTTTACTGGTCCTGGCATAGGTAATGGTAGACGCTAAAATCATTAGGACGTGATCAGTTTTGAGTACTTTTACTGTTGGGTTTTAATACGATTTATTTCATTGTATATGGTATATTTAATTTTTTTTTAATTTATGCATACAAGAGCTGGGGTGTAGGCCAGAGGTATCGAGGGTGAGAGGATTCACCAGAAACAGTGCAGGGATGGGAACAGGCAGATCTACTGAAATGCACTGCTGAGGGGAGCAGCAGGTGAGACAGGGGAGGTCTGCTGTGGATGCTTCACAGGGCTGTGCCTTAACCTCTTGTGCAATCAGGGAGGCCTATAGGTTTTAATTTTTATAAGACCAACTGTATTTAAGAACAAGCTCATAGAATTCCCCTGAATCTAACAGTGGGTTCTCACAAGCTGGTGAGTGCTGGCTTTGGCACAGCACTGCCTCAGGGGGCTCTGGAGGGATCACGGGTGTTCCTCAGGTGGCAAACTGAGGCCCAAGGGAGCAGTTTACTCAAGTCACTTGGCACATCACATAGTCATGTCTTGTAGCCCCCAACTCTGTTATCTTTGCTCATTTAATGCTGCTTGATAAATACCCATATCTCCCTTTTCACTACTGCTCTGACCCATGGGCTCTCCTGAAGTCTCAGCCGGCACAGTTGGCCTACAGTGTCCCCCGAGCGCTGCCATCTTGGACCAGCACAGAGCAAGAACTCACCGCCCGTGACTGTTCAGAGCAGCACTTACTGCTTTTCTCTTTACTTTGAGGACAGGCGCATCTCTCGCCCTTGACTGTTGCCCAGGGCATTTCGTCAGCTCACCACTTCACCCAGACCTGACTGCCCACACGAGGGGTGTTCCTGTGTTAGCCTCCTGCGCCACCAGCCGCTCCTGTGAGGTTTGCAGCGAGCACTCTCCCCACACAGCTCTGCTGTCTTCAGATTGGGGCCCTGTTTACTGCAGCAGGCCCTGCTATTCCTGAGAGGGGTGAGATGGGGGTGGGGTAAGGAACAGAGAAAACTGTCCTGAGAAAGCGAGAAGCTTGCCTGTGAGGACCTTGGGAAGGGGTGAAGCATGGCCGTGGCCGGTCTCCTGTGAGCTATAGAGTGAGGAGTAGGGCCCAGGGTGTAGAGAGAGGAAGGAGAGAGTAGGAGGGGGCGGGGAAAGAGAGTTAGAGGGGAGGAGAGGCAGAGAGGAAGAGAGAGAAGATGGGAGAGACAGAAGGAAAAAAGCAGCAGACACAAGCTGCTGCTTTCTGGAAGGCTTTCTCCAGGGCTGGCTGACTTCCTGTGCTTTGGGAGCATTGAGAATATTTCCAGTAATCTTATCATCAACTCCCACATAATTTAAGCTGGTCTAAGTGGATTCCTGTTCTTGTGACCCAGTGGTTTCTGATGACAACACTGCATATCACAAGATCTTTAGAGACTGGGAGCTGAGGCTCAGAGAGATGTGGCTGTGAACAAGAGGCCTCCCTTCGAGTCCCCTGGCTGCTGAGGCTGCGGCAGAAGCTTCTTCTGTTTTCGCCACCATTTTTCCCAGCGTGGTGAATACCAGGTGTTGTTACAGCACAATTGATGAAGTCGAAAAGAGGGGGCAGTGACACACATAGGCTTCATTTTGATTTATTTACTTTTAAAAGATTTTATTTATGCATACAAGAGCTGGGATATAGGCCAGAGGCACGGGGTGGGGGTGGCGGCGGGGTGGTGGTGAGATGATTCACCAAGACAGAGTGGGGAGCAGAACAGGCAGATCGACTGAAGTGCACTGCTGAGGGGAGCAGTGGGCAAGGCAGGAGAGGTCTGCACCGCCATGTGGGACCCCTTCCTGGACGGGGATCTAATTCAAGCTGCAGTGGCTGCAGAAGCTTCATAGTGTGGCGCTCAACCCCTTGTACCACCAGGGAGGCCCTGTGATATATTTCAGAGTCCCCGAAGAGAGTGATAAATTATAAGAGATCTCATATAAAATACAGAAGTATAAGCATAATAGGTTGAAGAAGGCCTTAATTTTATATCTGTAAATCAAAATTAAATTTATTTGAATTGGCAGCTAGAACACATCATTTAGGAAAGCACATGCTCTGGGCATTAAACAATCAATAGAGATAGAAACCTGTTACTATTATACTGTTGTTGAGACACCATAATGGCACCACAGCAAACTTGTGAAGAAAATGAACCCAGGATTCTATTTGCCTGTACGTAGTGCTTTCATTTGCTGGATACTATGCGTCCTTACCTACAAAGGAGCTTTTGCACACTTGCATTCATAGTCCACATGTGTATTTTTCAGTTACAAAAAGCTGCTTAACTATTTTACTGTATTGGATATTTAGATTGCTTCCAATTTTTGGTATTGATGCAATAAATACTGTCTTATTTTTATTATGAAATTGAAAGGCGATATTCCTTAGCACAGATTCCTGGAGTTGCATTATGGTGTGATGTGGGAAGCCTGGCATTGTGCGGGGAGCACTGGATTTAGACTCAGAAGACCTGCAGCTGATCCCTGTGATCTAGGGGCCCACAATGTTTTCACCTGGAAACTTGATACTTACTATTTCATCTCCCATAGGATTTTAATGAGGATTAGTAAACTCCGGATGACTACTACCATGTGTCATACTTTAGTTAGTTTCAGCTAAAAGAGGATAGATTTTTTTCTTTTTAATCCATATCACCAATTCCTTTCCAGAAGATAGAATCATTTAGTGATAGAGTGAATATATACTGGTTTGAGGGCAACTTGCCAGAATTGAGTATTTTGATTTTAAAGGTTACTATAATAGACAAAACAGAGTATGGTATAAAAAGTATTTAGGGAAATTCTGAAGTATGCAAAAGAAATGCTTAGGTAGCCCAAAGCAGCAGGCAAACCACAGTGTGGTATAAAGTGACTGAAATAAGAGAAAGAATCAAAGTGCCTGGATGGGGAGAAGGCTGCAGCCCAGGGCACCAGTACTTTTCCGCTGTGTTTCTAACCTCGTCAGGTTGACTTACGGGTGGGCCACAACAGGAGCATTCAGCATTTCCTTTTCCTCTGGAAGGGCAGTGCACAACTCCCTCCTGGGGCCCTGGCAGATGCTCTCAACTCAGTTCCTCTCTGCCCTCCACCCTTAGGGGAACAGATGTAGCACAGGGAGGGAACAATGCCTACATTGTGAGCCCAGATGTCACATAGAACTCCCTGCTCCCCTCCCCGCCACAGAAGCTGCCCTCCCCGCCCTCCCATGCTGCCAGAGCCTCCAGACCTCTCCTCTGCCCACTCAGGCTCAGCCCTGCTAGACCCCAAGGGGTGAACAATGCCTGGTTGTTCTCAGGCACCGTTCTCCTTCTCACAGCGCAGCTCACCTCCTTTTGCAGAGCTGCCTTTGGTTTATCTCTGTCTCAGGGAGGCGGGTTCATTCTGTTTAGCTGGGTTCTTGGCGCTGGAAGAAAGGACAGCCACCTACATCCCAGAGAGCTGCTTGAAATGACCTAGGTCTATCCCTTTTCTTCATGAGGCATAAATGGTCTTGACCGTGAACTCAAGGAGAAGCATTAGAACAACTATGGTGAGCCTCAACTCCAGAAGTGCTCTTCTGGAAACTTCTGTGGTTTCTACGGGAATGGTTGTTGCTGAGCATCCACACTGTGGGCCAAAGGAAACAACTATCTGTAGTTCAGAGACTCAGGCAGTTGATTTAAAATTCAGTACTATAGCCTTCTGAGGTAGGATGGTTTTCCACTGTGAAGGTCTTAAAGTTCTATAAGGTCTCTTCTCATATATTCTTTTTGATGGAGGTAGGGCTATAAATGGGAAACTGAGGCCCAGGGACTGAGAGTTGTTAACAAGCTGGGGGAATCCAGGTCATCAGTCTCCTGGGATCCCAGGGAATGAGCCTGGAGAGGCTCAGTACATGGTAGAACTACTTTGGGAGTAGCGTGTAGAGTGGCAGCAACTCAGGAATTCCAGAGTTCTCTGAGTACAGTTTGCACCTGAACTCCTTTGTGGTTTCTGGGGATTTTGTTCCTTCTGGGTTTCTTCAGTTTCTAGTGGAACTGAGAGGGCTTGTCTGAGCTGGACATGCCCTGTGGCCTCCAGTGTGTGAGCATCTGTGAGAAGCTCCAGCTGAGGGCAGCTGCTCAGAATTGGATTATAATGGTAGGTGAATCTCAGGTCATCTCAGAGGCTGATCTTCTGCCTCAATATTTCTTTCCCCTCTGCTCCTCCTTTCCTTTCTTCCCATCATCAAGGGTGAGCATTTTAAAAGGAAAATCACCCAGCCCAATAATTTTCCATGACTCCCATGGAAATGTTTACAGGTGCCTCCAGCCCTGTACTGGGTTCAAACTCCCCCTCCCCCCTGCCTTTTCTCTGACTCTCATCCTGACAGACTGCATTCCCACCTTCAGATTTCCATAGTGAACCTCATGCTTCTCTGCCTTTCTCCATGCAGTGCCCTCTGCCTGGGGTGCCTTTCTCATTTTATTCATCTCCAGAGTTGCATTTGTTATGTAAGACCTGACTCAAACCTTTCTTCGCCTGTGGAGCACCCTCTGATCCCCACTCAGTCTTTCTGCCACCGCAGTGCCTGTTACAGCGCTGAGCGCCTGGTTACGCGTCTCCTTCACCTCTGGACTGAGAGGTTCACGAGGATGAGGGCCAGGCCCCTTCACTCTGGTGTCTGTGACGCCACATAGGAGTCAGATTGGTCAAGGGGCTTTCTCTGGACTTCTCACACACCTTCCCCCTTACTGAGCTCCAGTCCGTTTCCACACAGTAGCTAGAACGCTCTTTTGAAATCATAAATGGCGCCATATTGTCATCTGCCTGAGACTCTTCAGATACCCTGTGTACTCTGGTCTCTCAAACCATACGGGTCTATCACAGTTCCTGGAATGTTCCCTAACACCTTTGCAAAACTCTTTCTTCAGTCCAGAGTGTTGTGCCCTCACTTATTTTTTTAAAAAAGATTTTATTTATTCATGCATACAGGAGCCGGGGTAAAGGCCAGAGACGTGGGGGTTAAGAGGATTCACCAGAGACAGAACGGGGAGCAGAACGAGCAGACTGACTGAAACACACTGCTGAGGGGTTAAGAGGATTCACCAGAGACAGAGCGGGGAGCAGAACGAGCAGACTGACTGAAACACACTGCTGAGGGGAGCAGTGGGCGAGGCAAGAGAGGTCTGCTATGCCATGTGGGTCCCCTCCCTGGCGGGGGATCGAACTTGTGCTGCAGTGGCTGCAAAGTCCCACAGTGTGGCGCTCAACCCACTGCACCACCAGGGAGGCCCTGTGCCCTCACTTTGGGCAAGAAAAAGTCCTGGGTTCTGGTGAGTGAGTCCTGTGAGCCCTATGGCTGCTCATGCTGGCGGCCGCTCTTCCCTACAAGAAAGTGTGTTTTGTTGTCTTTTTTTGTGCGTGTCCCTGAGTGAACTTTGAATGTGTCTATATGACTTCGCCTCACATGACAGGCCCAGCAAATCGGGGTGGCTGGGGTGGGGGAGAAGGGGCGGGGGTGGATAAAAGGCCCTGGGGATAACAGGGTTTCAGCTGGGTCTGCCTCCCCTCTCGCCCCGCCCACGGCCCAGCAGGAAGTCTCCACTTGGATGTGAAAATGCCCTTTCAACAGCATCAGTGTGGAAGCTCAGATGTTTGGAACAGTTGCTTCATTTTAGGGTTAGGGTTGCGTTTTGCCAAGCTGTGATCCCACCAGGTCTGGGAGCAGTCCAAACTTGGAATGCAAACTAAACCGTGAAGTCTTAAACTCTTGAAACAAACAAAAAATAAATAAAAAGAAGTGATTTCCAGGTTCAAAGGAAAAAGCTACATCAGACTCCTGGATGAAGTCGTTATCCAGAATATAATCTTCTGAAATAATATTCTGAAGGTTTCTCTTAGAAAAATCAGAGGCTTATGGGTAAAACTTGCTTTGTAACTCGGAAGTATAAAATGCTAGGGTGTGTGGTCGGGGAATGGATGTCCTTTCCAGAACATTCAGTTGAGTTGAAATATCAACTGCTCAGAGAAAATAAAATATTTATCCTTTTTGGTTAAGAAGTATCTTTTATGGCTGATGGATTACTAAGATGTTTGAATTACTAAGATGTTTGAATCCCCAGTTATATGGCTTACATTTTAAAGGTAGCATTTATAATTATCCTCTCCCAAGTTAAAGATGCCTTGAAATGAGTTAGACCAAAGACATAATTTAGAGCCGATCTGGTAGATCATAAACTGAATTTATGGAGGATAGGCATGCTGATGTAGCATTTCTTACTCGTCTTCAGGATGTACCTTGGCTTTTAATTCCTCTATAAAGTGTCTCTAGCCCTCAGCCTCTGTCCCCCCATTTCCCCTGGCCCATTTGCCTTCTTAACTCCCATCAGCTAGCTGTCCCCTGTCCCAGGTGTGCGGGGTCCTTTCTGCTCCCACCCCTGGACCTGTTGCATATGCCTTTGCCTCAATCTGCTGCCTTCAGGACTGACTGCTAGTGCCCCTCAACAAGCCTGAAATATTTGGGGTTGCATATTTATACTGGTACCAGAGAGGGGGAAGCTTATACCCATACTATACCCATGCTTTGTGGTCCTGGATTCAAGAACCATGGTTAATTCCAGGACAGACCCATCTTCGGAGTCCTCAGCTCCCTCCTCCAGGAAACCTGAAGTTTGATTTGGGCTGAAAAGTGTGATTTCAGGAAAGAACTCCAGTGTGAGGAGGGACTTAGGGTAATCCCGAAAAGAGGTGGTTTTCTTTCCCCCTCCCTTCATTCAGAGATAAGAATAAACCTCACAATCTCAGACAGAAATTGCCAATATCATGTTCTGTGAAATGGAATGCTACTTTCTAGCTATTTAAAATGTTAGTTTTTTTCATAATTGAAAAGTGGTAGTTTTAAAATAAATCTGCATTTTCCTTGACATCCCACCTGTCAATAGTTGGCACCTAAATGCCCCTGAATACAGGCTGATCTTGGGTGATGCACTTCTAATAGGAGGTGCGGCGGAGATGCTGCGTGGTTTCTGAGGCCCACAGAGGAGATGCAGCTTCTTGGAGCCCAGCCTACAGTGTTTAGGGAGGTGTGGGCATAAGGAGAGGCCATTTGAAGGTGCTGTGCTGACAGTGCCACCAAGGTCTCAGCCAGCAGCCAGTGTCAGTGGCTAGACAGGAAATGAGAGGGCGTTCAGATGATTCTAGCTCCTGCCTTTGACTCAACCTGCTCCCAAGCCCTAGCCAAAATGTAGATTCATGAGTGAAATAAATGTTGCATGGTCTTTAGTCACTAGTTTTGGGTAATTTGTTACATAGCAATAGGCAACTGGAATACCAAATCCCAGAGTTCTCTGCCTTCTCTCTTTTTTGACATATAAGTTTGTTTTCTGTCAAACCTGTGTAGGAGGATAGTTTAGTAAATGATGACACTTGAAATGCAGAATATCATGCAGCTTTTAAAAACGCTGTTTTTTAAGGGAACCAAAGGAGGATCAAGGAAAGGAATAAGAACAATAATAATAACAATAACAGCAATAAAGACACAGAAACCAAAAATGAGGAGACAAGGACAGACTGGGGACACCTGGTGGGGAGGGGAGGGGGAGGGTTGAGGGAAGATGGGGGCACGAGGGACTGAGGTGACGGTGCACTGGTGAGATGGTGATGGGGAATACATGGGGATTACAATTTATGGCAAGTATATGTAAATTTTAAATTAATAAAAAAATTAAAAAAATAAATAAAAATGCTGTTTTTGAAGAATTTCTAATGACTTAAGAAAAATGCTTAACTAAAAATATAAGATAAATACTGCACCTTGTTTTAAAAACATATATAGGAAAATAAATAAAAAGAAACACAATTGTATGATGGGATTATAAGATCTTTAAGATAATGTTCATTTACAGTTTCCTATAATGCATATTATTCTCAGAATGAGAAAAATTGTCATATTAAAAGATATAATCACTGCTTTTCATTTTCTCTTCCTAAATTTCCAGTTTCTAGCTATGCATAAGGGGTGATTTCATATTCAGTCCGGGAAACAATTCCAACTAGATAATAGTAATTGAAAAACTGGCTTTATGAATATAGACTGCATAAGTTTTGGTCAGACTTTCAAAAAGTTTTTATCATTCCTCCCTTCTCTCACTCTTATATGAGCTTGGCATCTGAATTATAATGAGTATCAAAGGCTTTTTGAAACTTCATGCTTTCTAGAACAGTCTCCTGGAGTTGCCTTCTTATCCTGCTCTGATTCCCATCCCCAAACTTAGGCATTTTCACTCTCTTAGGACAAGAATTATTTCTCTGGAACTGTTTCTGTTTCACAGAACTGCATTAGTCTTCAGAAGAAATCTCTTGCTCTTATTCCCTCTCATTAATTCTTCGTAATCCATGAGGTAGTAAATGGAGTTCAACAGTTTGGATTTGGAAGAAATCTCATAGATTATCTTAATCTACTCTTTCTTCTAAAGAAAAAGAAATTAAGGTCTAAAGTATTAAAATATTCCCAAGATCATACTATAATTATTAAGTCCAGTTTTTCCAACTGTTTAAAGGCAACTGAGACTGGTGGGAAGGGTGAGAGTGTGGGGGGCTGGCTCTCGTTGGGGTCCAGCCACTACTCTGCCAGTTATTGACTGTGTAGTTGGGCAAAGTTATTTATCTTTTCAGGCGTCATTTTCCCCATTTGTAAAGTGAGAATAGCATACACCTTGAAGAACTGTTGTGATGTTAGAATACTATTTTATTTCATCTTCTTTTCAAGGGATCAGAGAAAAATTGCTCTTCCTGAGTTTTGTGTACCTAATTTCTTCAGAGGAATCAATTCAAGAATCATTAAAAAAAAGAAAAAATGTGGGAATTTTCAGCACCCACAGTTTTAAACACCTAGTTAACAGGTTTCTTTCCCAGATCAATACCACCCACCACCCACCTTTCAATCTATCCATGTCACTTCTTAGCACCTGTGAGTTGGTCATTGGCCCTTCACCTCTTTTATACTCCTGGTTGAACATCCATTCTCCTCCCACTGCCCATGGTGTACTTTTTTCCTCTGTCTTTTAGAATAATTTCTTTCTTTTTTTCTGTATCTTTTAATACATGTGAATTATCTCAGAAAAGTCTCTCTTCTTTCATTTTATCCATAAATTAAAAAATTCCTCAACTCCTAGGAGACATATAACGCTACTTACAATCATGATTCACTTGTGTGCAGGAAAATGAAATCCACATGCTTTTTAAATGTTGTTAGGATGTAATAAAGCATGATTGGAAATGCAGTAACATTTTTTATCCCTTACATTGTCAAGAATAACAAGGATTATACTCACCGTTGAAAAAGATGGTAAATTTGTATTTTAACGCCAACAATTAAAATGCTTATTTTATATCAGTGATTATTGATGGAGTCTTATTGGAGAACATTTTGATTGTATCTGTTAAAATTATCAGCTAGAAGTAACAGATGTCTATATCCTTTATTTTTATGCATGTACAAAAAAGAGGCATGCCCAATAATACTTCTAATGTATTTTTGATAATATAAAAAATTAGAAATTACTGTTTCTTGGCAGGAAATGATTTAATGAATTATGGTTCATGCAAAATATGGAATATTCTGAAACTGTTGAATGAATAACCTCATAGAGCTATAGTCGCCAGTTTACAAAGGTTTTTAAGGAAGTGTTATATGAAAGGCCAAATTGATGAATATATGGTATGAAACCATTATATAATATGAAACTTCTTAAAATTATTTAGAAGGATATGCTCCAAAACACTTAAGAGTAGTCATTTTGGGGAAAGAAAGTAGGGTGGTTTTTGAAAAAAATTTAAAGAATTTAGATGTTTACTTGTAAAATAATTTAAAAAAAACCCCAATATTTAAAAATTAAATTGCTACATAAAAAACACAAAAAATCCTCATGGGAATTCAATGCCTGGGTAGGTTTGGAGACCATAATATGTAATCAACTGCTGTGTAACAAATAACCTCAAATTTTAGCAGCTTAACATACCTGTGAATCTGGAGGTCGAGGATGACTTAGGTTCTCTATTACAGCATCTCTCAACACACGGCTGTCTGTGTTTGCTGGGCCTGTAGTCTCAGCAGTCTCAAGACTTGTTTGGGGAAGGATCTGCTCCTCAGTTCACTCACATGGCTGTTGACAGAATTCACTCCCTTGTAGGCTGCTGGACCAAAGGCCTCAGTTTCTTATGGCTGTTAGCCAGAGTCCACCCTCACTCAGCTCCTGGTCTTGTGAGCCTCTCCAGTGCGTCAGCTTGCTTTATCAGTGTGTGCAAGTTAAGAAGGTTAAATAGAGGGAAAACTCCAGCACGACGGAAGTCAGTCTTTTTTGACCTAATTAGAACACTAGAAGTGACGGCCCACCACTTTGCCATATTCTGTACTCTAGAAGTAAGTCACTAGAACCAGTCAATGTTCAAGTGAGAGAGGCTTACACAGGCCATGAATACCAGGCGGGGATCATTGGAACCCGGTCAGATGCAGCTTACCACAGAAGCCATTGGCTTAGGTAATTAAGGGAAAAAAAATCTAAGCGTGAACTCGTTTTTGTTTAAGCAGAATTATTCAGGTTTAAAAGTTGTTTATTTAGGGCCTCCCTGGTGGTGCAGTGGATTAAACAGCACACTGTGAAGCGGGCCACAGCCACTGCAGCACGAGTTCGATCCCTGCCCTGGGCTGGGGAGGGACCCACATGGCGCGGCAGATCTCTCCTGCTGTGCCTGCTGCTCCCCTCAGCAGTGTACTTCTGTTGATCTGCCTGTTCTGCTCCCCACTCTCTGTGGTGAGTCCTCTCACCCCCCACACCTCTGGCCTGTGCCCCAGTGCTTGTGTGCATAAATAAATAAATCTTTAAAAAAAAAGTTGTTTATTTAATTAATAATTTTAAGGCACTTTCTACCTTAATTAAAATAATTACTAAACATTATCTCATAGTGACTAAATAAACCTTTATGGACTAGCTTAGAAACCCCGGCATCCTTTAGGTTAGTTTTCTAGGAAACTGCATTCCTTCCAGAGATAGTTGGACTCTCACTCACCTGTCTACAGGAGGCACTGACCACTCAGTCTAGAGATGAAACAACAAATCAGATCTCTTTAAATCTTCACTAATTACTTTCTCACTTCAGAATTTTCCTGTAGTGGGTCTATTTCAGTTATCATTGCTGTATAAATACCACCCCCAAAGTAATGGCTTTAAACAACACTTTATTGAGCTGGGGATTACTGGGTAGTTTTGTAGTCATTTAACTGGTTGGCTGGGGGTGGATGGTGACCTTTTTTTTTTTTAAAGATTTATTTTTTTTATTTATGCATACAAGAACTGGGGTACAGGCCAGAGGTGCAGGGGGTGAGAGGATTCACCAGAGACAGAGTGGACAGCAGAACAGGTGGATCTACTGAAATACATTGCTGAGGGGAGCAGTGGGCAAGACAGGAGAGGTCTGCTGTGCCAGGGTCCCCTCCCTGGCCGGGGATCGAACGCATGCTGCAGTGGCTGCTGATAGCTTCATAGTGCTGTGACTTAACCCCTTGCACCACCAGGGAGGCTCCGGTCTAGGTGACCTTACCTACGTATCTGGTGGTTGGTCACCAGACCGTTTCTTTCTAGTCCAGTCTTTCTGGTCTCTCATCCCCCAGGTAAGCTAGCCTGGGCTTCTACTTATGGTGGTCTGAGGGCAAATCTTATTGGTCAAAGCAAGCTAGTTGGCCAAATCTGGAGTAGACAAGGGGACTACCTCACGAAGGCCTGACTCACTAGGAGGTATTACTGGGTATTATTATTACCACAGTGGTGAAAGTTTCCAAGTTCGTTTGTCACTTTCTGTTCTATGTATTTTTTGGTAAACATAGCCACGAAAGTCAACACTAGGTATCAACAATCATAGCAACCAGTCAAGAGTGGCTATGCATTTGATTCTCACTAGGGAGGATGTCTCAGTGAGGACAGAGCTGGTCCCTGTCCAGAGCTAGAGCAGTGCTGTTGTTCTTTGAGGACATGAATTTGATTGACATTTTATGCATTCATTTCTGTGTTATAAGCCCTATCTTCATAGACATTACGAACAGCATTAACATGCAGACCTGGGTGGGATTAACTCAACCATCTACAAGAATAAAGCACTGTTGGGCCTCCCTGGTGGCGCAGTGGGTTAAGCAACGCACTATGAAACAAACCGCAGTCACTGCAGCATGAGTTCGATCCCTGCTGCCGGCCAGGGAGGG
>JAGFMF010012011.1:4277314-4374197 GCA_019455555.1 Galemys pyrenaicus | reverse complement strand
CTCCTAATAGTGAAGCCATCCGATATTTTTCTCTTGCCTTCTGACTTGTTTCACTGAGTATAATTCCTTCTAGTTCCATCCATGTTTCTATAAATGCCTGATAGGGAACATTCTTAAGGGTGTGAAGTGATAGCTCATTGTGGTTACAAACTCTCAGGGTCCTCTGTCACCAGCTTGCACCAGGTGGGTTTTCTTCTTAGCATTTAACATAGCAACTTATTTCTTTTCCTATTTATTGTCTCTTATCCCCCAAAGGACTAAATGCTCTATGAGGGTTGGGGAAATACTGCTTATTTAAATGCCTTTTCCCTGCCTTGTCAGTTGCCTGGCAGGTATATGTTTTTTGGATTTATGCGTACAATAACCGGGGTCCAGGCTAGAGGTACAGGGGGCTCCCTGACAGATATTTGTTGTCTAAATGAATGAATGACAGATTCTGTGTAGACTGTTGTTTCCTGCCTGGTGGTCACTTATTAAGCGACTTATTTACTCAGATGAGGTGAATCCCACCTCAGAGAGATGAGAAAATGAAGTCGAATAATAGCTGGGACTGTGCTTTGTTATACACTACAGAGTGCTATAGACACATGAAGAGAAGCTGGTTTCCTTCCCATTGTGGGACTTTAATGAATATCCAAATCTGTTCTCCCGTTTTGGGTTCTTGAATTTTTCTCTTCTAATCTCATACTTTTCTTGACAGTGGGGAAAGACTGAATGCCGCCTTAAACATGAGACCTAATGACTAATGGTAAAGTAAATATGCCTGAAATGGTAATAAATTCTTCCTATTGCCTTTGAAGGCACTTGATGCTTTGTCATGTAGCTACAGATTTCTTGACTGATCAGAGAGTCCTCTGTGGAAGAATTTTTCCTTGAACTTCAAATTCAGAGATCTGGGGCCTCCCTGGTGGCACAGTGGGTTGAGCACTGAACTGTGAAGCATCCGCAGCACAGCAGTGGGAGTTCAATCCCCGGCCAGGGAGGGGATCCACGTGGCACAGCAGACCTCTCCTGCCTCGCCCGCTGCTGCCCTCAGCAGTGTGTTTCAGTCATTCTGCCTGTTCTGTTCCCTGCTCTGTCTCTGGTGGATCCTCTCACCACCCGCGAGTCTGGCCTATACCCCAACTCTGTGTGCATAAACAAATAAATCTTTTTCAAAAAATTCAGAGATCTGGGTTTTAATCTAGCTCTGTCAAATAACAGATCTGGGCCAACTTCCTTTCCTTCAAGATAAAGGTATTTTCAGGACTGGAATTTAGAGATACTCTAGTCTAGGAAATACAAACTATAGGTCAGTGGGTCAAATCTGGTCCAGCACCAGTTTTTGTAAATAAAGTTTTATTGGGACACAGCCCAATATGTTGCTCATTTGTTTTACATTGCCTCTGGCTGCTTTCTTGCTACAAAGAATATTGTAGTTGAGTTGTTGCAACAGAGACCATATGGTGTATGAAGCTGAAAATATTTACTATCTGGCTCTTTACAGAAAAATTTTGCTGATTCCTTCTCTAGTCCACCCCTGAGCCCCCACCCTGCCTCCGTTTTTTTTTTTTTTTCCAGTATTGGGAATTAATTCCAGAAAGAGGAAGGAACTTGTCCAAAATCACTTAAAAAATTAGCAAAAGCAAAATGACAAAAACTTAGGAGAGAAAAAGTTAAGATTAGTGACTATTCTGCCACAGTCCAGAGACTAGTTATATCAATTATTCTGCGATTACCCAGGGATACTTTATATCTGTTCAAATAAGACAAGTATTATCACATTGAAATAGTTCCAAGGAAATGAACACCTTGGAGAGTTCTATAATGAAGGCTTTGCAGTGTGAATCCAACCAATTCATCATAATGTGCATACAGCCAGAATATCCACTGGCATTTGGTTTTGTAATAATCTCCCTGATACCGTGATTCATCTGAAATTCACTAATTTGGAACTTGTGTTAATTTGATCATATAGCTCTGGTTAAATCTTCTTCGCATACAGCCTGACAAAATGCAAATTAAGCACATTTATAACATGAACAAGATTTTGAGGGGATGATGTTTAAATTAAGAGGGTGAACAAATTTTTAGGCATGCCAAATAATTTAGATGGATCATTTTAAATGATGACAGCCAAATCACAAGTCATTTCTATTTGCTGTTACTATATGTATGTTCAAGAGTCTAGTAACTGGAAACATCCTGACAACATTTCTGTTGACTGCTGAAAGTCGTTTCTCCTAGAATAGTCTGTAAGTCAAAATTTCTACTAATTATGATCATCCTTCCTCTGCATAGGGCCCAAAATCAGTGTGGGAGAAGACTTTAGAAATCATTGTTTCCTAAACTAGAGAAATATTGAGATAATTTAGATGCTAAGCATAGGACATTAACATCAGAGATCTGTAGTGAGAAGTAATTGCCTTTAAGGTTCTTTTTCAGTCTTTTTGACTCCCAAGGGGAAAGTGTCAAGTGGGTGCTGGAATGTTCTCTAACACCTCTTTACCATTGACTAGTCTTGGTATCCTTGTTTCAAAAGCACATAGCAGCCAGTGCTTAGGCAGCCAGTCCTCAGCAGGCAGCACTTCCTAGAGATAATTAAAAACATTGTTCTGATTTCATTGTATTTACTTTTATGGCTGCCTTCTGTTCTGGCAAGTGGTATTTGTTTCCGTGCATGGTAATTCTATCACGTTTCCTTTTAAAATCAGTTTCAAGGCAGAAAAAAAGATATGTGAGGAACCCAGGCAATTTTTTAAAAAATATTTTTTATTTATGTGTACAAGAACCAGGGTACAGGCCAAAGGTGTGGGGGGTGAGAGGATTCACCAGAGACAGAGTGGGGAGCAAAACAGGCAGATCGACTGAAATAGACTGTAGAGGGGAGCAGCGGGCAAAGACTGGAGAGGTCTGCTGCGCCATGTGGGTCACCTCCCTGGCAGGGGATGAACTCAGTGCGGCAGTGCCTGCAGACGCTTCACAGCGTGGTGCTTAACCCCTTGTGCTACCAGGGAGCCCCCCTCCCCAGGCAATTTTAAGCAAACACATATCATATAAACAATACAGACGATGTGGTCTGACAAAAATTGTGTGTCATGTGCCGATAGGAAAGCAGGGAAGGTGGGATCACGTGGTGGAAGTTAGGGAACCAGTAATCCAGTCCCAGTGCCTTATCTGATGGCAGAGGGAACATGGTGCCCAGAGAGGGCTGGGGGTAGACTTAGCTCACCCCACCCCACCTCGGGAGAGTGGGCTCATGTGTGGGACTTGGAACCAAGTAGGAAAAGGATCCCAACTCTAACTCTTTCTGTTACGTGACACTGTCTTGCACCCGTTTGGACGTTCCTCTCCTGGTACAAGCAATCATCTGGGAATGTGAGCTTGTTTTCGTCACGTGATTTCTTTTTTAACCGACCCACTCTGCATCAAAATGTTTGCCACAAACCAGCCTGACCTGTGGTGTTGAGAAAACTTGGTTGAAATGATGGTTAGCCAACCATAGGATCAGGCCCTCACTCTGCTGTTTCCAAGTCCTTCGCTGCCTTTCCTTACATAGCACAGGAGCCATGAAACATTTGCTCTTTGAAAAGAGAGAAGTTCCCAGAATGTGCTCAGCCTTCTCGGTAATATCCGGGGAAGTGTTTCTGTGCCTTCCTCAGCGGGACTCACTGCCTCACAGTATGCCTGTCCCTTCGCGCAGTGAGTGCAGTTGGGAAGACCTCTTAGAACGCGGGAGAGTGGCTCATGCGTGGGACTTCAGAAGCCCATTTCCTTACAGATAAACTATTAACAAACTACTGAGCGTTTTGCTAGGAGTGGAGGCTACAGTAACAGGCCCCCAGCCTCTATATCTTCTTGCAGCAGGACTTAAGGGGGCCTTGCCATGTGATTGGGTCAGTGGTTGCCCCCAACTTCTACAAATTCCTGGCCCCGTGGAATCAAGAAGTTGTAAGACCTACCAACACGGAGTTCCATGCAATGGCTGTGTCACTCTGGCCTCACAGGTAGGTAGAACACGGGCAGATGTTACCTCCTTGCTTTGCAAGTAGACCTGTGGAAGGAACAAAGGCCCACTTCTCAGAGTATTGCGCCAGGATGCATACTTTCTGTACATTTTTCAGATGCCTCCTGACCCACCCGACCAATAATTATCTCGAAACCACATACCAGCTCTCATGGCGCATGATGACATCTGTTTTCGTTACTAGTCATTCAAGTGACAGAGCTGATGGACAAGTCAGGAGATGAAAGGCCAGGAGTTTGGCCAGAGAGAGTATCTCCCCTCGGTCTGCATTGGGCATTACTAAAGTAGTAGTCAAATAATGGTGATAACATTACTACCACTTATTGAGCATCTACTTTGAGCCTGGCAGTCTCCTAAGTGCTTTATTTCTCTTGTTTTATTTAATTCACTCAAACACTTTTTAAGGTAGCTATTATAGTCCTCCATTGTTAGATGAGAAGATGAGGCTCGCAGAGGTCAAAGTCCTTGCCTATGGCAAAAGTGCCAGCAAGGGACAGAGCAGGGGTTTGATCCTCCATTTGCCTGAAGGTAAAGCCTGTGGTCTTTTCAGATGACAGCAGGCTTTGTACAAACACCGGATTATCAGGCCTCTCTGATCTAGCCCAAATAGCACTGTTCTTTGGTGATACTGGATTAGAGTCCACTAATGAGAGATATTACAGTGGGGCCAGGGGAGCTGACATTAAAAGAGAGGATGCTTGCTGGCTTGGTTGTGAGTCCTTGAAGCAGCTGTCCCATGGTCTCGTGCCCACCAGCTGTGATGTGATGTTGTGCGGGCAGGAACCAGGGCCCACCACAGGCCTGGGGCCCTGTGGCTCCCAGTCAAGCTGGATTTAGAATAATTTATATCCCTGAGTCACTGGAGAGAGGGTGCATCATCAGGAGCAGCTTGCACTAACATTTGAAAAATATTACTTTGTCTTCTTTCAAAATTTCATTTTTTATTGAGCTTGACTAGCACTGCCCACGATTGCGGGGAGTAGGTTCACAGCTCAGGCCAGCACCACCACACCACGCCCACCATCAAGCTTACCCTAGACCACTGGGCCTCACCCTTTGTCTCCAGCCCCCACCCTGCCCAGCTAGTAACCTCAGTTCTGTAGTCACGCCTCTAGGGCTTATTTTGGTTTAGTTTTTTCTGTTCCTTTGTTTTGTTTCTTTGTATCCCACCTATGAGTGAAATCAGATGCTATTTGTCTCTCTCCTTCTGACTTATTTCACTGAGCATAACCCCTCCCAGCTCCACCCATGTTGCGCAAGTGGCAAGGCTTTATCTTTTGATAACGGAGTGGTATTCGCTGTGTATATTTACCCCATCTTCTTAAGTCACTGCTCTGTTCATAGGCACCTAGGATGAGTCTATGAAAAACATTGTTGATGCTTTTCCTATTCTGTAGTTACTTGTTGTTTCTCTAATATTATTATTCTCCTTGACCTTCAGTTTGTGTCTTCACTCTGAGCCATTTGGGTAGTGACACCATCTTTCATGCAGTTTTCCTCCTCTAATCTCTCTCATCTGCTACAGTTCATCTCCCAGGGCCCTGCTAGGACAAGCACAAACCTGATTACACCTTTCTGAGCAAGGCCCCTCTGTTCTCACAAAATTCTGTGAGCTCCTTGAAGCTGGGAACATTTTTGATGGCCTATTCTTTTCTTTCAGCCCATATTGCTGTGCCTGATGCAAACAGGGGCTTAGTAGATTTTTTACTGATGATGTCCCCTCTTACCGAGAACTTTTCTTTCATTCTTCTTTAAAACATTTTGTCACTCATTTCCGAGACTGTCTGAGGTTCCTGGAAACAGCGCCAGGGACGGGGATAGGGGAGCATGTGGTTTATTGAGGGAATGCATTTGAGGTGGGGAGGGCCTGCCTAGCTCTTCAGGCTCTGTCAGGCTAGGTGGCCTCTGCCTGCTACAATAATTTTCTGGAAAAGGGTGTGACTGTGAGCCCTTAGCATCTCTGAGGCAGCTAGAAGATGGCAAAGGCTGGTGGGCCAGTCCCACCAACAGCATCTACTGCACAGGCCGAGCTCAGACATTACCTTCTCTGTGATTGACAGGGGCAGGGCTTAACATTTTTTTTTTTTTTTTGGTTGTTGTTCTCTACTGTTACAAACATGGAATTTGCTACCTTGCTGACCCATCAGTTATTTGCTGGTCATGGAAGAAATTGAAGCTTCGGAGCCAGACACATCTGGAGTTGCTATTAGCACTGCCCCTTCTTAGTTATCCTGGGTGCCTTAGACATCACTTTACTTCTCTGATTCTCTGAGCTCAGTGTCCACCTCTCCTAATTGCTTTACACCTCCTCAGCTATGGACACATAACACCTGGCCTACAGGAAGCTCAAAAGAGTGGACCCGACTAATAAATGAGTAAGCAGATTTGCAATGAATATTATGCTTGTCAGACCACGGTTACTTTCCCTTGTGTTATTGATGTGAATAAAGAAACAGCTGAGATCTGGTCCCTGTTGAGGTAAGTCAGTAAATGGCAGGGGAGTTGTATCCTGGGATTCGATGCGGGAAAACAAGTGGATTTTGCTGTATTTCTTCCATGTACCATCACTTTTAGCTCTGAGGAGACCATGGTGATAATTAGAGTCCTATTTGATTTTTCTTGTTGAGAAGACAGACCATGAATTGGACTAGTATTTTTTTGGCACCTACCATGTGCCAGAGCACAGGGAGAGGCATTTTTATACCTAAAGTCTTCTTCATTCTTCATACCTAGGTGGGGAATTTCACCCCCATGTAATAGATGAGGAAAGGGAGCTCGTTGCTGCAGTCTCACACATTACCTGGAGCACCAGACTCTCCGGAATTGAGCTGCTGCTTCAAGGAGGGAGTCGTGGCTCCTGCATTTGCCCTTTGCTGTGGTCTGACCCAACAGTGGTTCCTTATTCCATCTGCATCACGTGCTGCCGCCTCCCTCGCTGTGTCTCCAGCCCTGCCCAGTGTGGCCAGGGATGGTATTTTTATTGCTGTGGACACAGAGCTAGACTTTTCCCGGGCCAGCGCCATCTGCTTGCGCAGTGGACACTGGAGGCTCTGCACAGCACATACCATCCAGGGGCACATTCCAGGCTCAAAGGCAGCATTGTGTGGGCCCACATGTATGCACTTGCCTGGGCGTCCCGGCCCCCAGGTGAGGCCCCTGGGGCAGTCTGTGAGCAGGCCTGTCGGGGAGGAGGCTGGTGTGGTCACCCTTGTTGTCTGTTCACAGTGTCGCTGTGCACTGCGCTGGTGCCTGGGCCTTGCTGCTGCCTCAGTGCGCACTGACTAGGGAGGCTGCGGTATTCCCGCCAGTGCCTTACACGCCTCGATCCGCGCTCTCACGCACTCCACCCCACTTGCTGAGCATCTGCTGTGTGTCAGCGGCCTCTCCCCAAGGAGCTCAGAGTCTACTCAGGACCACACAGAAGTAACAGATAATTGTAATATGGCCTGTAAAGGAAACATTGTCCACAACTTGTCGTGCCTGCTTTCTAAGGGGAATGGGATAAACCCTGTCAGGAGATTGTTTCAAGTTCAAGCCTGTTGTCTTTGTGACTTCTTCCTTGATAGGTTCAGGCAGGTTAACCCCCCTCTTCTCTACACATCCCTGGTGTCGTCACGTCTGCGATGGCAGATGCCACTTCTGTTGTAAGTGTCCACCTACTTGGCGCTCTCTAGAATCAGGTCATGTACTTCTTGAGAGGTCGAATACTGGGTGCTCTTCAGGACCAGACGGTACTGACTGTTTGGCAGGAGTGTGGTTTGGAATCAGAGAAGCCCAGATTTGGATCACAGAGCTGCTGGATATGAATTCAAGGCCAGGACTAGGATGAGAAGAATAAGACACTCGCCTTGGATGCAAATTTAAATAAATAACGTTTTAATGCAGTATTAAAAAATCAGCATGAATGCAAAAATAGGCGTGCAGAAAGCCAGCACGAACAAAACAGAGGATCCGACTGAGACGTTGCATGACTTACTTCCCTTGCCGCACTGTAATGTTAAGTTTTCATTCATTTGGATTAATTTCTGCATTCATTTTGACTTGAAAAATATTACCGGCAAGGAGCTCATATTCCAGTGGGGAGACCGATGACTAGATATGGTAACACAGACCATAAGGGCATTTGCAACACGTGTGAAAGAAGGCAAATCCCTTCCCCGAGGCTGCTGCTGCTGGCAGTGGGGTGGAGGCCTGGGGCACATCGTGGAGGAGGGGTAGCATGTGACCTGGGTCTTAGAAGGGTAAGTTAGAGCTCGGCAGCTGGTTGAGAGGTGGCTGGTGGAAGGGAAGCAGCGGGAATTGTCTGGGAAGCAGCAGAAAATCGTGGGCATGCTGGCCTGTCTGGGGAATGTCAAACAGGGTGGGTGTTAGTTTTGTGAGAGCCGTTTGGGTCATAGAGGAATGATTATTACCATTCTTGATGTGTTGTGTTTCAAAGAACAGTCAAATGAAGCTTCTCTGTAGAGGGAGGATCTACAGCGAGAATTAGAGATTTTGGAGTCTGAGGTGCTAAGAGGCAGGAGGTAGAAACGTGAAAGGGTGTTTCTTAGGGGGTGTTGTGGGCTCTTTTGGCCTTTTGCAGGAAAAGTGACTCCTGGTCTATTTATCACTTGAGTTAGACATTTAATTCCGGTGGTGTTTCAATCCTCACAACGACCCTAAGTGTTATGAGTTTATTGTCTCCGTTCAGAGATGAAGACCTTCGGTTAAATAGCTCATCCAATACTAGGTACTATGATCATGCGGTTATAGGAAAAGACTGAAGTCATGAGAAATTGCCAAGGGAGAGAGTATAAAGATGGAACATTTATTCTGTAACTCTTCTTAAAAAGTCATCAGCCTTTGACTTTGAAAGCTAAGGACACCCCTCCCCCTGAGAATATATCTTTGTGTGTGTGTATATATACATACAAAGGCATATATATATACGTATATACACACAAAATTTTGCTTATAATTTCTTAGAATTCATGGACCCTTTGAAGTCCCTTGTGATACTGTGATTCATAAGAAATATATCTGTCTTTGTTTCCATTTCTGGTGCAGACCTCAGAATCCTTGCACTTTCCTAACTGATAAGAGTAACGAAGGTGTCTTGATATTCATTACAAACTTCTCTCAACCATACCTGGGTTTATGTTAACGAGGTGACTTTGGGAGAGCACCGGAGCATGGGCTCTGGCTGCCAGGAGAACCATGAGACTAGGAGACTAGTGCTCTAGTCCCACCTCGCTGACCTGTGGGGGAGTGGAGAGGGAGTGGAGGTGGAATCCTTGCCAATGGCCAGTAATTGATTCAATAATGCCTGTGTAATGAAGCCTCCTTAAAAACTCCAGAGGGTAGAAAGATACAGTTATTTTTACCAAGGATGAATCTACGTTGACATTTAATCTTTGGTTTACTTTAGGGCTCACTCTCAATGTTGTAGAGTCTATGGGTTTGGGAAGAAATGTATAGTGACATATATCTACTATAATATACAGAGTGTGACAAATATTACCCTAAAAATATTTTGTGCTATGTTTATTCACTTCTCTCCTGCTGACCCCCTGACAACTACTAATCTTTTAATAGTCTCCATAGTTTTGTCTTTTCCAGAATATTATACAGTTGAAATCATACAGTATGTAGCCTTTTCAGACTGGTACTTCCCTTTGGTAATATGCACTGAAGTTTGTGCATGTTTTTTATAGTGTGATAGTTCACTACTTTTTAATGTCAAGTAATATTTTGTAGTCTTAGTGTACCACAGTTCATTTATTCATTCACCTACTAAAGGACATCCTGGTTGGTCTCCAAATTTTGGTAATTATGAATAAAGCTGCTATAAACATTTGTGTGCAATTTCTGTGTGAACGTAAGTTTTTAAGTCCTTTGTGTAAATACTAAAGAGCATGATTGCTAGATCATATGCTAAGGGTGTGTTAAGTTTTTTTTTTTTACTTTTTAAGTCATTTCAGATTCTAGAGAAAAATTATAAGGCCAGGACAAGAAAAGAACAAAAAAAATCTGTGTTCTTTACTCCTAAATCCTAAAGAAGTAACATTTGCTTATCATTCTCTCTCTCTCTCCACCCATATTTTCTTCTGAAACATTTGAGACATCTCACTCATTTACCCCTAAATACTTCCAGGTGTATTTCCTAAATAAGAACTTCATTTTACGTAGAGCACAATTAAGTTTTTTAAAGAAACCAGCAAATTGTCTTCCAAAGTAGCTGTACCATTTTACATTCCCACCAGCAATGTAGGAGAGTTCCTGTTGCTCCCTGTGCTTGTCAACGTTTGCTGTTGTCAAGGTTCTGGACTCTAATTGGTATGGAGTAGTGTTTCCTTTAAACTTCCATGTCCCCAGTGACATGTGATGTATCTTTCATATGCTCACTTTCCATTTATATACCGTCTTTGGTGAAGTATCTGTTAAGACTTTTGCTCATTTTTAAGTTGGTCGTTCTCTTTTGAGTTTTAAGAGTTCTTTGTGTATGTTGCTTAATAGTCCTATTTTAAGTGTATCTTATGCAAATACTTTCTTCTAGTTGTGGCTTGTCTTCTCATCCTCTTGATGGTCTTTTACAGAGTAATTTTAAATTTTAATTTATCCAGTTTTCAGAGATCACTTTCATGGATTGGGTCTTTGGTGATTGTATGTCTCTGAATCACACAGTGTTATATCTAAGATGTTATATCTAGAAAGACATGACCATGCACACAGTCATCTAGATTTTCTACAATTTTTTAGTTAGACATTTAAAATTGAAGATCTGTGATTTATTTGAGGTGTTTTTGTGAAGGATGTTAGGGTCACACTGTGCTTTTTTGGGTAGCTCTCTGATGACTAGTAATCTTGAGCTGATTTTGGGCTTATTAACCATTTATAGAGTTTTGTGAAATATTTAAGTTCTTTATTTTAACTGGGTTATTTTTTAATTATATGATTGCAAGGGTTCTTTATTCATTTTTTTCATACATGAATATAATAAGTGAATCTGGTCTATTTATTGAAGGGTTTTTTCTTCTGTGATAATGCTAAGTGAAATAAATCAGAAAATTAAAGACAAATGGATTGTTTCACTTGTTTGTGGAATATAGAGAAACAAAACAAGAGCTCAGACAAAACCAAAACAATAACAAAATCTAGAACTGTGACGACAAGATGGTGAGGGGGAGGGGGAGACAAGAGAAGAGGTGTGTAATGGGTTATGGTGGATTGTGTGTGCTTTGGCGATAGTTGTGGTGGGGTCACGTGCACTTAAGGAGGGTCATTCTCTACCTCTGAATCACATGTGTGTTGTGAACCAATGTTACCTCAATAAAAAAAAAAGAGATAATATAAGAAAATGGATACATCTATAAAAAAATTTCTTGTTGAATTCACTTGGCTCCTTTGGAAAGGAAATTAATTGACCCACACTATATGTGTAGGTTCATTTCTGAGCTCACTATTTTGTTCCATCGATCTATTTACTATATACCAATAGCACACTCTCAATTATGGTGACTTCTTAGTGAGTCTTGAAATTAAATAGTGTGTATTTTCTAACTTTGTTTTGCAAGATTGTTTGTTTTGGCCATTGTCGGACTCTTCTCTTCCATATATATTTGAGAACCAACTTGCCAGCTAGGATTTTGGTTGGATTATCCTTTACTTATAGATCAACTTGGAGATATGGACTACCTAGCACTGTTGCTTTTTTGAATCCTGGAACCTGATGTTTATCTCCCCATATTTAAGCCTGTACTTGTTCTAAGGAGTGCTTAGAGATAGTCTTACATGCTTTTCATTAGATTTTTTTTCCTAGACACCTGAGCAAAAAATTTGTCTATGTTTTACAATTGTAAATTATTTTAATATTACTGTAAATGCCATGGCTTTGCAGAATTTCCTTTTCAAATACTTGTTGCTAATATATGAAATGGTGATTGGTTTTTATGTGTTGACCTTGTATTTGGAATAATTACCAAATTTACTTCATATTTTTTAAAAGATTCCATAGGGTGTGCTTTACATTTAGTGATTCTTTTCTGTGTGACTTCAGTTTTACAATTTTCTTTCCCATACGGGTACCTTTTATTTTTTCTTGTTTTGTTTTATTGTGCCAGCTAGGCTCTCCAGTAGAATGTTGAAAGAAAGTATAGGGAATAGACATCTTTGCCTTGTTCCTTACGTTAGACTAAAAACATTCAGTGTCATTGAAGAGGATGCCAGTAGCAGGATTTTGGTTGATTCTCTTTATTATGAAACTTGCCTCAGTTCCAGTGGTATTAAATTTTGTCATTTACTTTCCTCATCTGTTTCTTACCACATCTTTCTCATACTATGAATGTGCTGAATAAATTTAACTGATTCACTAATGTTCATACAAGCCTGTAATTCTTGGTCATGCTGTGCTATACATTTTATATGTTGCTGAACTTTATAGTGTTGGTATTTTCATAAGGAATTTTACTTGATAGATCATGAGTAAGTTTGTCTACTTGTTATGTTTTGATTAGGTGATGCTGACCTGAAAAATGGATTGAGAGTATTTTGTTCTCATCTATTTTCTATACATTTTTTTAAAAAAAATTGAAAGTAATGTGACAGTATAACATTATGTTCCAGGTATGTATCATTATAAATAGTTTGTATAAATTTGATATTATATCTCCCTTCAATAGTTATATATAATTTACTCATGAACTCTGCACCTCAAGTTTACCTTCTTGGAAGAATTTTTATAATAAATCAGATATAAAATGTAGATTTGGGGGCAGTTTGAGTTTCTAGGTCTTCTTACTCAATTTTGGCAAATTATTTTTTTAAGCAAATTTGACCATTTATTTTAGTTTTCAAATTTGTTAACCCAAAGTTGTCTGTAATGTCCCTTATTATCCTTTAATGTTTCAGGTCTGGGGTGATTCCCATTCTTTCATTTTTTTTATATTGGTAATTTGGTTTTTTTCCTTTTCTTTTTTCTGTATATCATTAGCATTCCATCATTTTTATTATTTTTGATCACAAACCAACTCATGACTTTTGGCATTTGCTCCATTTCTATTCATCTATTTTTTTTTTTTTATTTCATCGAGTCTGCTCTTATTTTTTAAAATTTCCTTTCTTCCTTTAGCAGTTTGACCTGGTATTTCTGGTTTCTTAATGTTCAAGACTGGATTATTGATTTACACTTTGTTTCTTTTCTAATATGGACATCTTAACATCTGTAAATTTTCCTTTACATACTTTGGCTGCAGCCCATGCATTTTGTTCTGTTTTCATTACCATTTAGTTTAAATATGATGTAATTTTCCTATGACTTCTTTTTAAAGCTATTTAGAACTATACTGCTTAATTTCCAAATATTTGGGGAATTTTCTAGATAGCTTATTGTTATTGAATTCTTATTTAATACAGATGTGACCAGAGGACATACTCTGTATGATTTCAGTCCTTTGCAATTTGCTGAGAATTATTTCATGGCCCAGCATATAGCCAGCCCTGCTGACTACTCCATGTGCACTTAAAGGAATGCTGTTCTGCAGTTGTGGGGTATAGTGTTCTTTAGGTATCACTTAGATCAAGATGACTGATAGTATTGCACCAATCTTTGCTATATATGTGTGCTTGTCTATTTTTTTCTTTTGTGGGGTGGGGAGTTCTGCATCTTCCATACCTTACCAAGGAAGAATGTTGAAATCTCCATCTGTGATTGCAAATTTCTTTTCCCCCCTTAGATCTGCACGTTGCCCTCCTGTAATTTGAAACTCAGCTCTTAGGTGCATACATATTTGGGATTACATCATTTTGATTGATTGGCTCTTATATTATGTCCCTGTTTTTATCTGATGATGTCTGTTATGCTGAAGTTCACTTTTTGTGTTCGAGTCACATTAGTTCTCTCATATGACTGTGAGGCACATCTTTTTTCACCCCTTGCCTTCAATGTCTGTGTCATTACATTTAAGGAATATTTCTGGTAAACATATCATTGTGTTTTTTATCCAGTTTGATTACTTTTGCCTTCTAATTGGTGTGTTTTGCCTTTATATATGTATATATATATATAAAGATTTATTTATTTATGCATACAAGCACTGGGGTACAGGCCACAGGCGGAGGGGGGTGGTGTGAGAGAATCCACCAGACAGAGTCGGGAACAGGCACATTGACCAAAGCACACTGCTGAGGGGAGCAGTGGGCGAGGCAGGAGAGGTCTGCTGCGCCATGTGGGTCATCTCCCCAGCTGACGGCAGGGATTGAACTTATGCGGCAGTGGCTATGGTTTGCTTGGTAGTGCATTGCTTAACCCACTGCGCCACCAGGGAGGGCCCTACCTTTTTATATTTAGTGTAATTATTGATACGGCTAGTTTTGGTCTATAGTATTAATAATTACTTTTTTGCCTCTTTTCCCCCTGACTTTTGTGTGCATTTGATATATTTTTTTAAGTGTTTCATTTTATTGCTTCTATCATCTTTCCCCCTAATTAGCATTGTGTTTCCCTAATTCTCTCTCTCTTTTTTTCTCTGTGATTTCTCTAGAGAAAAACTTTCAACCTTGGGACTATTACCTTATATTTATTTGTTCTGGGGAGCTATCCTGTGCATTGTAGTCTTTACACAGCATCTCTGGTCTCTGTTAGCTGTAATAGATACTAATATCACTCTCTCTCTCAGTTGTGACAGCTACAAATACCTCCGTACATTACCAACATGCCCTAGGGGGCAAAATTGCCTCCGATGGAGAACCACTGCTTTGGAGATTGGTTTTCACTTTATCTTATAGGAGTTTGCTATCAAGTAATATGCTTCTTTACAAGCAATGTTAAGAGCATTTTGATGTTATAATGTAATTTGCCACTTTTTTTTTTTAAACCAGGTTGCTATACTTTTGTTACAGGGCAACCCTAATATAAAATGGGTTTGCCTGATTGGGTTTTTACTTGCACGCTTGAACGGTACTTATAATGCCCCAACTGCAGGCACACACAACAAAGATTAGTTAAGGGTTTTATTTACAAGGGAAGGGAAAATAGCGTAGTGAATAACATAAGGGGAAGAGAGGGATACAGATCTGTAAATATTTTACCAGATTTTTGGAGCTGGAACCCAGCGGTGCGTTGAGAGCTGGCTCTCCAGGAAAAAGTGACCCCCCAAGGCCTATGTGTCTGCTTTTATATTTAGCCTGGCTGCTCAACTCCACCCTCAGGTCCTAGTGATCTGCTTTTTGATAATGACTTTATGGGATTTGTAGTCCTTGGATCTTGTAGGTCTGGAATGGGGGTCGAAGTCCATAACCTATTTGTGTAATTCATTCAGGAGGGTCTTTCCCCCTAACACTTTTACTTCATGTAGTTTACTATCGTATGCACTAATTTTGTTACCTTTACTTGGTATTCCGTCTTCTCTTCTGCTCCTCAGCAGATCTGTTCTCATCTTGCTGCCCAGAGACTTTGGATGTCCAGTGTCTGGGCTTAGTGAAGCTAGCAGGCCTGGGAGGGAATTCTCTGTTCTTTCGTGTGCCTCCATTTTTTGGGGAAGGCCACTTCTGGACATCCTGTGACATCTTGAGAGTGGTTCGCAGGTGGGCCTCCCTGGTGGCGCAGCGGATTGGGCACCACACTGTGGAGCATTTGCGGCACAGCAGCGCGAGTTTGGTCACCGGCCAGGGAGGGGACCCACATGGCGCAGCAGACCTCTCCTGCCTCGCCCACTGCTCCCCTCAGCACAGTATTTCTGTTGATCTGCCTGTTCTGCTCCCCACTCTGTCTATGGTGGATCCTCTTACCTCCTGTGCCTCTGACCTGTACCCCAGCTCTTATATGCATAAATAAATAAATCTTAAGTAAAAGAGAATGGTTCAGAGGGATTTTTCGGTTTTCCTGTTCCTACCCTCAGTAGTTAGTCTCTGCCTTGTTTTAGGGGAAGTCCCCATTGCGTCTCAGGGGGGTCACTTTCAACTCTTATCCCATCCGAGTCTTTGGAATGCCATCCCCATGCATTCAGTGAAGGCCTAGGAGGTGAAGGCCCCATTCATCTGGCAAAGAGTTAGTTATACGGGCAGACTCGGTGGCTGGGAGTCACTACTACTTCTATGTCCAGGCATTAAACACCTGAAATTAAATTTCAGCTGGTTTTGCTTCCCTGTCTATGGTTGGTCATGCTCTTTTCGCCAAAGAAGAGTTTGCTACTTTCTGGAATTTTGCTCATTTGGGGTTTTTCAAGTCTTTATTTCTCTGATGTCTGTCTAGAAGTCTGACTGCAGCATGGTCTTGGTCTTGTTATGGTGACAAGGATAGTCCCTTCTGACTTTCTACAAGCCAACTGAAACCGCATTTATTTTTCAACAAATACCCGGGACCATGAGTATTAGTATTTTGGCTGAGCTCTTGACACAGAGCCCGCTAAATTTTATCAGCAGTGTGTTCTCCTTCTCGTCCTCCATGCTTGCTCCCCACTTCATCGGTCATGGATCGCTGAGTTTTAAGTGTTCATGGAAGGTGCTAGGTTCAGCTTTTGTGTTGGTTTCAAAGAGTTCTCAGGAAAAATAGTGTGGTTATTAAAGAAAGAATACAGGGAAGCGGATGCTGACGTGATGGCAGGACATGGTTCTCTCTAATTTGTGGGCTTTATGTCTTGAGAAAGAACGAAAACTTCTAGCCTGTGACACACCCTGCCCAGGACTTGTTCAAGCAGCTCGTGTTTACTGGCCATAATATTTTTCATGTTCTATCTCAAGCTGCTGGCAATCTTGTCCCCGATAAGAGGATGGGTCACAGCTGAAGTGGGGAAAATAGGAATAATAAAACCTATCCACAGACCCAGGAATAATTAATTGAGGTAATGTCTGTCTGTGACATGGGTGGCATGCATTGGTTGCTTAATGAATATAACCACTTATTACCTTTAGTTGGAAGAAAGAGACTCTCAGAATTGAGGAAATATTTCCTGTTTTCATTTGGAGACTGTGGGAGACCTTTCATTACTGTGTAGCAAGTCAACCACTTTCAATCTCCTCTCACTCCCACTCCAGTGAAGAGTCAGTGGGATGGGTGTGAGCAATCTGTGTTGACTGTCTACCATGGAGCCTCCTAGAAGAAGTTTATCCTAAGGGAGAAGTTAGGCGTGGGAACTTTTGGTCCTTTTCTCCATGGCAGGTGCAACGCTAATGCCTATCACTTCACTTTCTTCTCTGCTTCCATTCTGTGAATTCCTGCCTCTGTCCTCTGCAGACAGGGCACTATGTGTAAAAATAGTCTTTTTGGTCTAAAATAATGTGTGTTAAAATTAGGACCTCAAAGAGATCCCTGCATTCACATGTTGACTGCAGCAGTATTATTCACAATAGCTAAGCTATGGAAAAATGTAAATGTTCATCAAAGGGTGAATGGGTGAAGAAAAGGTGAAAGAAATGTGAAGACAGTTTGTGTATTATTATAGGATATCATTCAGCCTTAAAAACAAAAGGGGCAAATCTTAATGTTTGTGATAGCATGGATGGTATGCTGGGTGAAATAAACCAGCCACAGGACAGATATTTCATGGTACTTCTTATATGAGGTACCAAATTAGCCAAAGTCATAGAAACAGAGAGTGAAATGGAGGTTACCAGGGGGAGAAGGGGGCAGGAAATGGTGAGCTGTTACTCGAATGATGTACAGTTTTAGTTAAGCTGGATGAAGATGTTTTAGGGATATGCTGTACAATCTTATGCCTACGCTAGCAATACTGGACACTTAAAACTTTGGTAATGGTACAGATCTCATATCAAGCAGTTGTGGCATACATACCACAGAGGGATGCATGGAAAGTTTTGGAGGAGTTCGGATGTGATTACTACCTTGATTGTGGTTATAGCCTCACAGGTATACGCATGTCTAAACTCATCAAATTGTAGATATTAAGCATGCAGGTTTTTTGTAATATCAATTATATCTCAAAGAGTATGTTAAAATAATTCTGTGATACTGAGTCCAAGGTCATTTGACTTTAGCACAAGTCCAGTAAAATTTGGCATGATTGTAAGAGAGTAGGAGAGAGATCTCCCACCAGGCAGGAGGCAGAGAGGGCTCTAACTTTCTTAGTAGGGGTCTTTCTTGCTCAAGGGGTCCTAGAGGCAGAGTCCACAGCTGGAGTGGGATGGCATGTTTTCAGGATTTTCCCAACTTCGAGTTATTTCTTTCTCTGGGCCTGTATCTCTTACTTAATGTGGAGGGAAGGCACTTTTAGGTCACTGGAAACAGAGATGTTAAAAGAGTTACGTCCAAATTTTAGTCACTGTTGAATTCAGCCATATCCTACTTGTCAGGGGGGATCTTTAATTGCCTGCAGGGCCTTGGGTCCCAGAACTGATGGGGATGGACCAAGACAGAGGGAATGTCCTCCCGACAGAGTCTCTTGCGGCCAAGGCTGCTGCTCTCTAGCCGAGAGGGCTTCCTCAACCCTTCTCATTATTTACTTTGGCTAGAAATTGTTGACTCACGGTGCAATTCAATTAGACTTTGTTTTACTTTATTTGGGAAATAGAGACAAGCTTCTCTTTATTTATGGAGATGATCATGTCAGAAAAGCAAACAATAACTTTACTTTTGATATCAGGGGAGATCACAAATGGGGTTTAATGAATGACACCCCTTTTCCTTCAATGTAAGCATGCCAATAGGTTGCAGAAAAGACATCTTGGACTTAGTTTGAATTTGTTAGTTCTCCCTTGTACCTCTCAGGAGGAGGAACCCTAGCAAAGTTGGTGCAGGGTTTCAGGCCCCACTGAGGAATTTTCCCGATGTTTCCTCATGGCAGATAGTACCTGCAGTTCCATTAGCTGACAACACAGGGGCACAAATGGTGCCCGACATTTGCAACAGTATTAGCAGCAGCATGAGGCAGGGCTGGTGGCTTTGAGGGCATCCAAAGACAAAGACTCTGCCACATTTGCTGTGCTCTTGCTGAGGGGTCTTGGCAGGATGATGCCGGGAGGCCCGGGCACATGATATGCCACCAGCAGAGACCTAAGAGCCAGCAAAGGATAACACAGAAGGAGAAAACAAGGCCAGTGGACACTACAGTGGTGGTTATAACTTGCTTATGTGTCTGTATTTGGTCATCCTGCCCCCTTGGGGCAGAGTGGAAACTTTGAAAGGGGTTCTATTAATTTCTTAGCACTGATGTAACAAGTAACTACAACCCGGGTAGCTTAAGACAACAGAGATTTGGTCTCTTCCTGTTCTGAAGGCCAGTCTGGAATGAAAGTATTGGCAGAGCTGTGCTTCCTCTGAAGGCTCTGGAGGACAGTCTGTTCTTTGCTTCTTCCAGCTTCTGGAAGCCCTCAGTCCCCTGTGGCTGCCTTACTACCTCTTCTGCCTTCATCGTCACCTCTCTTTCTCTTCTGTTTGTTTCAAAAATTTGCCTTTTGCTTATAAGAACAGATCTTGGACCCATCAAGATAATCCAGGACACACTCACTTTAGGGTTCCTTGGAGCATGACACATGCAAACACTCTTTTTCCCACATAAGATGATGTTTGTAGATTCCAGGGATTTGACATGGACTTACGTTTTGGAGACCACCATCCAACACACTGAAGGGGGCCAGAGGCGTAAGGATGTGCTTGATGGGATGCAGCCAGAGAAAGCCCCGTCCCTGGATGACTGGCCCTCTCTTCCCCTCCTCTGCTACGTGTAACCTTGTCGTTAATCCCCACTTCCACCAGGCAACACCCAGATGCTGAACACCAGAGCCCCTATTTGCGCATCGTCACACAAGTGTGCAAACCAGATTTTACCATTCATCTGAGCTGTTGCCGATCTTCACCATCGAGACCTGTCTTTGCCAGATGATCAACGTGCACTATACACTGTGCATTATCAGCTTGTGTGTTCAAAGATTGTTTTGCAGCAAAGGACTTTGGGGACCAGCACTTTGCTCAAGTATCCGACTCACTGACATTTCCCCCTGTTTCTCAGTGTCACCTGGGGACATTGCATGTTGGGGCCTGGACCACGGGCAAGTGGTAGAAAGACACGAAGACGGCTCTGGAGTCAGACCTGGACTGCGCGCGGCTGGGCCACTTGGCTCCGCTGCAGACTTCTGGGCCTGTCCCCGAGCCTCCGTCTCCCAGTCTAGGGAAGGGGAATAATAATTGCTATTTATAGGATTGTGGTGGGAACAAAAGGGAAAAATGCAAGCCTGGCGCCTAGCATGGGGGGTGTGCTTAATAAGTTCGTTTCCTTTATCCTTTACTTCCTCTTCATTTGCGTGTCTTGAGAAATCACTGTCCCCCAAAAGACATAACTCACTTCTTGTACTTTAGTTCCAAAGACAAACACACAAATTGTTAAGCAGCGACCAATTTTGCGCCATGGCAACCTGCTGTTTTTAATTATCTGTCTTTACCCTGTAACAGCTGTGGGGCACTTGGCCTGGCCAAATGTAATTGAGTCTTGTGACGTGCTCCAGATGTGGAGGTGTTCTGCCAGGTGTTTGAGTATGTAATACGGCATTTTCACACACACACTCTTTCTTTTCCCCATCCTCACCCCTGCCCCACCCCACAGGTTCTTTCGGGAAAGGTCTGAACTTGGACCCCCAGACTGCGCCTTAGAGCCAGTGTTGTGAGTTTGGAGTCTTCTTAACTGGGCTTCCTGCTTCTTCTGGGGTTCTCCAGTTCCCTGGAGGCTCACTCTGTTAATTAGAAAATTTGCTGCTACTGCTTTGAGAGGGAGCCATGCTGTTCTTTGGGCCTCACCACCCCCTGGGGTAGTCCGGGTCAGGTCTTCTGGGCTTTCACTCAGCTGGGCCATTTCTTGCCTGGTGCTCCCTTTGTGAGCCAAGTTTTATCTTCCTTGGAGGGAGATAGCCTTCCCTGTTGGATTGTGTCTTGAATAATTAAAAAGATGTAGTATTGAGCATTTAGGAGGCCGATCTTGCACCCAGCGCAGAGAGCAGCTCCCAGCAGCCCGGACTGCGTGTGCACGCTCGTGCTGCAGCTTCCCTGGGGCCCTGCCTGGACCGGGATCTGGCGGTCACTGAGGAAACTGGGGCAGCTGTTGTGAAAGTGCTGCCTTCCAGAGTGGAAATGTGCTTTTGGAATTTTTTTTTCCTTTTCCACAAGCTTTGTAAATCTGGGTCAAGGCCTTTGGATTACTGAGGGCTTTGTCCCTCTTCATCCCTGCTTTATTTCCATTTAACTAAAACCTTTGCTATCATTTGTGCAGCAAGTTTGGCTGATGATGACTGGTATGAAGCTAGAGTTAGGTTATCATTGAATTCAGTTTCACTTGGGACTGAATGTCGTCCACTTGTGTATTCAGCAGCTATATTTTGAGCACTCACTGTATGTCAGGGACTCTTCTAAACCCTGGGGAAAAGACCCTGAGCAATACGAAGTTGCCCTCATGCCCTTGTGGAGCTTATAATCTAGTAGGAAACAAAATTAACAAGTTAAAGAAATATATGATATTATATTTGGTTCGTTAAGTGCTAAATAGAAATAAAGGAGAAGGGGAAGGTAGAGAACAAGGACTTGTTCTTTTTGGAAATCCCCCAAACAGTAGATGGAAGAAAGTGAAAGTTTATGTTTTTTAAACAATATTAAACAATCCGTTGCTGTTAAAGTAGCTTCCAAATCATCAGAGATCCAGCTTGGAGCCCACCATTCTTGGTATATGGGTGTCTCAAGAAATCACTGTCCCCCCCCAAAGACAAACACACAAATTGTTCAGCAGTGGCCATTTTTGCACCAAGGCATGTGGACCAGCCCTACGTGGCTGTTCCAGCTCCAGCCATCACACCTGCCTTCTACCATGGAGGAAGGGAAAAGGATTTTGGAAGATATTTCCTGGGACAGGTAATAACCTCCTTTTTCATCCTCTTGACTAGATACCGGCAACATGACCACATCTAGTTGCAAGAGAGGCCAAAGAAATGTTTTTTTTCTATTCTAGGTAATCATGCACCTCGTTAAAAATCAGGGTTCTTTTTCCATAGGGAAAAAAAATAGGAGAATGGGCTTTGGGGGATAATCATAGATTGTGAGGGAAACCTCTCTAAGAAAGAATCATGTGAGCAGAGATCAGAATGACATGATTTTGTCAATCCATTTAATCAAGTCACAATGGACTCTCCTCTGTGCTTGGTATTAGAGATATAAAGATGATAATCCATGGCCCTGCCCTCGGCCTTTGCTGTTGAGAACAGTGGCTCCAAGTGGCTCCAACTCGGTGCCGTGTCTAGTCAGCAGCTGTAAAATGTTTGGCTGGCTGGCGCATATTGTTAGGGAGTGTCACATAGAAAGTCAGATTTCTATCTTTTGTACAACTTAAAAAGATCTGGTGATATAGAATTGGCCTGATTCTATATTCTAGGATCCCACGTGGCTGGAGCTGAATAGTGACTGACCTTTTTCAAGCTGGGGATTGCTCGTGGGAATTGGAACTGGAAACTGGGAAGTGACTAGAAGTTGAGGTAGCTGCTTTCTCTTCCTGGAGCCATGAGTTTTTCTTTCTTTTCTTTTTTTTAGCTTTTTCTCTGTCTACATGAATCAGTCTTCTTTGCATTTGTGGACTGGCTTTCTCTTACTGCTATTATGGAAAAAAGATAGCTCCAGTTCTAATGATATATGACCTTTTAATTTAACTGCTCACCATCACTGTGAAGAGACACAGAGAGTGTCTCTTCAAATTCTTGAAAGATTCTTAACTGATACTTTGGCTTTTCCTGGGACAGGTAACAAGCCAAGGTCCAGCAGCTTGAAACCATGGATGCAGATTCACATAGTCAAACATGGTGGCCTAGGTCCAGTCCTTTAGGAGGTGCTGGACATGAGTGTTCCAGGAAAGGGGGATGTGACTGGGTAAGATATGTCTTCTGCAACATAAAATGTTTAATGTTACAATTATGAGAATTCTGTCTTGAATTACTGCTGACGGTTCTCTGGCAAGGGTAGATGGTCAGGTCTAAGGAGACAGGCCTGCTGAGACAACTGTAGTGAGACAGCACTCCAGGTTATGGATGTGCACACCACCGTCCTTTGAAAAGCCACGTCACCTGACTGCTCTGCAGAGCACATTTCAGCTATGGCTGCTGCTAGCTCCTGAGCTAGCGCCAAAGGCAGGAGCAGTATGCAAAGAGACTGAGGAAATGAAGTGGGGGTTTCCATGGATACTGGTTTGCGTATGCATAAGACAAAGGTTTTTAAACTGCAAATCATCATTTCATCCAAAATGTTTTCCCTCTTCTATTTCACTTGTTTACTTGGTAAGCAGAGAAACAGGGGAGGGAATGTTCTGGTACAAATACATAGCCTGAGGGAGTCAGAACTTTTCCAGCTGCCAGCAACATCCCAGAGTCTTGAGTGTTCAACAAACTTTGGAGACTCTGAGAACCAGCTTGGGTAAATGTGGAGATAGGAGTTTGGGTCTCTTTTCTGCCAGCCTCTAGCTGAGTGATATCTAGTGAATGACTTTGCCTCTATACAGCTATGCAAAAAAAAAAAAAAAAAAAAAGCTGATTGAAGCTGAACCTTAAATTGAGGTTAGTGCTAACAACTTTATTGGCTAAGATTAAGCTCACCTGCATGTGTAAAAATCTTCAGATCGAGTGGCTTTAACACGGTTTTATTCTTTTGAGTAAGAGGCAGTGATGATGTCATAAGACCATCAGGGACTAAGAGTTTTCCTTCCTGTTTTCTGATCCACCACCCTTAATGTATGACCCTTATCCTTTCTGGTCCAGATGGCTGCCAGACCTTGTGCTATTGTATCCAAGCACCAGGCAAGAGGATGGAGAATGTTCCTTTCGGTGTTGCCTGGACCTCATGACTCACTTTCATGCCGCAAATGTGCTGCCATTGCTAAGATTAGTTTACCAAAAGATCTTCACCTCTCTTCTTTCCCCCCTCTTTTTTCCTCTCTTCCCTTCCCCTCCTCTTCCCTCCCTCCCTTGGTGCTGGGGGAAGTGAGCTGCCATGTTATGCAAATTCCCTGGGTGGCAAAGAACTGCAGTCATGTGGGTGAGCCTGGAAGTGGACTGTCCACTTCCAGCTGAACCTTGAGACAACTGACAGCTTAACAGTAACATTTTGGATGACCTTGAGCTAGAGCCACCCTGCTAGACTGTACCCAAGATTCCTGACCCGCAGAAACTTTGAGATAAGAAATGCTTGTTTTCAACTAAGTTTTGGGGATATATTATACAGTAATAGAAAATTAATTTAGTGAGCTCTAAAGACATTCATTGAGCTTTGGGAAAATATAGAGACTCCCTCCTTTCCACCCCTTATCCCCAGAGGCGGTTTAAAGGGCAATTAGAGGGAGCCTCTGGTTCTCTCAGGCAGCACAGGACCAGTGTCTGGGCCAAAGCTTTACTCAAGTTATTATCACTTGGATATTTTCCTAAAGTTTGCTTAGAGAGAATAAAACCACTGCTACAAGTGCTCCACACATAGAACTGACTTCGCTCACTCTCAGAGTCTGCTCCGCGCATGCCGTGGTGAGTGACCCTGTGCTTTGAGGGGTGGGGGGGCTGGGGATGCAGGACGTACATGGATCCTGACAGAAATGGCACATGGACAGCTCTGCCTCCGCGCACCTCGCTCCCTCCAGCGTGGCACAGTGGCATCTGTGGGATCCCTGGCCCTCCTTGTTCTCAGGGCTGTTGTCTCAGTGCCCTCTCCTGGCTCGCTCCCAGGTCTGCTGCTCTGTGAGGGTGAGCGAATTCGTGGCGAGTCAGCCCTGCTCAGAGACCAGTCCGCAAGGACCCCTCCCCTAGGGGTGCAGCTATGCGGAGGCCTGTCTGGAGGTGGGAGCTGCCTGTCAACCCCCTGTATGCAGGCGGTTCCACTGCAGATGATGACATGGCCCCTGAGGACTAGTTTCATGAGGCTATGAAGAAACCATCCTGGTTCTTTTCACAGGGTTGTTCTAAATTCAGAACGGCCTCCAGAAAATAAAGTTTTCTTGATTTTTTTTTTTTTTTACCACCCATTACTTGAGTGGAAAAAAATAGATCACACGTCAGAATGAAGAGTGTGACCCCATTTATTTATAATTGTATGTTTGTACATACAAACATAAGCAGATGTTTTACCGTATTTGCACTGAGATGTTAATAATAATCTCTGGGTAGTGGAAATTTGGATAATATCCTTTCCTTTCTGTAGTTTTATTATTTTTAACATAAACATATTATTATCCTTTTAAACAGAAAATAACAATCCTCTTTTCATTTCGAAAAATTTTTTTCTCTTTTACTTGTATAGTGCTTTGCAGCTCAGTTATCCTCAATTAACAGATGTAGTAACTGAGGCTGAGAGGTGAATCAATTGGTACCTTTTTTCTCCCTGCCCTCTTCTGTTTCACTTGTTTTGCATTTGTGGACTGGTTTTCTCTTACTGCTATTATGGAAAAAAGATAGCTCCAGTCCTAATGATATATGACCTTGTCTAGAATTCTATCCAACGTTCTCAGGCTTCTCATCTGTGAGACCAGTCCTAACATCTACCTCATAGAATTATCACGGGGATTAAATGTGCTAATGGGTGTGAGAATTTAGTACAGCCCTAGACCCTCGGTTCACTCAATAAGTTAGCATTTGTCACTCTTGATTGGCTTTGGAGAAGGCATTTTCCCTCACTGTGTCTATTTGTTCATATTCAAAATGAGCGGATTACACAAGGTGATTATTGAAAATCCTTCATTTAAGCACTTTGGTTCCAAAACTTTATTGCTGTTAATATGAAACAAAGTTGATTTGTAGAAGCTAGATTGCAAACCAGCTGTCGTCCATTCTTTGTTCATTTAGCTGAAAGATGATTGAATGGACGAACAACTAACAAGAATCTGGAGGGAGGATCTCCTCGGTAGAGGTGTGGCATATACCCAGTACCTGCCCTGGCAATGTTACAGGGGATCCCTAATATGAAATGGATTTTCCTGACTGGGCGCTTACCCACACACTCAAAAGGCACCTATAATGCCATAACTGTAGGTGCACATAGCAAAGGGTAATAAAGGGCTTCATTTTGCAGAAGAAGGGGAAATAGCGTAGGGAATAACACAAGGGGAAGAGAGGGATACAAATCTGTAAATGTCCCACCATATCTCAGAACCCAAAGGCGGACTGAGAGCTGGCTCCGAACCGAGAGAGCTCCCTAAGGCCCACATGTCTGCTTTTATGCCAGGTCTGGCTGCTTAACTCCACCCTCAAGTCCCAGTGAGCCACTCTTTAATAATAACCTTATAGGATTTGTGTTTTTGAGATATTGTTGGTTTGGAGTGGGGGTTGGAGTCCATAAACCCATTTGTGTAATCCCTTCAGGACTACCTTTCCCCCTAAACAGCCAGGGCGAGGCTGCCTGAAGGAGGTCAGGTACTGGCGTCATCAGCTTTCAAGAAAAAGGTCCACAGCTACAGTCAATGGAACTGTCCTGCTTCTCAGTCAGCTGACCACACACACAGGGTTGCAGGACAGTTGAGGCATACCCCGTGTAGGTGTTTAAAGGCACAGCATATTCTCTCAGCTCCAGCTTGAAATATTCACTCTTTCTCATTTGTGTTGGACTCAAGAACATGAGAAAGTGCTGAGTTCGTGCCACATCATAAATCAGAGGCTTGGATGTGGCTTTTCCATCTTTAACAAGCGCACCGGGACATCTGTGGGAATCCCCTGCCTTGACTCAACTGACGGTGAAAACAGGTATGATGGGCCAGGAAGCCGCTGAGTTGGAGATACTTGAAAGCCCCTGTTCAAAGCCAATTAGGGAGGTGCAGCTGCTTGATTGGGACCTTGGGACCATCTGGGTCATGGGGAAGTGGAGATATGTCTCAGACAGATGAGCAGCTGTTGACATGATCTGGCTGGGCAATGCTGTTCTACGCTTTATTAATTAGCTGAAAGTGACACGCCCTTTGTCATGGTGTCATTGTGCTCATCTGGCGTAAGGGGACTGGATGACAACGTTGACTGCAAGTAAAAAGAGTCATTTTTACTCTGTTTTGCAGATGGGAATGGTGCAAGAAGACAAAGGAAAAGCAAAAGAAAACAAATAAACCTTCAACACATAATGGAGTTTGCTTACTGGTGAAGGATGCGGCCCTTCCCCACTTTTCATTGCTGATAAAATACTGATAAACCACTTCCTTCTGGATAGTGCTGGAATAACTTGGTCTCTCTCAACTCCTGGTGTGTTTTCCTCTCATTCAGTCCTCCAGGGTGCTTTGCAAGCACAGTGACTTGGTTGTGTTATTCCCCTGTCATGGCTCCCCACTGGGTAAAGTACAAGTGCAGGGGTCTGGCATGCCAGGCTCATCATAATCTTGTGTTAACCCACTTTTCCAGCCTCTTCTTGAAGTAATCTCATTCCCTGATCTGGAATTGTAGACTGTCAGGGTTAGCATGGATTTAGAATTCCTCTAGTTCTTTTTCTTGTTTTACAAAAATAAAGGATGTTTTTTTAATGAAATCTTACCTGTGGAGGAGCAAAAAGGCAGAGATTGTCTAGTTGAAGGAATTATGCTGGTAGTGGAACCCAGAGAATCACCCCTATTTAGACTATCTTTTCACCAAACCTGCAGTGACCTCTAAATTTATAGATTGTCTGCGGGACTTGGAGATTCTTTAAAAATCATTGATATTATTCAGTCCTCTTCTGTTATTTAGAGGTTGAGTTGTTTGCTCAGGGTCGTTTCTGACTGGTAGGTATATTACAGAATCAGGACTGAAATACCAAATAGACTTTTTGATACTAGATCAGGTTTCTCTTTAGACTCCATCTCTGTTAGCTTATTTAGCTTTCACATTATTTTGGGGAACCCTACTGTAACATCCAAGGATGATTAGCCGAGGAGGTGCCTCTTCCCTAGATTTTACACGGTGTCCTAGAAACTTAGTCAGAACTGATTTTATCAAATCCACCTTCCATCCTGGATGGTAAGACTCAGCTCCTGGGCAGTGAAAGCCATGTTTCAATTCATGACTGGCAGCTTATGTTTGGGTTAATAAATGGTCATGGGAAGCTAGATTTGGCTGGGATTAAATTAGAGTGCCCAGTTCGAAGCTGTGGAAACGGTCCTGCTGCCGGGACGATGATGATGACAACTAAGATTAATTTGCACTGCATATGTACCAGGTCCCATGCAGAGTAGTTTACAAACGTGATCTTTTAAAAATCCTCATGCCAGTCCCATGATAAAGATTCTTTTATATGTGAGAAAAAAAGGAGGCTTAGAGGTGAGCTGAAAATGGTTTCACAGTTAGAAAATGGTGCATTATTAAAGAGAAGGCTCTTGATCATAGTTCTCTATATGACATAACTTTGGAAACCCAGTGAAAGTGACATCTAGAGGTTAAGCAGTATCAGAGCCCAAGAAAGAATATGGACTCCTACCCCATCTGCTGCAGTGGGATAAACCTAGGTGGTTGGGGTTGACCCATTTGGCAGGTCCTCACCCCTGTGCTTATGACGGGAGGATATTACTCAAAAGCAGACACTGGGAGAAATAATAACATTTATTTACATAGGGAGTGAAAAAAGTGGGAACAGGGGGTGGGGAAGAAAAATTGAGAGATTGATTATTGTTGGGCAAGTGGCCAGATGCCATCTGTCCTAGCCCAGATAATGTTCCCTGAGCAGAGACCAAAATCCAAGCCAAGGCTGCATGTGATAAGCTAGTGGCTTGTCCACAGACACACTTCTTTATTAGCAGTTTAACTACCAAGGCACCAGTTCTGCCCCTATTTTCCATTAGCCCCCCTCAGGGGATAGAGTCTAGAAAGCTTCACCTTCTACCATTGAGTTGGATGTGAGCACCACCCACTGGCTTGGAGGTTGCTCCTGGTTGTTTTTCTTATACCCTCTTCCCTGGGAATGGGTGCTGGACTTGGAATGGATAGTCACATTGGTACCAGATGATTCCCACTCTGGCCCAAAGCTGACTGGACTAAGGGTGGGCATGTGTCCATGGGGTGGTTAACTCATTGTTTCATCAACAATTTATCAGATGCTCCACTCACAATTGAAATAAGACGTGGGAACTGGAGTACTTTGGTCTTGAGCCCTTGACCAATGATGAGTCAGAGTAGAAAAGAAAACTGAGTTCTGTTTCCCTATGGACCGATGCCCCTCGTATCAAGGTTTTTCTCATGTCATCCATGCCAATGGAGGTGGAAAGGGAAATAAACTTTGAAACTGGTTGGTGAACTTGTGCTTCCTTCCAGAATCCCTAGGAGAGACTCAGAAACCTACGGTCAGGGGAGCGGTGACTTGGCTTCTGGCCTTTGGGTGGCAGCAATGGGCTGAGAGCCCAGGGCCTCCTTCCCAGACAGGAGAAGCGGGACTAGGGAGGAGTGGGGAGATTGCATTTCACCTTTTCTTCAGGCATTTAGGAAGGGACGATCTACTTCAAAGGGATAAGCCTGGTTTCTTTGTTCCCCCCATCAGATAAAAGAGACTTAATAGATTCACCCCAATGTGAATATTTTATAGTAATCGTTAAGTTTCACCCATAGGGTGAGGAATGTATATATCTGTGTGTATAAGCAAATTTCTCACGTTTCTTAAGAGCTCAGGAAGGTATCCCTCCCTAAAAATTGGGCTGGAAAGAAAAAAAAAGTTGCCAGGATAAAGCAGTGACTTCATGCTGAGCTGAAAGAGATTTTCTCCTTGCTTTTTTGGCGAGAACTGCACATACGTCCTGAGAAAGGTACTTTGTCCAGTTATTTTACTCCGTCATTGATGATGTTGGATACTAGCAACTCTGTTTATAATGCACTGCGGATTTGTTACTCTCTGTGTAACACAATCGTCATTAAACACAGGCTTTGAGAAAGCGGGAATCTTTGTTTTGATTGTGGTTACTATGGTGACAAGCAGCCCATTGGTCCTGAGGCTCCTGTGTGATGCTCACAGGGTTTCCTCATTCCTCTGTTACATCATTACATGCAAGTAGCAAGTTACGTTTCCAATAGCTCACGTCAGAGTTTGAACATGCCCAGACATAATCAGGGAAGGTGATGAGTGAGAGGAGTGCCTCCTCACGGAGAGGGAAGGGCGAGGTCAGGCGGCTGCTGTCATCAGCTTAACAAAGTGCTGTGAAGCCAAATAGACCCTGCCGCTGCCCTGCCTCTGCTTTGTTGTCTTCTCTCAGGAGAGACTCCTGTGACTTTCGCTTGTCTAAGGCACACCTTAAATCCCTCTGAACTGGAGTAAATAGCTCCAGCTGTCCCTCAGAGATCTCTGTGTCTCACTCCCGGCTCCAGTCGATATCTACTTGCACAGCCCTCTTGAAGGTCTGGAGACTTGGTCCGGCCTGGGACTCAGTTGCCCCTTGGGGATATGGTCCTGATCTCTCACTGTCACATCTGCCACACAGTATCGACAACTCCTGCTTGGGTTTTCATGTGTCCCTGTCCCTTGTCGTGCTCTGCCGCTCACCAGCACACTGGAGCTCCCACCACAGACAGAGCTTTGCTCCTTTGGACGCCATGATTTGCTTATACCTTGCCTACCTACTGGGATCCTACTGTCACCTGGGCCTCTCTACTAGGAATTTCTCTAGTCTTCATAAACTTGGATGGAAACCGCTCTGGCTTTTCTGCCACCAGTCTTTTAGTCAGCCTCATACACAGCCTGTCCTCTTCTCTGAGCTCTGACAACAGGCCAGAGGGAAGGCTGTTGAGTCACTTTCTGGCCTGGGGATAATATCTTGTTTTATTATTAAAACTTTCTGTTGACTTTTAAAGCGGAATGAACAAGTAATGCATGGGTAAGAGCCACGGGGAGGCAAATCTCTGTCTTTTTTTCTGTCTTAGTGTCCTGTGACTCCATCTCTAACTTGGACAATCAAGTCTTTGCTTAAAAAGCAATACTGCTTCCTTCTGGTGTCCAAAATAAAATTTTTAAAAAATATTTATTTATTTATGCATACCAGAGCTGGGGTACAGGCCAGAGGTGTGGGTGGTGAGAGGATCCACCAGAGACAGAATGGGGATCAGAACAGGCAGACTGACTGAAACACACTGCTGAGGGGAGCAGTGGGCGAGGCAAGAGAGGTCTGCTATGCCATGTGGGTCCCCTCCCTGGCTGGCAGTAGGGATCGAACTCGTGCTGTAGTGGCTGTGGTTTGCTTCACCCACTGCGCCACCCACTGCGCAATCAGGGAGGCCCCCAAAATAAAATTTAATACCTTCCCATATCTGTTCTCAACTTGCCTCCCTCTCTAGCCTGTGTAACTGGTTTATAGGACTCCTGAGTGCTGCTTGGTATAATCAGGAAGTGATTTTTATTCTTTACCTATTAGTGCCTCCAAAAGATCTTCTCCTACTTGCTTCAGTAAGTGGGACAGATCCCATTACTAGCCAGTCACTTCCATCAGTGAGCTGATGTCTCATTTTCAAGTATTAAAAGTAGTCCAAACCTATATCTTAAACTTCTTCCAATTCAAAACTTCTTTCTTTATGGGCTTGACCTGTGCCTTGGGGACCCTCTCCCTGGCATTCTGGCCACATTGGCCTACTGGTGGATTCTAGAGTTCAGCAAATTTCACTTCAGAGCCTGCTCCCAGCTTGTCTGTGCTCACAGTGCATCCTCAGAGCTTGTCACACCACTGGCTCTGACTCTGGCTCTGCCTTCAGCTCTCACCTTCAGTATCTCACTGTGAAAAGATTGGTCCTGACTGCCTTGTCCAGATTCTGCCCATGCTCCAGTTTCTAACATGTGGCAATTCGTCTTCATCATTTTAACTAGTTTACTAAGTTTTATTTGTAAACTGCACTATTGTCTGCTTTTTGAAAGAGTATTTTTAATATCAAGAAGTTAGAATCTGTGCTTGTCTTGTTCAGAATTATATCTATGACCTCACTCTATAGCTGTCACACAGTACACATTCAAAAGTAATTGTTTAATTAATGATGAATTTCTACTTAAAATGAAATGAAATCCCAGGTTTTTTTTTCTTACCTAGTGACTAAGTAATAGGTTGAAAACTGTGAAATTGTTGACATTTGACCTTTTCTAGCCTGGGAAAATGGTAATTTCATTCCTTCATCCTAATATCTGAATCATTCCAGTGAAGTCAGTAACAAGATTAACGTGGTTTTGATCACTATTATATTACATTTGTCTGGAAATTCAGTTCTGATCAACATGATCCAATGAGAAGAAACAGGTATAATATAGGTCATAATAGTAGCAGAGATAAGATTGCCTCTCTGTAAAACCAGTAAGTATTAACTTAAAGTAAAAAAAATCAAGTCTTTATAAAAATTAAGTGTCCTAATAAATCCAGTCAACTAGAGAATGATATAATGAGATATGCACTTAGAATAGCAACAATAAGATAACATCACTATGAGCCCGCCATCCAAAAGCCCTGAAAATTAAGGGTATATGTGATTCCATTAAAAGAAAACTATAAAACTTCCCAGAGTCTTTAAAGGAAACTTGATAAATGGGATGACATAGATGTTTCATTTGGGAAGACTCAATATCATAAACTTCTGTTCTCTCTATAATTATTTCTATTACAATCCAAATTGTAATAAAACTTTTGGGGCAGCTTGAAAAAATCAAAGGTAATTTGATTGAAAAAACAAACCAGTCTTCTCAAAAAGAAATGTGTAGGGAATTTTCATGCTTGATAATAAAACCAAGTATCATGTTCTAATAATTAAAACAGTATGACAGTAGTCTATGAATGGGCTGACAGCTGCATAAAATGGAATGGAATTCAAGAAGTCAAATCAATTTTACACAATTAGTAGTATGCACCAGAGGTGACTTTCAAATCCAGAGGGGAGATGACATACTCTATAAAATAATTTAGAATAGCTGCCATTTAAAAATAAAAACTAAGTTTCTATCTCACACACCAAAATAAATTTCAGATGAAGTAATTTAAATATTTCTGTAATAAGCCTTATTTATTTTAGAGAAAGTTATTTAATCTGAAGTAGCATAGGACTTTCTAAGAAAATAAACTAAATATAAAGCTCTAGAGAAAAAGATGTGTAAATTGTATAATATGTGAACGAAAGCATAAGCTTCTATCTATCAAAAACATCAGAAAATGAAAAGGGAACTATCAAACTGGGAGAAGTATTTTCAACATATATGATGGAAAGGTTTAAATTTTTAATATATAAAGAACTTTCACAAATCAAAAGAAAAAAACAAATACCAAAATTGAAATGGATATAGAACATAAATGGGCCAACCATGGTGTCACTTACAAGTGGAATATAGAAAAACCAAACAAAGGGCCAAACAGAACCCTTGAAAGCTGAGTTATTGACTGCAATTTTCAGAGGGTGATTGGGGGACAGGTGGGGTAAGGGTTCGGGAGTGGGGGCCATGGAGAGCACAGTGAACTGTGGTCAAGGAGGACTATGAGTGCTTCAGTGGGGAGGGCCACAGCAATTATACCTGAGTGGGCAGGAATCCGATACTATCAAAACACTAGTAAGGATATAAAGCAAGGATAACTAGATAAGTTAATAAGTAAGCAAATGATGAAGTGAGGAATAGAAACAGACAATGAGGGTGCATACAGAGGTTGAATTAATTAGTATAAAGCTAGCCCACCTCAGTTATTCTTGCTATGTGAAATAATGTAGATTTAAAACATTTTGAGTGGAAGTGTGAGTTTGGTTTTTTGTTGTTGTTGTTTGCAACCCTTAACTGATCCATAATTTGGCATCAGAATTGAATATTGCAAGCAACTGATGCTAAAATAAGGAATTTTGCAAAGTAGTGGAGGAAGTATATTTGACTAAGGAAATCCAGTCTTTTTAGCTTGTGAAATTGGTGACTCTTGTTATATTGCTGTGAAACTTTTTGTAGCTTCGAACCTATAATAGCTTAGGATCCTAAGCTTTTGGAAGGATAGATTGGGAGAATGACAGGAACAACTCAGCACGCTAGCATGGTGGCCTCGTCTCCTCGACTTTGGTAAGATTCTTTGAGAAAGGCACACAGGTGGCCCATCTGAATGCAGACAGTTTAAAAAAAAATATTTCTCCCTGTGGTCTGTGATGAAATCTCATAATTCAAAGGCTTTGCAGTTAGAAAATTTGTATTCCAAAGTTAACACGACTAAGGCCAGAAGGTGGGAGAATTAGCTGGAGAGAATTGATAAGACTTGGGAAAGTCAAGCGTTTTTCTCAAAAAATTCCCTGGAAAATATTTTAAGTTATTTGAAGTTGAAAACATCCTAAGTGATTAAAAAATAGCAAAATATTGGAAATAAGCATGAAGTACAAAAAGTGGGGGATTTTTAAAGTCCGGAACCTTCACACAAGGTATATAAATGCAACGCTCATGACCTTTAAAGCGAAACTATCAGGTGGCAGAATTGTTCCTAGAACAGGGGTGGGAGTTAGAGAGGGATCTTCGGCATCATGAGTGTCACAATCACTACCACTTAGTGAACAGTTGCACAAGTACCAGTTATTGTGCTGTGGGCCTGCATTATTTCATTCACTCTGCCCTACGGCACTCTCCTCGCCCCTTCCACTGGTAGGGAACCCAAAGCTGAGACTTTATAACTTGCCTGGTCAGTGATAAAACTAATAATTCAAGCTCAGTTCTGCTTCATTCCAAAGACTGTGTCTAACTGTATCTTCTCTGACTCCCTTGCCATGGTATCTAGAAAGTTTCAAACTCGATCAGTTCTCTTTTCCTATTTTGTTTCCATTTTTTTTATTCCAGTTCAGGCCCTTTTTAATTTTGTAACCTGGGAAATCACAGTAGTCATTTGACTTAACTCCCCGCTCCATTTTCTCTTGCTCATACCATGGACTTATTTTATTTCTCATTTCTAGATTAATCTTTCATATGTTTCACTTTAATTGCTGTTGTAACATTCCTCTCTCAGCCAACCACCTGCTCCCCCAAAATTTTCAGGGGCTTTTAGTATTGACCAGAGAAAGTCTACCCTTACTGACTTGGTATTCAGGGCTCCACTATCTCAACTGCCTTTTTTTTTTTCCCCCAATCTCCTCTTCCCACTCCCTCAACTGCCTTTTCAACTTTACCTTCCATGAATCCTCTAAATCAGCAGTCAGTAAACAGTCCTACCCCTGTTTTTGTAAGTAAAGTTTATTGGCACAGGGTCCTGCCCATCCATTCACGTGTTCTCTCCAGTGGCTTTTGTGCAGCAGAGCTGAGTGGTTGTCATAGAGACCGCATGACCCAAAGAGCCCTGACTATTTCCTACTCGGCCTTTTACAGAATGTGCTGATCCTTGCTCTAGATGAACCCATTGCTCCAGTCAGGTGCCTCTACTCACTGTCTTAATAATTTTTGGAACAAAATTGAAAAAATTTTAAAAAATGTTCAATAGTTCTTGGACAAATGTTCAATGTTTCTCTCACCCTACGTATCTTATAAAAAAGGCTTTCCCATTCAGTGAATGCATGGTTAAACATGAATCCCATGGAACATCTGTGTTGTGGGATCCTACTCAACAACAAGAAGGACTGGATGAGCCCTTCAATGATGGGAATCACAGGCTTACTACTCCCTGTTCATGTATGAAAACTTTTGATTAATGAGGATAAATTCGTCTGAACTTTTTCTCTGAATTATTGTCCCAACCACCTTTAAAATACTTCTGTACCATTCACATGTATTTATTTCTTTTGATTAAATTTCTCATCCTTGGGGCCTCCCTGGTGGTGCAATGGGCTAAGAACCACTATGAAGCAAACCGCAGCCACTGCGGCATGAGTTCGATCCCCGCTGCCGGCCAGGGAGGGGACCCACATGGCATAGCAGACCTCTCCTGTCTCATCCCTCAGCTCCCTCAGCAGTGTGTTTCAGTCAGTCTGTCTGTTCTGTTCCCCACTGTCTCTGGTGAATCCTCTCCCCCCCACACCTCTGGTCTGTACCCCAGTTCTTGTATGCATAAATAAATCTTTAAAAAAGATTTAAAAATAAATAAATTTCTCATCCTCTTAGTGCTTTCTAAGATATAAAGACGTTTGTAAGTCCGCTGTATTCACATAGCAAACTGGTGAGCACAGGCAGTGATAGGCGCTTTTTTTTCGCCATTTTTCAATGGAAAAAGCTGAGGAGTGCTGAGACTCTGTGATTTGTTGGTCTTTGGAATCCAGTTCTGTGCAGATCCTATCTGTCCTCTTTCTGGGAGCAGTGATCAAGTAGCTTGTACAGTTTTACTCCTGTTGCAGTCTGGCATTGGGAAGTGGACAGTGAACCACAGATCAGTAATTCTGAGTGTGGTCCCTAAGCAACTTTTGCATCCCTTGGGAACTATTAGAAATGCAAACTCACAGGTCCATCTAAGACCTACTGAATCAGACACCCTAGGGTGGGGCCTACCAACCCATGTTTTAACAAGCCCTCAGGTGCATTCTGATGCCCGTTGGAGCTTGAGAAGTGCTGGTGTCTGTAACCATGACACATACTTCCTACTGCTCTCCACTCAGTGTCACCCTGTACTGCATGGCAGGAAGTCAGGGATATACCTGACCCCTTTCCAATGATGATCTCACATGGAGCTAACTGACAGCAAGTATATCATGGGAGGTCAGTTCACCAAAATGTTGCAACTGCATGTGCTGTGCCTGAAATTAAATTAATGAAGGCTGTGTCTTTCAACACAGGATCAAAGACTAGAAATGCCTTCTAATGTTGCCTTGAATTTCCCCCCAATTAAAGAGCCTTTACCTTCCCACAGAAGAATGGTGGAGATGGTAGAAGTTAAGTGGGGTAGAACTTACAGTGTGCTTTTCTCACATAGGAAACTAATAAGTGAACCAATTCATCCAGCTGAGCAGATGCTGGCGTGGTCTTGATTAATAGAAGGCTCAAACAGGTAGACATAGACTTATAAGATACAGGCAGTAACAAGATTAAAACCAAGATATAAAGTAGTATGGAGAAGGGAACAGAGTCGTGTGTTCTAAGTTAGGATGGGTTCAGGGAGTGGTATTGTTCAGTATTTCATGAAGGAGTACATTCTTGAGCTGAATTTTAAGATCAACGAGTTCAGCAGATAGACTAAGAAGAGAAGAACAATTCAGGCATATTGAACAGAACGTGTTAACGTAAGGGGACATGAGAAAACATTAATCAAGTAAATATGAAAAGTTAATTAATTTGTTTATTTTTCAAATTGAGATGACATTGGTTTGCAAAACTATACAACTCAAAAGCATAGGTTCATACCTCCCAAAAATGTATGTTATTACACCTAACACAGGCACCCATAGTCATACACGATAGCTTTATTTCCTTCTCTATTGAGGTAACACTTGTTTACAATGCTGCACATGATTTAGTGGACTCAGTTCACAGCTTCTTGGTGTTTGTTACCATTCCATCCCCCATCAAAGCTTCCAGAATCCTTTTCCCTAGGCCATTGGACTCCTCCCCCTCTGTTCCCACAGCTACCTTGATTCCCCCTCTAGGACCCTCAATTCTGTACTCATATTTCTAGAGTTTGTTTTGGTTTAGTTTTATTAGTTCCTTTTCCCACCTCTGTATTCCATATGTGAGTGAAATCATATGATAATTGTCTTTCCTTCTGATTTATTTCACTTAACATGACCCCCCACCCTCAGCTCCATCCATGTTATCACAAATGGCAGGGGTTCATCTTTTTTTTTGTAGCTAAGCAGTCCTTTGTGTTTATGTACCACATTTTCTTTTTCATGTTTTTAATTTTTTCTTACAATGTTTGCTTTCTTTTCTAGGTGTAGTCCCCATAGAATTTCCACCACCAGTTCACCCGTGTGCCATCACCATGGTCCCTTGTGCTCTTCCTGGCCCTACCTTGATCCCAGTCCCTCCCCCTTCTCTGCAGAATGTCTTTGATTTATAGTTGTCTGTTTATTTTTGTTTTGGTTTGTTGTGGGTTTTTTGTTGTTGAAATTATTATTATTTTTTCCTGTTCCCCTATATTCCTCCTATAAGTGAGACTACCTGGTATTTTTCTTTTTCCTTCTGACTTATTTCACTGAGCATAATCCCTTCAAGCTCCATCCATGTTTCTGTGAATGGTACTAGTTTACCTTTTTTGATTGTTGCATAGTATTCCATTGTGTATATATACCACATTTTCTTGATCCAGTCATCTACTTTGGGCATTTGGAGTAATTCCAAGTCTTACCTATTGTAAATGATACTGCAGTAAACATAGGGGTGCATGTATTCTTTTGAATTAATGTTTCTGTGTCCTTTAGGTAGATCCACAGTAGTGGGATTGCTGGGTCATATGGTAGCTCCATGTCCAATTTTTCTGTTGATGGGCACTAAGGTTGTTTCTGTAACTTGGCTATTGTAAATTGTGCCAAAGTGAACATGGAGTTCACATACCCTTTCAAATGAGTGACTCTGTATTCGTTGGGTAGATACCCGGGAATCGAATTGTTGGGTCATATGGTAGATCTATTTTTAATATTTTGAGAAACCTCCATACTGTCTTCCATAGGAGCTGGACCAGTCTACATTCCCATCAACAGTGTATGTGGATTCCTTTTTCCTCTACACCCTCACTGATATTTGTTGTTTCTGGATTTTCTGGTGTGGGTTATGCTCACTAGAGTGAGATGGTATCTCAGTGTGGTTTTGATATGAACTTCCCTGATGATAAGTGATAGTGAGGATTTTACTGCACACCTTTCACAATCTGTGTGTTTTCTTTGGAGATGTGTCTATACAACTCTTTTGCCCACCTTTTGATTGGGTTCTTTGTTTTCTTTTTGTTAAGTTGTATGAATTCTTTGTAGATCTTGGATATTAGCCCATTGTCATATGTATGATAAATGTAAAAAGTTTAAAAATATCAAATGAATTTATTTTCTCAAGAATTCTGGGAGTCCTTAATATGTTAATATGTATTGATAATATTCAAGGAGGGTCTAAGAGCTTTCTGATAAACTTCTTCAACATCTTACATTCCTTAAGACTAGGATTTGGACAGTGCTACTGTAACTAGAGGGGAGGGTTGTTTAGTCCTGTTGCTTTTAAGATAAAATCCAAGTCTTCAGCATGGCCTCAAAGCCCCACCAAATCCAGACCTGCTTACCTTTCTCTTCTTGCCCCCCACTACATTTTTGGGGACACAACCACATGTGTTCATTTGCGTTTTATCTATGGCTGTTCTTGGACTCTACCCACAGGGTAGCTATAATAGAACCTAAAATCTGAAGTATTGACATCTGTTTTTTCAGAGAATATATTTGCCTGTCCCTGCAATGTGATATTTCCAGAGTATTTTCTTGTCTGCCTGTAATTCTAGATTTACAACCACTAGATGCTAGGACTTTGATCTTGTTATTTTTGACATGTACATCTTTGTAGTGCCAGCCCTTATCACAGAACTTGGCATGTAGAGGTACACAGTGACTGCTTAATAAAAGAATGAATAAAATTCCCATAAAATTGTAGCAACTAATAGTTACACAATACTGATTACCTTCATTCCAACTCTGCAATGGACAATGAAATATCTCTGTTTTACACATGAGGAGGTAGAGCCTTAGAGAACGTAAGGGGTTTTTCAGGAAACACAGCTAGGTAGAATAAGGGTGATTTTCTGCTGCTATACCCCATGTTTGTCCCACTGCCCTCAGCTGTCACACTCTGTTGCCCTCACCACCAAATCCCCAGTAGCAGTTTCACTGTCACTTACTTGTCCTTTGTGTGGTTCTTGCTGATGGAGGGTATTCCAGTGGTGCAGCTTCTCTCTGTCTCAGCCAGTTTCCTCCCCTTTCTAGTCTCCGCCTTCTGTCTGCTTGCTCACTCAGGCCCTCTGTGCAACTTGTGGCTCAATAGCTGAGGGTACACATTTCCTGGGAAGCCCATGCACAACTCAGTATGTGGTCTTTTGTACTTTGGTTAGTTCTCACAATTAGAAGATGTCAAAGGTCCAGGAGAAAAGTGGTATCCTCCAGACCAAGCCCCACCAGTATGGACAGTAACTTAATCTGTTTAGACTAGAACAGAATACCAGAGATGGAGTGACTTTTAAAGAACAGAAGTTTATTTCTCACAGTTCTGGAAGCTGGGAGATTACAGAACTGGCAGTTTTGGTGTCTGGTGAGAATTCATCTCCTGGTTCACAGATGGCCGTCTTCTCACTGTGTCTCCTGACTTAATCTCCTCCTAAAAACCTCATTTCCAGATACTAACACATTGGGCATTAGGGTTTAATATGTGGGTTTTGGGGGCACACAAATACTCACTTTATAGCAACTTCTCTTTCAATAGATCTGGACTTGCACTTCAGGAGACTGGGTCATCTGCTGCTCTGTTCACTGCATGGCGCTAGAGAGAAATGCATTCTGTCTTCTGCCTCATGATTCTTGAGAGCTGGCTTAGGGATGCTGTTTGCAGAAGATTATTATGCTGAGCACTCCTGAGAGAAAATGATGTCATTGCTTGTGTGAGTGATCTACGCATTCATCAATAGTGTATTTGCAACCTTTTATAACCATAAATTAGGTCCTTGCAGCAATGCTTTTATTCCTATCCCGGCTCAAAGCAGAGGCCTGTGAATCACTAACAAGCTGTCAGTTTTCCTGATGCTCTTGTTTGGTCAACTGATAAGTCCCTGCATCTCATTGCCAGCTGAAATATTCTTGAACTTTATTCTTGAGCTGTCTAATTGTCATATGATAGGAGGCTAGCTCTAGAAGAGGTTGCTTTATACTAGAAATTTGACCTTTGAAGGAGCTACAATATGCAAAAGAAATTATGTGAGAAAAAAATGTAACACCTTCTTTACTGAAGTTATGATACAACGTCCAGATATAAGTCTTATAAAATGAAATCTGAGGTCGTAAACATACTTCACACATCTGGAACCTTGCCTGTGCCAGATATTCTAAAACTTGAGATGCTATATTAAAGGAAGGAAGAGAGCATTTATTGAATGTCTCCTCAGTGTTAGGCCTTTTCACATTTCACCTCATTACAGGAACTTTGTGAGCCCACATGATTATCATCAGTTTATATAGTAAATCGCTTGAATGAAATTAAGATTAAAACTTCAGCTTTATGACATGGAATTTAATCGTTTTCTGCCACTCCAAGTGAAAACTATCTGCTGCCACTCTAAGTGAAAAGACTATCAAAGACTTTACCAGAAATACCAGATAGTGTCACCTGGGCCAGAGAAATGTTTGTGTTTCTTTAACAATCATGAGAAAAAAAGAGTGGTGGACTGGTAGAAAACTCCAAGCTGAGGGTGGCAGTGGGTTTTAGAATCATGCAAGCTGAGGGTGGCAGTGGGTTTTAGAATCATGCAAGCTGAGGGTGGCAGTGGGTTTTAGAATAATGCTCTGCAGCCAACGATGCTTTTACAATGAACATTGGCTGACCGACTACTACAACTCAGTTGTTCATTTGGGATGTGGCCCTTAATCCTTTATGATATTTTTTTCTTTTTTGCTAAAAGACGAGGAACCATTAAAAAGTCATGCCATTTAGCTAAGAAAAGCAATCTTCTTTCAGATGGTTCACCTAATTTGTATTGTTACTGGAATCAATTAATTGATTTCTTCTTTTATTAGATGGATTTCTTGCATTTCCGCCTATTTCTCTCCATCATCTTCCTCACTGGGATACCCTTCTTCCTTGAGCTTAATCATGGCGCTCACCATTTCTGAGCATGGATGTCCAGTAAACCTGGTGGTGGTTAGTTCTGCTCGGCGCTTCTTTGCGGTTCTTCAGTTTCCTGGCTTTTGTGGCAGGGTGGGGCAAGTGACTGGTTTTGATCAGTGGGTTGGGGACAGAAGTGGTTTATGTCACTTCCAGCTCATAGCTAAGGTCTCTAGGGCTTCCTCTTTTTTCTAGCACAGCAATTGCCAGTGCTCTAGTGGATGTTGGTTTCGTGCTCAGCCTCTGATTTGGTTGAATAGTGAGCTTTCCTCTTGCATTCTGTGATCCACTTGTACTGTGAGCCAGAAAGGAGCATTTATTGTTTTTGTCATTCAAATATTATCTAGACTATCCTGACAGATGCAAGAACTGCTTACGGAAAGAGGAAATCCATTCCTTATTTCTGTTCTCACCACTGTGAATAATCCTAATATCTTCCTAAAGCTTACTTCATTGTAAATCCTAGTAAAATTTTCTCATTTCTTGTTTAATTATCCTGTTGTTGGCCTGGTAATATCTAGGGCCCTATTTTGTTCACCATCCACATTTTTTTAAAGCGAAAAACTCATTTCCTTAGGTAATTTCAACTATGCCCTCTACTTACAGGGCTTGTTGAAGCCCTTTACAGAAAGCTTGTTGTAGGTGAAGAGTACTGGGTTTGAGGGCGGGTGGGTCTGAGCGCCAGTCCTGACAGCACCACTTCGCAGAGATCTGTGTAGACTGCTAAACAGTCTGAGTTCTCTCATCTGTGCGATTGGACTGATAATGACCATCACACCTGTGTCAGACAACAGAGCAGCTTTTGTAAACAGTTAGGAAGTATTCACAGAAGAGGAAGTGTATTTGGAGCGCTGAACTTCCCTCCAGCAAAGCCTTTTCCCTGAACTTCCTCATGTTGAGGGTCTATTGGACAGGCCTGACTGTCCTCAGTAGGATGACCCACCTCTGTATCCCTATATCCCTACTCATTCACTTGTGGCTGTGTTTGCTTTGCCAGCTCCTTGTCCCCAGGCCTCACCTCACCCACTCTCCCAATTGTGGCCCACATCTTTCTCTATCACTTTTTCCTGGTGATTCACCTTCAATGGTTTCACCTGTTCCCACCTGGTAACTATCTCTAGGCTGTGCCCTAACGATCTTACACTGTAGCTGGGACAGCAGAATTCTGACATGCATCTTCTCCTCAAGTTGACACTCTGTTGACCTGACTCACTCAGCACTGAAAACCAGGGTTCCTAAACTTAACTTAGCTTGCACCTGCGTGCTCAGACTCAGAATGAAACACTGGTTCCCAGTTGTCTCTTTAAGATGCAAATTATGTACACACTCCAGGGGTTATTACAAAAGCAATTCATGATTTGGTGCAAAGACCAAATATAAGAAAACAAATGGAAAAATAAACAGATTACCTATTATCCAAACACGGAAAGATAATCATTATAAATGATTTCATTTTTCTGTTTCTTTATTTTATAAAAATGCTATCAAACAGTACATGCTATTTCATACCCAGCTTTCCCCCACCTCTTTGGTCCTAGATTCTGAACATTTTTTTCAGGTCATCAGATAAACTAATTCACTGAGTCAGTGGTTTCAGTGCAGTTTCTATTGAATGGATTACACACAATTGATTTATTTAATTTCCTAGTGATTGTTTTCTATAATAAATAATATTGTGAAACCTATGCCTATGCATCTATCTTGTGCACATTTATATTTTATCATTTTTTTGGAGGGTCAGTGAATCTATATAGGTAGAACTTGGATGAAGAGTACCCACATTTTAAAATTACTGAGCTATATCACTAATTGCTTTTTAAAAGTGTACCAATTTATGTTCAAGCAGTATACACACAGTGTCTGTTTCTAAACCCGTCCCTGAGTTACATTTTTGCTAACTTTATGGGAGATGTTCTCCATCTTGGACATTTAATTTGAATGGTTTGATTGATAGTAAAGTTGAACATTTGTCCATGTATTTATTGACTATTTCTTCTTTTGGAAACTGACTCCAAACAGTCTCCCCACTATAATGCAGGGGTAATCTTTTTCTTATTGCATTATAAATCTCTTTAATGTATTCTGAGTATTAACTCCTTACCTATCATACATGTTTTATGTAAGTTTTTTAGTTTTGCCAGTTGCTTTTTTCTCTTCAGTATGAAAATTCGTCATCCTAAGGTGGTTCAGTGCATCAATATTTTTAAGTTTTCTGATTTTGTTGTTACTTTTTCTCTCCATATGTATAAACACATGCACACATGTACACACACGGGTGTGTATATATATATATATAGACAGATAGATCTGTGTATATGATTTCCTTATAGTTGTTTAAGGACATTAATTCTTGAATCCAACTATAGTTTATGTGTCTCTGATATAAGATGAACATGAAAAGCAATTTGTTTTCATACAGCTGATCCATTATTTTGACAAAATTTCCCATGGAACATAAAAGCTATTTTTGTCATTTAATAAACTCTTCATGCAGTTATACTTGGGACCATTACTGAACTTTCTATGCTGCTTCTTTGATCTGTCTTTCTTGTCTCACACTTGTACAGCAATTATTTATTGTAAGTGTATAGTATATAATGTGGTAGGACAAGTTTATCCACATTGTTCTTCTTTTTCAATGTTTTCTTCATAGTCCTCATGAGTTATTTTCTAGTTGAACTTAAGAATTACTTCCTCAAGTTCCAAGAATCCTGTTAGAATTTTGAATAAAAAGTTCTAAATCTCTAAATTCATATGAGTGCTTAGCATCTTTACAAACTTTGACTTCCTACCTGGGAGCATGGAATTTCTTTCCATTTGTTTAAGTCCTTATGCTTCTTAGGTTTAATGAATATCACTTAGGTTTGTTACTATGTATTTTAATTTTTTTAGCTCCTTATTTTAAATGAGCCCTTTTGAGCCTTTTATTTCCTTTTGAAAAAAATCTTTTTTTTCTAAGTGGTAGTTCCTGATCCCATTGAACTCTTTTTAGTAGTTCTAAAATAAATTCACTTGAATTTTTTCTAGGAGGAAAATCTTAACATCTGAAAATAATTATTATCTTATTTCCGCCTTTCAACTATTTCTATATTTTATTTATTTTTCCTGTCTTATTGCATTGATTAAAACTTCTAAAATAAGCTTGAAAAATAGGAGTGAGGGTTGGCAGTACTATCATATCCAGAATGTTTCCCAGTTAAGTAGATTATCGGTTGGCACTTTCACATAGTTATCTCTTCTTATGTTAAAGTAATATATTTCAATTCCGAGTTTTAGAAAAAAATCTTGACTGACCATTGAATTTTATTAAATATCTTTTTGGCATCTTTTACAATGATCATATGGTTTTTCTCCTTTGACCTATTGATGTGATGAGTTATGTTAATAGATTTCCTCATATTAAACTATCCTACATTCTTTATAAACTTCACTTAGTCATTCTGTATTATTGTTTAAATGCACGGCTGGATTTGATTTGCTAATATTTTATTTAGGAGTTTTGCTTCTATGTTTTCGAGATTAGCCTATGGAGTTTTTTCCTTGAGAGGGATGTCGGTGCCAGGTTTTGATTTCAGAGTTTTTCTGGCTTTCAAAAATACAGTGGGATGGTTTTCATCTTGAATCAATTAGGTGACATTCCTATCATGGACATGTAGGCCTTCAGATGATGTGCTGGAAAGAACACAGGACTGGGAATTAAGAGACCAGGTTCAATTCTTGCCTCTGCCTCATTAACTCTGTATGTTTGGACAAATTATTTTATTTCCATAAACTTTAGTGTCCTTGTTTTTAGGGTGGGGATTATACCCAGTTTCTCCCCCAACTTCCTTGCAATTCACAAGGTCATTTGACATTTCAGTGAGCTAATGAGAATGGAAACACTTTGCAGGGGAGAGAAACAAGATTTATTGAGTACTGTTCTATGAGAGGTGCTATGTATGGCATTTCACATAAATGATGTCATTACTGACAGTCCTCCCTATAAACTTCACGTGCTCCAGCACAGCGAGAACTCCTGGGAGCCTTGCAGCAGTGGTCCAGAGAAGTGACTTCACCAGCATCACCTGGGAGCATGTTTGAAGCACAGAATCCGCAGCCTCACTCTTGGAACCAAACTCTGCTGGGTGATTTACACACGTTATAATCTGAGAAGTATCAGTGGTTCTCCACATTGTAACCTCAGCATCAGAATAGAATATAACTGCAGCATTTAGAAATAATTCTGGTAATAGCTTTCATGTTTATGCTTCTGAGATTGTGGAGGAGATCGCGGTATCATCAGTAGTGTAAATGTTAGTCATTTAGAGGAAATACCTTAAATATGCGCTATATTTTCCAGTATAAAAGTGACTATCTTCAGAAAGGAGTGAACTGTTGCATCAATTATTTTGTAACAGGAACAAAGTTAAAAAGTACTTTTAGTGCCTGCAGATGCACTCTTCTCAGGGGAGATTCAATCATATAGCATTTCCATTAGTCAGTTTGAAGGAGTTTCTCAGCAGAGCTTATGAGTAACAGCAGACCTTTCACTGGGGTGCGGATTACTGTGCCATTTTCATCACAGAGATTACACTAGTCACTCCTCAAGCATGTTTTGGCTTCTACCAAGAGCAAAGGGCAGTACCGCTAAGCTTCAGTACACATGTTAATGTACGTATCTGCATGCACACACATGCATCGAGAATGTCTAAGATCATGGTGTGAACTGAAACTATGGCGACCAAGAGATCAACAAGGGTTCTCTCCGTGGGAGTTCTGCAGGGATGTGTAATGCAATTGAGGTAAGTGTTTGTAGGCTGTGGCTGGCAGTTGCCATGGAGACTGGCAATTGGGGTGAGGGGAACTCTTCTCAGTGATGTTGCTAACAGCTGTTTTATTCCTCTGGGTCTTTTATTAAACAGTTCTTTCACACTCTATGCGGGAAGGAAGTACAGGTGTGTCTTTTGCTAAGCTAGGGAAGCAGAGGAGACATTTCAGTGAAAAATATCCTATTCATGGCATTCCTCCATGATGGACTTTTGCATGATGGATTCTTCTTTTGGTCAGAGTTTAAATGGACTTCAAAGGAAATGAATGTTCATTGGGTCAAGGATTTTAGCTCAAAGTATAGAACTGTCTGTAATTGTGAAATCATTTCACTGTGTTAGGACTTCCTTCTCAGTTTATATATCGGGTTTGCCAGGCCAGAAATAATTGCTTCTGTGGCTGCACGTACTCAGAAATTTGCTTTAGGTCTGTTATATTGTGGATGATGCTATATTTTAGATACAACTATTATCTTTTCTTACCTAGTTCACGTCCCACTCTTCCCCACTATGATTTTGGTCCATGTTGTAACCGAGCTAATAAGGCCACTGTGCCCAGAACACTGCCAAAGACAAAGCATATTCAGGATTGTATGAGTTTGGTATTGCTTCACAAAGAATTATCACAAACTTAGCAGTTCAGGAAGCACACATTATGTCATAATTTATGTGGGTCAGTTGTCTGGTCCTGGCCAGCTGGTTCCTCTGCTCGGAGGTCCATAAAGCTGCAATCATTAAGATGACTGCATTCTCACTTGGATGGTCAACTGGGGAAGAACTTGTTTCGAATTTATCAAGTTGTTGGCAGATTTTTTTTTTTTTTTGTGTGGCCTGTAAGAGGTGAGGGCCTCAGTTCTGCAGACTACACATAGTTCTCTACCACACTGTCCTATTCATAGGGAGTTTGCACCATAGTGGAACTTTCCCAGTCTTCTCTGACCCCTTGCCATTTTCTCCTAAGAGTTATTCCTTATAACATATTTCTGCATGTTTAATCCCTCCTTGATAGCTGCTTCTCCAATGACCAAGACTAACACCATCATAATAATTATTTTTTAAAGGTTTTCTTATTTATGCATACAAGAGCTGGGGTGCAGACCAGCTCTTGGGGTATGGGGCAGAGTGAGAGGATTTATCAGAGACAGAGTGGGGAACAGAACAGGTAGATCTACTGAGAAACACTGCTGAGGGGAGCAGTGGGCGAGCCAGGAGAAGTCTGCTGGCCAGGGGTCCACTTCGTGCTGCAGTGGCTACAGTAGCTTCATAGTGCTGACTTAGCTCCTTGCGCCACCAGGGAGGCCCCTAATGTAATTATTATTATATGCATAAGTCTGCAACACTATTCAGTGCTATCTATTTGAGTAAGGTTCTTCCCTTTCCGACTACAGGAATGGCATGAAGGAATTAGTAAGAAAAAGGACATTGGATCTCGAAGAACTGAGGTAGACTCTTACCTGGATAATCAAATCACACTTAGGCAATTCAAAAATTCTCCAGGGCTCATTTACTCATCTGTAGATTGGGAATAGCAATAACTATACATTTAACAGAGGATTAAAGTGAAATTGTGCTTAAAAATACAGTGTCTGTAACACAGTAGGTGGTTAAGAAGTACAGTGTACGTATTTTGTCAGACACAATAAGGTGATATACGCTCTGAAAATTGAGAGGATAACTAAGCATGGGAGGTGTCCTTATATAAACCTCATCAGAGGCATAAGAGGTAGAGGAGACACTGGATGCTCTCCACGGCATTTCTGTGGGCAAGAATTTGGTAAAATACCAGTGAAGTAAACACCTTCCTGTGACACATACCTATGAAAGAATTGGGCAGGGAGTGGGGGGGGCTGGGGTTTATGATCAGGGAAGTGGAGGAGGGGGACATGCTGGGGAAGTGTGGAGGAATGGAGAGCCCACTAGGCCCCACCCCACATCAGTTCAGCAGTAGAAATTGCTGCTGGGTAACAACTGTGCTTCTCAGAGGACCAGCGAGGTCATTCCTGGGCCTTCTCCTGAGTCCCACCTCCAGTTTAACCCAGACTGTACTTTCTGGGTGGGATTTACAGGTAGATTTAGTAGGATTTCTGTGGTTTCCTTGATTCCCCACCCTTCTTCCCTTTCCATTTCTCATTTCACCTAAACTATCTTTACCAGGAAGAGGCCTCTTTCCTTCCACCTTGAGGTGTAACTCAATAAAAGTGAAGATGCCTTGGGACACATGGTAGGTGAACATTTTCGTGATCGAGGTAATGGCTGCTGAACAGGGGAAACTGAGGAAAGCAACTTGGCAGGAGGTGAATGCAAGGAAATTTGCCTGGAGGTAGCTTACACAGCATGCACACTGGTGCTACTTCTGTAATGGCAGCTGGGGAGAAAGCTGGTGAAGTTAACAGAGTGACATGCGGCCTAAACAATTGTTGAGTCTAATGTTTGTATAAGTTTTAAAAAAGGAATTTTGGATTCTCTGTTTCAGTTGTGCCTCACACCTACTTTTCTGTGCCTTTCTCCATCTCACAAGGAACCAAATTCAGCGAGGTTAGTTACCTTATGTGAAGCTACATAGCTCACAGGTTGGAACTGGGATTGCACACGAAGGCCTGACTTGCTGCCCCTGGGACAGTGCATATGGCAGGACTTCCCACACAGTTGTACATCATCATTTCTGTTGCATTAAAGGAGAAGCTAGGGCCTCCCTGGTGGCGCAGTGGGTTAAACAACTCACTAGGAAGCAAACCGCAGCCACTGCAGCACGAGTTCGATCCCTGCTGCCGGCCAGGGAGGGGACCCACATGGCGCAGCAGACCTCTCCTGCTGTGCCCGCTGCTCCCCTCAGCAATGTACTTCCATTGATCTGCCTGTTCTGCTCCCTGCTGTCTGTGTTGAATCCTCTCGCCCCCCACACCTCTGGCCTGTACCCCAGTGCTTGTATGCATAAATGAATAAATCTTTAAAAATAAAAAAATAAAAAAAAGGAGAAGCTAATGTCTTGAGAAGTACAATGACTTGCTCAAGGTCACACAGCTTAGACGCATTAGAAGAAGCATTAGGAGCTGGGTTTCCCCCATTCCTAAAAAGAGCCTACTACTGGCTGTGGTCTTCAGTGTGCTCTCTAGTCTTGCCCCAGCCGCTTTTCTTTTTAAAGAAATTAATAAAAAGGCAGTCACACAATAGGTAATGGACTCATGAGAGGTTAGAAAGCACACTTGGGAAGCAATCACGAGATCACTTTCAGCAACACACGTGATCTTGGTAACAAAAGGAATACAGAAATAAATTTCTTTGAATGCTCTTCAACCTAATCAGCCCTGATGCTGCTGAACTGTTCCTGACATTCTCTGGTCTCCCCCTCCTTTAAAACCTCAAATAAAGCATAATGAAATAAACTGTAAGCATTTGGGGGTTATTCAAGTCTCTGAAGTGCTTGAGGATGCAATTTGTAGGCAAGATGTTAAGGAATTAAAAAAAAAAAAGAGCTGACTGGTGCCAAGTCTCATTGTACCAATTTCTCCATGGCCCTGTTGCATGTTAGGTATGCATATGGTCCACACATTTTTCAAAAACATACCCCCAGGTGTCGGGGCCTGTTCTTTAGAGCGTATCAACTAAATGTGGAGAGACGGGTGTGCTGAGGAAATGAAAAATAAAACCCCAGCTGCTCCTTAGAACATTGCCGTAATTTGAGGCTCAATACAGGCTGTAGTGTTCTCATCTAGAGTTCTACTGATGCAGCACCTGAAAGGTGACTTCCTCCAGGGCAGTATTGAGGCCGCTGTCTCTCTGTTTCCTGGTCCAGTTTAGGCCCAACACAGAGTAGAAGCTTTCTGAACTTGAGGTGAAAAAATAAGCAAGGAAGGCTGGCAATTAAATTGTTATAAAGAGAGAAAAGGTCCTTTGGAGGAAGCTAATTAAAAAGTCCTGATTGCAAACCTACTCCCTCCTTAGCTTTAGCCTAGAGAGCTCACCCCCAGTTTGAAGAGTCAGCCACATGTGTGGTAAAAAAAAGAATTTGGGAGAACTGGGCTTATGACCAACAGGATTACCTTGGCATCCTTTTCTTTTCTTTGTTTGCCATACGGTAGGCAGACATTTCATTTCTCCATTACTTTTCAAAATTTTGCAGTAACCTACAATGTTCAGATGTGCTGTCCAGAGCTAGTGATTAAAAATGTCATTACACTCTGAAGGAGCTCAAATTGAGTGGATATGTGGACATTGATTATCACCATGGATTCTGAAGAACTAGAGATTATTATTTCTCTTCCTTGAGTGATAAGGAAATTTCAAACTTCCGAGAAGCTCCATGACCTGCCCTCAGTCCTGTCACCCTCAGGGATGAAGCCTCAGGAGGAGTTCAGCATGGGAGGTCACCAGGGGCAGCTCACAGCTTAGTATTGATGTGTTTTGCTTGGGCTGTCTACTGTTTGTGGAGGAAAAAAATATGGAATGGAAGCGCCTTTGGGACGGGTTTATGTTTCCCAATGGACTGTGGTTCCTCCAGTACTGAAGTTTAACCGCAGGCTCTATTCATGCTTTTCCTTGATTGGTGTGGCCTTTGGGCATGAGTGTGTAATTTGAGCTCAGATTCTCTCTTTCCAAGGTTTAGAGATCTATTCTCTGCCTCCCCCAGGGCCAGAACTGTGCTGTGATCTCCTTAGCTCTTTGCTGAGTTAATAGTGATGGGCCCTGTTATCTTTGTTATTTATTCTTTTTTCAGTTTTGTTCAACCCATGATCTGACTATCATCTTTGGATTGAATAGACCTAAACCATTTGTGGCAAGTATAGATTCTGGTATAATTCCTGGACATTTTGGGGGGCAAAGATGGCGGTGATGGGGTGATGGTATATACCACTGATGTGGCACCGTCTAGCTGCTTGGTCAGTATTTCCTAAATAAAAGAAAAAATACTGAAGCTGTTTTCTTCTAATAGCTCTAATTGAAAAGTTTTTCTTTTTAATGGCATTCCAAGGGCTATAATCAATTCACTCTTCTCAATTCCCTCATAAAAAGGGTGGCTGTTGGTATTTTTTAAAACAAATTTATTTATGCATACAAGAACTAGGGTACAGGCCAGAGCTGTGGAGGGTGAGAGGATCCACCAGAGACAGAGTAGGGAATAGAACAGGCAGATAAACTGAAATACACAGCAGAGGGGAGCAGCAGGCAGGCAGGAGAGGTCTGCTGTGTCATGTGGGTCACCTCCCTGGCCAGTGTCAGGGATTGAACTTATGCTGGAGTGGTTGTGGTTTTCTTCATAGTACATTGCTTAATCCACTGCACCACCAAGGAGGCCCGAGTAGTTGGTATTTCATTCCCTAAAAATATGCTGGAGTTATTGCTTCCATTTAATGGAGTGTGAGGAGCTTTGGGATCGTCATCATCCACTGGGAAGTGAGCTGGAGAAAAGCAAATCTCCCTCCAGAAAATCACTTTGTTCCTGGATCCTATGCTAGGCTCAATGTAGGCTGCTTCAAGTATGAGTAGAGTAGAATCTATTCCAGAAGTGTCCTCAGAGGAGGCAGGAATTATAATGCAGAACCATTGACTGTGCTGTAATTGGTAGCACAGCCTGACAGCCCTGTCTCTATGTAGTCAATTAATGAGGAAATGAGTGAGTTTCTGCACATGCCCACCACTCACTGGATACAGAAGATGCCCAGTAGACTTTAATGAAGCAAGTTGTGGTGTCCAAGAGTGAGACTCTAAATCAGACTGCGTAGAGTAAATCTTGATTCTACTGCTTAAAAGCTCTTTGACTTGAGTATGTTCTTGTCTCTGTACCTCAGCTTCCTTACCTTTAAAGTTGGGGTAATAATAGTGCCTACCACATAGAATGGTTTTGAAGATTTAGTTATTATGTAGAAAAGTGCTCTCAATGTGTGAAGCTTTTATCAACTTTCAGGATCTTCCCAAGACCAATCTGGAGTTAAGTATGATGTAGAGAAAGCAACCAATTTCTAGTGAGCCAGCTCTGATGTGATCCCTTTAGTCGACAGCGGTTGATGCAATGGTAGCATTTCTGTGTTTTCATACGTGGCAGCTGTATGAAAGAAAGACAGCTGCTCCCCAAGAAAGACAGCTGCCTGTTGAGGTGTTTGTTTTCTGTTGACAGAAAATGAGTGATGTTACTGTGTTTTATTTCTGCCTTTAAGTGCCGAGAGATGTAGAACATTACCCGCTGCTTGTCTTGAGGACTCTAAATCATCTAATTTCTCTCATTTCCTTCAAATGAAGTATTTATTTCAAACTGGCACTCCTTAATTATTCCACGGAGCCACTAATAATGGCAAAAATAGCCAGCTATGGTAACTGAGGGGAGTTTTTAGATTACAGTTTTAGGAGTCCAGAAGCCTGAAATCTATGTAAATCTTGTGTTTAATCTAAAAGTTTATACATATTTTGAGTTTGAGCCCTTTACATATCTAGTTTGAATAGTCCATCTTCAAGTAGAACTGATGCTTGAGAAGGTGCTTCTCTGAATGCGTGGCTCCTGTGATAACTGTTCATCAGATATTTCTGGTTCTTCCTCCTTCAGGCACATAGTAGGACTTCATGTCCTTATCTGCTTGAAGTCAAGGGTAAGTGGTCATGTGACTAACTTGGTCACAGGAAGATGTTAGTTCTGCCAGTGTGCAGATGGTCCCATTGAAGAGGTAGAGGCTTGAGCTGAGAGGAGGGAGGTCCCCATAGGGTGGATGTGCCAAGTCCTCTAGCTGGACTGGACTGGACTGGACATGTTGGGTGGACAAGAGGTAAATGCGGTTGTTTACAGTCAAGACTGTTTGTCATTGCCTTATGATGGGTCCTTCTTGACTGACCCCTGTTCATCTCCTTCAGTGCCCATCAAGTTCCTAAAGGGGTGTCCCTTTTTCATTTTGAAATTGTGGCTTCAAGCATCTTCTCTGGAGCCACATGTTTGGAAAGATGAGTCCCACAGATAAGAAATGAAAATGTTCAAATACTGGGTTTTCCTTGCTTTCCCATAAATAAGGATTATTTTCCAAATAATTTTCCATTAAGGATTATTTCTTCTTAATCTTTAAAATATAGTGAATGGTTAGATCTGTGAATCCTCAGTTTTACAGTCTCAGTGTGTAGACCAAAAACCAACTTGTCATTGGTTATTTCTTAGGATGTATCACTCTTTTAAGTTATCTATTTGCTAAATGCCCAGGAATGTGTATTATATCTGAAATTATAAGTTTCCTTTTAATCATAAACTTCTGACCATTGGATTTTGCAATCTTTTGAGTGCTTTGTAAATGGTATGGTGAGTGAATGTTCCCTCATAACCTAACAGTGAAGACTCACCCTTCACCGGTTAGTATCTCCCTCAAGCATCCATTTCATTTTATTGTTTTTTTTCCCCATAACTTGCTGTTGCTGTTAGTCCCTCTAACTAAAATATGAACCCTTTCTGTAGGAATTAGATCACCTGTATCTCCCAATAGGACTAAGTTTAATTTCTCCACACAGCAGGTGTTCAGTAAGCACTTGCTGAATTGAATTGAGTCAGGCAGTGAATTAGCGTGGCTCGGAAGGCAAGGGCACCTCAGCGAGCCCTGACATTTACACAGATGCCCCTTGCACCGACTCTAATTCTCTTCTAGAACTTGTTCCTTTTTCTCTGGCTGAATCTTTTCACATTGGTAAGCGCAGTCCTTAGTCCATCACGACAGAATAAAGCAGCAGGCTGATGTTGACTGTCTCCCTTTTCCCAGCAAGATATTGGAAGTAGCCCAGCGCTTGAGTCCTGTTGCCCTAGATGGTAGGACTCAAGCAACCCTCAGGAGATTTTTATATGACTAAAGCATCTGAGAAATCAACTGAGCAACTGGCATAAGAGAACTTGCCCCCCAGACGTCAGGATAGGTAAAATAGAGACATGGGCAAGGCAAGAGCCACAGAAGCATCAGAAGCCAGGAGTGTTGGTTATCTACTCCTGCGTAACAGACCGCTGCAAAAATTAGTGGTTTGAAACAACATGTTGTTTCTTTCGTAGTCTGTGGGTTGTCTTGGCTCAACTGGGTGCTTTTCGTTTTCTGCTCTCTTATAGTGCCTGGGGCGCGAGTCAGCTGGGTGCTGAGTGCTTTGGTATCTGAGGTGACTTCTTCACTCACGCCTCTGGTACCTCTGCTGCGTGGCTGGGATAGAGGCTGGCCAGGCTCTCTCCACAAGACTAGCTGTGTGTCCTCCTAGCATGGTGGTCCGAGGGGAGCAGGACTTCTCACATAGCATCTGGTTTCCCTTATGATAGGTTTTCTCGATCTCACACTATTGACATATTTTGTTGTGGAGGACCATCTGTCTGTACATTGTAGGATACTTGGAGCATTGCTTATCAATCATTTAAGAAATATTTTTGTGCAGAAAAACTGGAGTGTAGAGGTGAGGTGAGGTGGGGGGTGTATGTGAGAGGACTCACCAGAGGCAGAGTGGGGAGCAGAACAGGCAGACTGAAATGTACTGCTGAGGGGAGCAGTGGGTGAGATAGGAGAGGTCTGCTGTGCCATGTGTGGGTCAGCTTTTTGACTGGCATCAAACTTAGGCCATCACGGTGATAGTGCTGAGATTTAACCTCTAGCCACCAGGGAGGCCCTCCTTATCAATTTATATTGATAAGTACATCTCATCCCCCACCACCAGAGTTGTGACAATCCCAAATCTAAAATGTCTACAAGCATTACCAAATGGAAAGCAAAATCGCCTCAGGCCAAACCCTAGAGAAACCCAGGTGAAAGCTGCTCCTCTCCTCGTTCTCTTTCTCCTATGACCTAGCCTTGGTACCACCTCTGCATTTTGTTGGCCCCTGGACCAGCTCAGGTTCATGGGAAGCAGACTGTACAAGGGCATAAACATAGGGTATTATGGTGCTTTGCAGCGAAGTCATCTTGGGAGACCAGAGGAGGAACTGCTGCTGGCCAGGAGGGGAGTGGGGATACAGGTGAGAGTGGAGACTTGAATCTGTGTCTATGTTCTGGTGATTGACTTACAAATCCCCAGTCACCAGGAATGATGCACCTCTCTCTTACAAAGCAAACAATACTGAAATTTTCCTTTTAGGACACCTGCAACTTGAGGTCATGAGGGAGGCAAAACTGAGTGCAGGACCATGAGTGTGACGTGACTCTCTACTAGGAGGGGTGGGGAGACCAAGACAGGCACCAGGTCTGTCAGGTTCCTCCTAAGCACCAGGCCTTTTTTAGGGACTTTGGAGGCCTCCTCTCTGTCCATCGGCATAACAGCAGTATGGATGCGTTGTTGTTGTTTGTAGGTGATGTCACTGAGAGCCACAGACTTTAAGTTACATGGTGCATGTGCTCAGTAAGTTGGAGAGCTAGGATTGGACCCTGGTTTTCAGACAGATACACACACACACACACAAATGTAAAAAAGAAAAATGTAAGAAAGAAAACCAAGGAACTTAGTGCTATAAGTTTTATGACTGAGGTGCTAGAATGTGCTGACTTGAACTACTGCCTCATTGCACTCCAGCTCTGGTAGTGGGTCTAGTGCCTTCCCTGTTTGCTCTATGCATCTGCTCCCTGCTCTAAGATTCAGAGCAGCACACAGAGCAGGGATATATCTAATCTACTTAGAGGATAATGTGGAGGATTTGGGATCTCAGTGCAGAGGGGCCTCTGGGTAGTAAAGGTCAGGACTCTGTGTAGATTCCTGGTTAGACTTTAATTGAAATTCTTACACATTCACTTTCCCTGGGCCAGGCCACAGTCTACCAAGACACACACACACACACACACACACACACACGACCTTCAACTTAACTGAAGTCCTGGATACTAGATTGGTTTCTGAGATGTGTAGTTCTTGTCTAGAGAACTACCACAGCAAGCTTGCAAGTCCACAATGACAGATTTATCCTTTGTTCCCAGGGTCAAGCTCGAGCTTCTTTGCATGGCACACTGAGCATTTCTCAGTGTGCGCCCAGCTTCCTTTTCCAGCTTCATCTCCTGCCATGAGCAATGCCACTCCCATACTGAAATGCTTGTCCTTCCCCCAAAGGCCTGTGCGTGGAATCTTTTCATCATGCTGCCCTCTTCCTGTAATACAGCTCCTTTCTCTTTTTTGTTTAGTGACTCCTACTCGTTCTTTGAGATCTTGATTATTTACTTGGCAAGCACCTATGAGCGCCTCCTATGAGCAAAACCCCATGCTATGCCTCGGGGACACAGTGATGAGTCGGACCACAAAGAGAAGAACAAGTGTTACTTTCTCTGTGAAATTACCTTTAATCCTTCTGGTGATTTCCAAAGCATGCTCTTAGGGGCTCTACCACACCACTGGCTACAATGTGTGGCTTTATTTGTGTATGTGTTTAACTTCCTCATCACTCTGCGAGGGTAGAGACCACACCTGACTTGTTTATTATGCCCATATTTTTAATACCTATCTCATGTTCCGATCACAGTCAGTGCATATTTTAAAATAAATGAATGAGAGTGAGTGGAAAGTAAATGCAATGTCTTGGTACTTAAGCATATGTATCTTCCCTAGGATATACCTCCCAGTAGTGGGTTGGGAGTACAATTTCCCTCTCCTCTATGGAGATTCTCTGGGAAGATGTCTACGTACGTACTTCACCTCTGAAATCTCTTAGTGGAAGAACAGGTTTTTGACATACAGCCAACAACCCTGACAGAGTCAAGTTGCTTTCTTTAAGAAGATTAATGGACAAGGACTTAAGAGAAGGGATGGGTGAACTGGTTACTAACAAGTAAGAACCAGCCAGAAGCTCAACCCTATTTTGGGAACAAACCAAACCAGGATCTTTAAGGTTGAGCTTGGCTTGGTTCAATTAATCCTTCTCCTTCTCTTTGTGTCTTCACTGCTCCCACACCCACCTCAGTCTCTCACTCATCTCTGTTGAATCATAAATCACGAGCCAGCAGCACCTCCACGTTCTCTGTCTTCTGTTGGGTCTGGCATTTTGCTCACTGTGCTGGCCTATGAGGACAGAGGATTGGGGGTGGAGGGAGAGTCTTAAATAAATAAGCCATTTTGAGTCTTTCAGAGAGAAGGAAGCTCTGAGTGGGTCTTATGATTCATGGTGAAAGGAAGATCTGGGGGAGGGAAGAGGGGTGGGTTGGATGAGAATCAGAGGGGAGGAAGGGGAGGTTGGGCCATCTTTTGGGGATGGGTGGGAAAGCTGCTAGTGGAGTCAGATAAGGAAGGGGAGGTTTGTGGCAGGTGAGCAAAGGGTTACGGGCATCGGGGGTGGGCAACAATAGGTTCATTTTACATCTTCTCCATAGGCAAACTCCTAGTCAACTTTCAGGCTGCAACTTGAATGCCCCTTCCTTGTGACTCCTTCCCCAACTCCTGGTGTGCTCCAAATCGCCAGCATCCTTCAGTTCCTTCCTCTGTCACATCGTTCCATCAGTGGTCCATCCTTTCTGCATTGTCTTCTAGATTGTTAGCATCCCAGGACTGGGGTCTGGCACACACATACACGGGCCATCTTTTCCTAACCCAAAACCGAGTCATGTGCACTGGCACCGTGTCCGCCACATGGCTTGAGCGGACACAGAGCATTTGAAATGAGCATCTTGGAAAATCTGGGACACGTGGCGAAAACGTGCTTAAGACGCCTTATGCTCCAAGAGTCAGCAGAATTTAATAGGACTCATTTTATTGCCTTTCCCCCCTAAATTCCTAGGTTTCTGCCTTTCCTAATATGAAGATTCATTTTACTGAAATGATTCATTTTACAAAATTCCTGCAAGGCAAACAAGAAGAGGCATGCACTTCTGTTTCAAATGGAAACTCATGATCTGGGAATCTGGAGTTTCAGTTCTAATTTAGTTTATAGGTTCAGCTAGTTGTTTCAAGCCTCCTTTTCTAACAAGGACCTCAGACAATAAAGTGGGCCAACAGACACAGACACAAAAAACAGTTATTGTGCCTCTACCATGTGTCAGCCTCCTTGCTTACGTTATTCCAGTTAGAACCATCCTAGGAGACAGGTGGTTATCAGCACATATATTAAGCAGATGAGGAAACTTTTTGGCTCTTTGAGGGGAAGAAATGACTTATGCAAGAATCATTCTGAGGCCAACCACCCACATCACAATTCAGATAATCCATTAAAACTAAAAAGAGCACTTGCTCATTGAAAACGTGGGGATGACAGCTGCCTTCAAGATGGGATAGAGTCCCTCATCTGGGACACTGGAGGGCAGTGTGGTACAGTGGTTTCAGCTTGGGATTTGTAGCTGAGGGAGTTAAGGTGTGGGTTTGAAAGCTGTGTGGCCTTGAACAAATGAAGCAACCTCTCTGAGATTCAATTTCTTGTCCAAAAGAAACACCCGCCTCGCAGGGCTGTTTAGAAGATCAGATGAAAAAATAGATGTGGGATTTACTTTGTAAATTCTTTTTCTTTTTATGAAAGTGCATATTGGCAGAGACAGGGTGTAGGGTGGGAATCCTAAGGCCCTTTCTGACCAAAAATTATTACCCTCGGGTCTTCTGCTTTAATGATTAACCTCCTTGACACTAGAATTCCACGTTTGGGTTCAGCTCTACCTTGTGGAAGATCATTGCGCACATAAAAACGTGTTCCCTGAGATGGAGGTGGAGAGGCAGCCCAGCTCTAAGTGGGAGTCCGTTTGTCAGTTTCAGCTTATAATAGGAAAGCAGATTGTTCAGGCTCTAGGCCAGGTACTTGTGCCCGGGAAGAGGAAGGATAAGGGGCCAAGACTGGGTGTTCTGAGAGACAAGGTGACCTGCAGTGCTCTTGGGACTGCAGTTTTGGGGTCTGTACTTTGGTGGAAGGAGAAACACAGCCAATAAAAGTCATCTCTGGCTGGTATTGAAGGTCAGAGAATCTTGGAAGTCAGGAAGGAGTTTCCCTGGCTTTCTAGTCATCCTCTTTGCTTCCCCATCTTCAGCCACTCGAGTTTTATCCTGTGTGGATGTCCCTTCTACTGTCTTTTCCTGGGTGGTTTTCTCTACATTGACTGACAGATCCAGCCGTGTCTGAATCAAGGATGTATGTGACATCGCCTTATAACCACTAAGATGTTCACTCATATACATATCATATGTCACCTAAATATGCCTATGCCAACTAAAATCTCCCTATGGGCCACCAGCTGTCCCTGCACTCGCTTTGTGCCAACTTGTGTTCCAGATGAACCTCTCATGTGAAAATGGAGTCTGCCTGCATCATTTGAACAAATAGTCACTCTGCATCTGTTTGCACATCTCTTGTGACAGGGAGCTCTTTCTCTTATGATGACGGCCACAAAATTCTCCTGTGAATCATGCCCTCTTGCCTCTAATTCCGCCCATTGACTGTAGCTCTTTGGCCACATGGGTTATGTTTATTGTCACTTCTCACAACAGCCTTTAGAAATCTGAAACAGGCCCTCAGGTCCCCCACATTCCAGGCTGCCTGGGCATCCTTAGTTCCATCTAATGTTTTGCTCATGGTGAAGTTCCAAGTGTCTTTGACATCTTTTGTTACTGTCCTCTGAAAACACTTCATTTTCGCGGTCAGCTTTTAAAATAGAACTTCTAGTATGGGATACAGCCTTCTAGCTGTGGTTTAAGACCAACTGTGACTCTCCTCTCCCTCACCCTGGGGGTGCTACCACTATTAGTGTTGAAGTAACAGCCCCTTAATAACTCGCCTACCACTGGTCAGTGGGTGCCCGTTTTCACAGGAGTGTGGACAGCTGTGCCGAGTAGCCACGCTCTTCCTGGACTGCCTGCAGCCAGCAGGAAGCGGGCTAAGTGACTGCCCTCTGAGTGGCGCTCCAGACCTTTCTGATTATGCAAGCATCTCAGTAAAAATACTTCACGCTTGCATTCTCTCATATGTGTATTTATTTACTTGTACATTGTTGAATGAACTAGTATGTGCTAAGACATACATAAATGAAAAGTTAAAAGTATGAGATAAATCAGAAATAGTAATTGAAAAAGATTTTTTTTCTATAATTTGACATCGATTGTGGTCTCCATGGATTCCCCATCACCATGTCACCAGTGCACCATCACCTCAGTCCCTTGTGCTCTTATCTGCCCTCAACCCTCTCCTTCCCCCCTCCCCACCAAGTGTCCCCAATTTGTCCTTGTCTTTTTGTTTTGTTGTGTTTTGAGCCCGGGGAAGGAGGTGGGCAGGACAGGAAGGCAAAGAGGGCCCAGCAGAAGTGGCACTCAGCCCTTTGTCTTGGGGGTACTCAGAAGTAGAACAGGGAGGCCTATTTGGCTCAATATAAAGACAGCTTTTTAAAGGCTACAGCTGTGTGAAGACCAGTTGGGCTGCACAAAATCAACTTGCCATTTCCTGGAAGAGTTTAAGGATGGCTGTGCAAGGGTTGGGGGAGCATAGTTAGGAGGCAGCAGAATCCCCCAAGATTCTGAGATTCTAAGATGAGATTAGGGGAACTCAGGCTCTACAGAATTCCCAGTGACACCCTTATTGGCCCATCTCCCCTTCCTGGCTTCTGATAGTCCTGCTTCTCTGCAGCACAGTCCCGCCTCCTGTTTCAAGGTCAGGGCCGAACAGGGGAGGTTGAGCTGGAGCATTTTGGGGTGGCAGAGAGCCCTGGGCAGGCTGCACCGGCCTCACTTCAGGTGGACCTAGTGTGGTGTGCACTAGCTGTGAAGGGAAACGACACCCACGTCTACTTGTGGCCCTCAGTGGGCTCCCCACTCCTAGGCGTCTTCCTCATGAGTTTCTTTCTGGACTCTTTAAGCAAAGTGCAGTCTGGGCACCTGGGGGGCCCATTATCTTTCCCGAAAGCAGAAAGGCAATGCCGGTGTCACTGCCTGTTGGCCAGTCTCGCAGACCGTGGAGTTTGGGTCAAACAGACTGCTGAACTGACCTCAGTGCGGGAACGGCCGATCCATGTGGCCCTTGTGCAGCTCTCAGCTCAGGCTTTCGTCATCCTCAGTAGGACGGTGACAAGAGCCCACAGCTGCGTGGTCTCCTGGCCTCTGGGCTCCCTGCTCCGAGCTACCATCCTGAAAACTGGCCTGGTCCTGTGGTTGCCCCGCTGAAAGACTCCATGTGCTCGCCAGACGGGCGCACAGCCCAAGCCCAGCTCCTCACCCCACTGCCTGTGACCGCCCACGCCTCCTCCCCTCCTCAGCCCCTTCTCACTGTGCCCCACTGCGTCCCTGTTGTTGGGACTGCAGTCTTTGCTGGAGGGTTTTGGCTTCTCAGAATGCCCTCCTAATTAGGAAAATTCCTAATCTCTTAAGATCTTCTCAAATGCCTCATCTTCTGTGAAATCTTCCCTGACCCTTCCAGGCAGAGTAAGGGACTGGTCGCTCCGAGTCCTTTGAGGCACCCAGTGATGTGTTCAGTTGCCTGGCATCTGCCCGTAAGCTCCAGTGGCAGAGGCAAGGCCCTGCTTACGGTGCAACTGTGTGCACCCAGGAAATAATAACTACTCTAAGGGGTGAATAAGCAAGTCCTCTGGCCTGTTATTCACTCACCCGCGGACCATCCCGCTAAGAGGCCTGCTATTAGGTTTGCCCATTAAAAGTCTGCCTCTTGTTTTCCTCAGAGCTATGGGGTGTATACTGGAGAACACTGAATTCGTTTGCCGAAGGTTGCTGTAACAAGGCGCCACTAGCCGGGGGACTTCGATAACAAATTCATTGCCTCACATTTCAGAAGACTAGAAGCCTGAGTTTGAGGGGCCCACAGGGTTGATTCCTTCCAGTGGCCACACCTCTCTCCTGGCTTCTACTGGTTGGCTGACACCTGCTGCAGTTCCTAGGCCCAAGAAGCGTCCCGCTGACCTCTGCTCTGTGTGTGTCCAGAGTTCATGAGGATGCTAGTAATATTGGACCCGCCCTAAGTACCGCATTTTCACTAAATTACCTCTGGAAAAACCCTGCCTCCAAATAAGGCCACACCAAGGTCCTGGTGGTTAGCATTTCAGCACATGATTTTGGGGGTCAGAAAAGGGGCTAATTTAACCTATAACAAATAGCAGGTCCTGGGGACTCTTTCCACACCTGCAGAGGGAGACACTGGTTGAGCTAGATAAACCCCGAGGCCCCTTTTTCATTAAGTTTTCATTTTCTTTGAAAAGGCTGGTAGTAACTATTTCATTCATTCATTTAACGTATGTTTATTGAATGCCTACTATGTGCCCAGGAATTTGTGCTTTCTAAGCAGAGTTTTGTCAATGGTTTGTGCCATTCCTGCTGAATGAGACCTAGTGAAGTGTCCACAGCGTATCTATAGTCGGCATCTTCAGTGGAACCTGTGTCATTCTATTGGGAATCTGCCTCATCAGCTATTTGAATATTGCTTTCACAATCTGAAGAATAGACCTGTGGTTGCCAAGTTCAAATCTCAGACATAATCTGATTATGAAATCTGTTTGGAAACACTATGACAGAACTGCTGTGCTTGGTCATCTTCAGTCCCGCATTTCTGGCTTCAGAAGGCTCAGGCATCGTCTACCTGTAAAGGAAATGGTAGCACACACCTCCCACAGGCCTACTTTGCTCAGAGCTGAGCCTCATTCTAAATGTGTCACGTAACCAGGTGTGAGAGAGAGAGAGAGAGAGAGATAACATTTTCTGGGGAGAGAAACTTGGGCTAAAGTGCCCAAGCCTTAGAGAGGTGATAGAGATTCCTCACTGTCAGAACAGCACATTTCTCCTTGGGGTTATTTCCTGTCACTTCCTCCCTGGGTGCTCTGTGTCTGAACTTCCAATAGCTGACACTTCCTTGTACTCTTACACCTCTGTGCTCATGTGGTTTCCTTTGCGGCTGCTGTCGCTGCCTGCTGTCCTCTTCCCTACCAGGGAAACTCCAGCTTGTTCTTCACGGTCTTGCTCAAATGCTCTCACAGAAAACCCTTTCAATTTTACTCCCTGCTGCCACCCAGAATCTAGCAGGAAGGTTACTAAAGGGGAGACACTCAGTAAGACTTTGTTTTTTTTTTTTAAGATTTATTTATTTATGCATACAAGCACTGGGGTACAGGCCAGAGGTGTGTGTGGGAGTGGTGAGAGGATTCACCACAGAGAGCGGGGAGCAGAACAGGCAGATCAACTGAAGTACATTGCTGAGGGGAGCAGCGGGCACAGCAGGAGAGGTCTGCTGCGCCATGTGGGTCCCCTCCCTGGCCGGCAGCAGGGATCGAACTCCTGCTGCAGTGGCTGCGGTTTGCTTCATAGTGCGTTGCTTAACCCACTGTGCCACCAGGAAGGCCCTCAGTAAGACTTTGTTAAATGAAGTAACGAAAGGCCTGGTGAAGGGAAGATGGTCTGTGGCAGTGCTTCTTGAACTTGAACATGGGAAACATATGAAGAGCTCGTTAAAATATAGATTCCCATCCCTGAGAATCTGCTTTTCTAACATGCTCCAGGTGAGGCTGCGGGTGGTGGCCTGAGGGCCACATAGGCACCCATCACACTGGCCTTTGGGATAAATGACCTATGACAAGAAGCGACTCTGGATGCTGTTCTCAAAGGACTCCCATGGGTCTGGCCCTCCCCACGTTCCTCGCAGGGACGCAGGACTGTCATGCGGGACATGTCCGAGCGGTTGGCCTTCTGCACAGGGGCCGATGACACAGCTCTGATGCAGGTGTGTAAGTCAACCAGTGGAATACAAATGTGGGCCTCCAGCAGTCAGCTTGTTAAGTGAAATAGAAGGCTATTAAAATATCTGCTTGTGAAATCCTTTTGTCTATCGTGAGGATCATGGTCTCTTCTTATGCAACCAGCCTTTTCAAGGAAGAGGACCTGCTCTCGTGGCAATTTGGGTTTTTGTTTATTCATCATCACTGCCTACTCATGCTGAGTGAGCTTTAATTGTCTTTGAAACTGAACAAAGAGCCCAGTGCTGGCGACCGGGGTGTGCTAAGCGCTCTTGCCAAGCTGCTAACGAGTGCGCCCACTCCAGGCTCTCAGCTGCCCCACTGTGTGCTTCTGAATGAAGAGACCAAACAGACTCAGTGAGACTGTGGATTCTTCCCTTTTGACAGGCAGCGGGAGACTGTTGGGTCTACCCAGATTTAGTGCAGACCTCGTGCTTCAGATACACACCTGCAAGTCACTGCCGGAAGCCGTCTGTCATCTCTTTGAAGGACCCAGCCTTGAGGTGAAGTGGACAGAGCTTTGGAGTCTTTTAGGATCCCTTTGGGTATCATGTCCCCCAAGAGCTGGGCTGGGTCAAGTGTCCCACCTCTGCACACACACAGCCACGTCTTTCCTCTTTTAGCCTGCGGCAGGCATTACTGAAGCACCAGGCCACGGTCTGCTTCCTTCTCTGGCTTTGGAATTCCTGGCGCACAGGCATCGGCTCTTATTTTCTGTCTACCTATAGAGCCCAGAACAGGTGCAGCTGTCGGGTGTCGGTTCATTCAGTGTCTGCTGAACTCGTGAGGAGTCATGTAGTCACGTTTACATCCTTGCTGGGCTGCTTGCTGGTTGAGTGGCCTCTTAGTCACTTCAAGTTTCACTTTTCCTTTCTGACATATGAGGATGATACTATGTATTTGAACATTGGCTTTCCCTGGGCCCAGCTTGTCTCCACCTGCTCCATGTGTGAGGTTTCACTTCATCCTTATAACCAGCCTGTGCATGGGCATTGTTTTTAGTTGAGGGCATTGAAGACAGAGGTTTCTGGAATTTTCTAAAGTTATCTGATAAATGAAATGAGGGCATCAGGATTTGGATTCCAGAGTCTGCAAAATTAGCCATCAAGTAGTAGTTCTTAACCTGGGGTGATTTTGCCTCCCAGAGGACAGTTGTTAAGATACAAAGACAGTTTGGGGTGTCACCAGTGGCACCACAAAGTGCTGTGGGCAGGGACGCTGCTGGACAGCCTATGGTGCATGGACAGCCCCTGCAGCAGAATTGTCCTGTCAAACGTGGATGGTGCCTGGACCGCAGTGCAGACTTTCGCCTCAGTGAAGCCAAGTGTGGCAAGAGTGCAGTCCAGCATCGGCCTGCAATAACTGGCACTTTGTTCAGGGATTGTAGCCCAGGGAAGACTCAGTCTCCAGTTTTGTTCAGCAGCTTCAGTTTTATTCTTAATGGTTCCCGGCTGCTTGGCATCTCTGTCTCGGGAGTTCCTGTCTTTGTGAGACTTGCTGACAGTTATCAAGAGTCAGGGCAAAACGCTCCTTGGGAGAAGTCCAATTTCCCCAAGATCTGGCAAGTTTCGACATTCCACACAGATGCACACCTTCCCGAGAAGCCTCCTGCCCCCTGACCTTGCAGCACGCACGACTCTGGGGATGGTTGCTTTTGTGCAATAAATGTCTGCTTTCATGGGAACTGACATCTCTCCCCCTTTGCGTGGAAGGCCATGGAGGGTGAGTGCCGCTGACAGTGAGGCCTTGACCTGAATGCTGTCATGGCTCTGGTCCTTGAAAGTGAATGCGGCAAGGAGAAGCGTGACAGATGACCTGTCACTGGGGCGGTGGCTGCACGCTGCACGCAGCGATGTTGGATGGGGAGCTGCCAGGATGACTTTGTTGTTGACCTCCCAGGTGACCTTGGGCAACTACCTGGACTGACTCCTTTTGCTATCAGTGCGAGGGCCGCCTCTGTCTTATGAAACTCCTTGGAATGACCTCTGGGTCCGCTGGCATCAGCTCTGAGTGTAAAAGAGAACTAGAAACCTGATGGTAATAGCAAACAGAAAGGGTGCTTGCTGTCTCGCATGCTGGAGATTGCAGTGGTTTAGCATTTGAGATATTTTTTTTATAAACTCATATCGGTTCATGCTTGAGCGATGCAGGATGGAGTGAAGTCAGACTAGTATCTTCAGCAGTAAAGGACCATTGGGCTTTTTGTTGAACGCGTTTGCTCACAGCCTTGCCTGGGTCTTGATACTCGGTGCAGCATTTTCTAACCTGAACTCAGGAGGTTTTACTTAAAATGTTGGCCAACAGAAGGCAGCATAAATCAACTCTGGAGAGCCCATGGCAAACAATGAACCATTCTATCCACCCTGGCATAAGAGCAGAAACAACTGGCTTCTTCAACCTAAGTAAAAATTTAATTTCAGTGAGGATGTTACCTGGGATTTATGAACTGAAGAAAAGTTGTTCCTTCTTAAAGCTGACATCATGGATGTACACTTATCTCCAAGCCCATCAAGTTGTATATATTAAACGTGTGGCACTTTTCATATGTTAATCAAACCTTTTTTATTTTTTATTTTTTAGTTGAGACATAGGGGTCCAGATGGAAGATTCTGTTGCCTTTGGGAGTGGATGGGTGGGTGAGGGGATCCATGAGAGTTTCTCACTGCCTGCCCTTCACTTGATAGTAGACTATTTGAAGACCTCTGCAGAATGGGCACTTGGTCCTTCTCATCAGCACTGAAGTGGTTCGGAGCTTTGAGCTCCATGAATAGAGTGACGACCTGGCCAGGGGCGCTGCTGGCATTGCAGGCTGTGCCTGCTGCCTCGTGCTGCACCTTGAAAGCTGCTTGAGTCAAATTCAAGAGGGCAGTAAAACCACTGATGAAACTCTCCCAGAGTTCCCCGTTACTGAACCACGCTTGTCACCCTTGCAGCTGGTCCCAAGTCGTAGCTGTCATCACGTCATACCACAGAAATGGAAGGAGCAGCATCTACCTGAAAGAGTGAGAGTGGGCCCAGAGCATCCCGCCTGCAGGGCTCCGGGGGCACACACCCACCCTTTGCTGCTCAGGTGGCGGGGTCTCCCTCATGTTCTAGTTGCAGAGTTGTAGAGCTGTTCGAAGGTGGGGTGAAATCCGGGGCCAGCTGACAGAATTTGTATCGTGTTCCATCAGATGAGTTCGACTGTTCACAGGCTATTGGAGCCTGAGATTTCTAACATCTGTAGAGGGGTGATAGATAGTTAGATGTGGTGTTACGAGTTAGATGTGGTGTTACGAGTGGGTCTTAGCAGTGGCATGAAATAAGTTAGCAGTGAAATAGCAGCAGTAAGGCACTCACTGTGTACCAGCACTGCAAGGGTTATTTATAAGCCCTCAGCGACTTGGAATCTTGGTATTTTTTACCCTTTCTTCATATGAAAAAAAAAAAAATGATAGCCAGAGTGGTTGACTGCACATGGTTAGTTAGTGATAAAGCTAGAATTAGAACTTAAGTCTCTATGTCTTTAAAGGAACACACGCTTACTCCTTTTATACTCTTTCAGACTAAACCTGTATGGTTAGGGAAAGGCTAAACTGTAGCACAGTAACCAAATACACCGTGGGTTAACTAAGATATTAAATAAGCTTGGCTCTTTACCAGACTTGCCTGGAAGGAAGGTCTCCGTAGATCCTGACCTTGGCCAGACTTGTCGGGAGCTGGTCATCGATCACCATCAGCAGTGCCCTTGGATCACCTGACCTCAGGATCACTGCAAGCTGAACTTTCTCCGTGGTGTCCCAGTGTGCCTGGCTTGTGGATTCTGGGGTCAGGACGGCGAGATCAGGCTAGGAAAAGGTGCTGTCGGGGTGGGCTGTTCGCTTTATTCCCTCTACTTTTTCAGCAAAGACAAATGCATTAAACACTTTCAGGATCACTTTTTAATGCCTGAGCTTGGTTATGGGAACTCCATAATTTGGAATGACCCAGACTACCTTAGGGGGTTGTTCTGTAGGGTCAGCCATGTGCCAGAGGCTGGAGTGTCATATTTCCCATTCATACTCCGTCCTTTTTGCCCTTTTATCCAACCGTACTGCAGAAACAAAAGGCCTCTGGCTCCAAGAAATAGGAGTTTGCTTGATGCCACTTTTCCTTTTCATATGTTCTTCCCTGGCCCTGGGGGTCTCTTAACCACTAGTACCTTTACCCTTGATTTCCACATACCTCCTTTTAATATCTAACCAATTCTCGTCTGTTAAAGCTCATTGAAACCCGTCTTCCTTTGGGGTGACTTCTCTCATTCCTGGTTCAGGGTTTCTTGCCTTTGATGGTGAGAACCTCTGTACTTCTTTCCCTCTTTATAGTGTAGTGCATTTGTGACAAACTGAACTCCAGTGAGGACTTTGCGGTTTAGTAGCTATTCAGTCTTGGCGAGTTTCTTCCTTTAGACAACTCTCAGTTTATCAGTAATGTTTGGTAGTAAACTATCTGCCCTATGAGACTGCTGTGAGGAGCAGAGGAAATATTACATGTACGTTGCTTAGCGCGGTGTCTGGCACCTCAGAGGCACTGAGTACCCATCTGGCTATCTGGCGTCTAACATCATGCTTATATCTGGAGGAGTCCATTAGTCTTGCAGAGATCGCCTCCACCACCAAAACTGAACGGCCACGTGCTGCTTTCCCCTCTCCATTGGAGCCCAAGGCTTTGGCTTGTCCCATCAGACACTGTAGCGTCAGAGTTAAGGTTGCATCTTCCACCTCTCTGGGGGTAGATATATCCTGTTGTGCTTGGCAGCAGCAAGAGCAGCCTGTTAGAGAATAGCCCTATAAGCATGACCAGCCAGGGCGTCCTCACCAGGTCTTCTTGTGGTAGGATTTTAGCTATGGTCCTCATGTGTGCCTTTTCTCTTTAGTTCTTGCCCCCTTTTTGACATCCGGTTCTCTAAACTTCTTAGAAATTCTGTGAGTAAGCCCTCTTACCTCTAATAAGTTCTGCTAGATAAGATGGACTTAGTGCCTGCCACTTATAACCAGAAACCTGGCCAGCAGCTAACTTGTTGTCATTGCTGCCTTCACTATGGGTGTCTAGTGATAGAAGGGGGTGAGTGAATGAGTGAGTAGTGAGTGAAATGTTTGCTCAGTGCTTATTATGATTCTCCCAGCACCTAGTGGTTAGGTGCTGCTCTGAGTAACAGTGACATAGCAGAACTTAGATAATGCACTGTCATTTCTGCTAGATGTTTTAATATTAAAAGGCCTAAATGACCCACTTTTCTTTTAAGCTGAAAAAAAGTGTAGTTACTGAGTTTCCCAGATTGACACATCTTATCCTGTTTTCAACAGTGGCTTCTTAGTAACGACCATAACCAGCTATATGCTTTACCATTTGTGATGTGTGTGGATGCACATTCCTTTGTGGGAGTCTCACTTAAGTGCTGATTGATAGGTATTATTATTCCCATTTCACAGATGAGGAAACAATCTCAAAGAGGACAAGTAGCTTAGAGATGACTCACCAGGAAGTGGCAGAGATCTGTCTCCAACTAAATCTTGACCTTCAAATACTGTGAACTTGCTGTCTTGCTTCTCCTATATAGTTTATTGTTGCAGGTATTTATATCTAAATCTTTAATCTGTTTGGAGTTTGTTTTTGTATATGGAGCTGATGAGTGATCCAGCTTCATTCTTTTGTATATGACTTTCCAGTCATTCCAGCATCATCAATTCAAGAAACTGTCCTCTTCATATTTTATAGTCCTAGAAAAGCAAAGGTCAGAGCCTTTTTCTTGTCTGTGAACATAATCTCTATCGTGCCTGGAACAATCCGTTGCACTTGGTAGGCACTTGACAAATACTGGTTGAATGGATGAACTAATGAAGTAAATTATTAAATGGGACTGGAATCTTGACTCAATATTCTGGTAGAAATCTGTTGAAAGAAATACTGAGAACAGACTAAGAAGATTATGAACGGATGAGTAAATGAGAAAAATAAATTCTAATTCTATTCTCATATTCATCAAATTGGGACTAATGGTAGTTACCTGGCAGGGTTTGGTAGGATTCAAGTTAATTCACGTACATGTGGTTGGCATGCAGGTCGATTCTCAATGACTATTAATATAACATCAACAGTGGAGGCAAACAAAGGTGTGAGGATTATTAATCCATAGACTGAACATGAAATTTTCGTGGGAATTCTGCTTCCAATGCTCAAGGTTTAATTTATAGTCGTGTGTGTGTTTCATGGTTGTACATTTACAGAATCTCACTCACCGTAAACTTGCTGAGTGGTTACAGTTAGTCCTGTTTCACAGCTGGAAGTCAGAGGGAGGGTCCAGAGTTTAAGTGGGTGATGCCCATACTTCCCTTTCAGTAACAGACCTGAGCTTCCTATACATTTCTCTGTCACAGACCCCTTCTCTTGCCCACCTGGCCAGACTTACCTTTCTAGCTCACTTTTACATCATTTTGTGGAATTCAAACCAAGAGCACCTTGAGGGCAGCGTCTGTCTCTATTGCTTTATTTTGCAAAGTATCAGATGCAATCTGGTTGCTTATATGTTTACTTCAATAGAGTCACGCAAAGATATATTGTTCCTGGTTTGGTTTTATTCGGATTAAGCATATACACAGGCACTTTCATTTCTCTCATCCCTCACTATATTCTTTGCTTCTCTCCCCTTGCAGTCTGTATGTTCTCTGTGTCAGACAGCAGGCTCTTTAGGAAAGGGGAACAGGCAGACACAGGCTAAAGGAATGATGGGTAAGTCTGCTCCCAAGCCTCCTGTCTCCTCTCTTTCCTGGCTTTTCTGTTTCTTGGCTGCAGCTCAGTTACAAAATGCCAGGTTTAATACCTAGCCTACTGCATGTAGAATCATCAAAAAGATGCTCCTATTAATTAAAGATCAGAAATACAGGAAGCAAGAACTAGACAAGCTTAAGTTTGAAAGGTACTGAGTAAGTCCAAAGAGGTAGAACTCCCACTCTTTTTAGTTTAACTAATGTTTATTGAACCATGAGGTATGAAGTATTCATCCTGCTATCCCTTTCTAACTTGCTGGACTGATGGGACAAGGAGGGTAGACAACACCTGGGCTGTGTGGGTAAGAAATGGTGGCCATAGCAGAAAGATGAAAAGGACTCTTTGGTGACTGATGAAAAGCTGAGTGTATTTTTTTTCCATTTTAATTTTCATTGCCGTCACTCAAAAAATAGTCACATAACAAGTTTTTTTTCTTTTAAGGGAAGTAATTTTTTTTTTCAATGAGGTGGTATCCCTCATTAGACCCATGTTCTTTATCACTTGAAGAGACCTGTTCTATTTTGTGCTCTGTCGGACATTGTCTAAATCAGTGGAACCTTAATTACAAGATCACTTTGGTTGCTGGGAAGACTGGGACGATCTAAAGTAGAGATTCTCTCATGTTTTGTGTCTTTGTTTCTAAGCAAAGAAAAGCAAGGATGAGCTGGCAAAGTCCAGTTTTACTGGAGATAGGCCTTTGACTACAAAGGCATGGGCAAGTTGTTACAAGGTGGGTGACTAGGGTAGTATGAGAATTTGAACTTGTGTCATATGAAGATAGTTAGGAAGAGCTATTGCCTGTGCAATGCTTGCTACCTTCCTATTTTTGAAGGTAGGTCACGCAGAAGATAGACTAACTTGTTTGTTTAGCTTCCGAACAGTGAATTGAAGCTGTCAAGTGACAGAGTTCAGCTCAACATGGGAAGAAATTTTTAATAGTCACAGGTGTCCAAAGGTAGATGTTTCAGCTCAGGAGATAGTGAGCTGGTTGTTCTTAGAGATACTGTATTGGTGACAGAGGCTGAAGGTGCTAGAAGGAACAAGGCACTGGCTAGGGTATGTAAGGAGAGCAGGAGACAGTCTTTGAGATGACTTCCGCCCCTGAGATTTCATGACTCTTCATGAAGCTCTGTTCCTAGTTGGTGACAGCAAATCTCAGGGCTCCACCCGTACCTCCTTTCTTGTCACCCACCCTGAAGCACTCAAGGGAATCTCTCCTGTCACCGTGTCTCAATATTGCCATTTCCAGAATAGGGAAGTTAATGACCTATTATCTTTCTCAATTTACTGTAGGGATTAATGAAGATTAGTTTAGATGAATTGTCAGGAGATTAAATTTTCCTAAGAATGAATATTATAATTTGGCTGCAATTGAGGTGAATCATTTTAGGAGAATGAGCTACAGATGACAACATATTCTGAATCAGTATAAATAATGTTTATTTTACAGTCTCATTCATTCATGAGATATTTATTGATGCTTTATAAACACTAGGTATTTTCTCAATATTTATGGCATGCACATGTGGTGGTGTATAATGCATGAAAAAATTTAAGCAGTTATTTTTTCCACAACATCTTCTTGACTTAGTATTTGTTTAAAATTTCATCTTTTCCCATTCCCTTCCCCAGCTCTCATTTACATAGGACACTTAGTGTTTTATTTTAGGTTTTATTTGAAAGGTATTCTCAAATCCTCACAAATTCTTGGGTTTCTCAGCAATTGGAAAAGGATATTAAAGATGATAATTTTGCTTTTCACTAAGTAAATTTTGAACTCAACAATTTTTTTCAGATAGTGGTGGTTTATGTAGACAATTTATAAGTAAGAGTGCATGAAACAACAGAACACTAACAAAGACAGGAAGAATACAGGTTGTCAGCTTAGTGGATGTGATGAAGCAGCTTTTTCTAAGTGGTACTTAGGAAGCAACCAGAAAGGGAGGCTTACTGAATAACAGGTAGGTCTTTAAAGTTGCTAAGGCCAGAACATGCTTTCCTTCTAAAGAGCAGGGAGGTCTTCATAGCGCTCCATGTTGGAGAAGAACTGGTCTTCCTTCCATGTGGAGATTTGCATGCCTTTAAAGGACAAGTAGGAAAGAGCATAACTGAGCTCGACTAACAGACTACAAATGTTACAGGGAGGTGGGGGAGTTTTGGCGATGACTTATCAAGAGAGGGGGATAATTGTGGGTGGAGTCTGTCTCAGGTATAGGTGATAGGAAGTAGGTAAATTGCATTAATTCACAATTTTTAACAATGACTGTGATAAAATACACCTTGAGAAAATCTTTAATACATGCACATTTCATAATAGCACATTTTTATATCTTATTCTTTGATGAGTACTGTCTTCAATATGGAAGATAAAACTACAAGTTAAGCTCCCTATACATGCACTCAGCTATATGTGCTGGTTTTGAAAGTTGGTTCATAAATGTTTCAGAATTTTTACTTATTTCATATGTATTTTGTGTCTACAATACCTGTAGCTGATCCATTCCTGTGTTTACTTTTTATTTTATTTATTTATTTTTAAAGATTTATTTATTCATGCATACAAGCACTGGGGTACAGGCCAGAGGTGCGGGGGTGAGAGAATCCACCAGACAGAGTGGGAAGCAGAACAGGCAGATCAACTGAAACACACTGCTGAGGGGAGCAGTGGGTGAGGCAGGAGAGGTCTGCTGCGCCATGTGGGTCCCCTCCCTAGATGGTGGCAGGGATTGAACTCGTGCTGCCCTTTGCTTCATAGTGTGTTACTTAACCCACTGCGCCACCAGGGAGGGCCCACTTTTTATTTTTATTTATTTTAAAATTTATTTTTGCATAGAAGAACTGGGTATGTATAAGTTAGAGGTATGGGGGGGTGGTGGTGAGAGGATTCACCAGCGACAGAGTGGGCAGCAAAATAGGTGGATTTACTGAAATACACTGCTAAGGGTAACGGTGGGTGAGAAAGGACATTAAAAATGATCATTTTGCTGTGCCATATGTGGCTTAGCTCCCGGAGGTGGGGTGGGGGCTCCTAACCACCAGGGAGGCCCCATTCCTGTGTTTAAGGGTGTATGTGAACTAAACAGTGATACCACAGTGATTATGAAAATGAAACAGACTTTAAGTTAGATCATTCTGCTAGTCTGTATGTCCACCTAGAGGTTTTATGTGTTTAAAATTTGAAATAGTGAGACTACATATGAATTATGAGGTGGTATCTTTTTGCTTGGTGAATAAGTATTGGTGCATATGTGAAATATTTTACTGACCTTGAATAATTAGCTTAACATTGAAATTTATTCCTCTTTGGATTGTTTTAAAATTAAAGAGTAAGTATTATAATGATTATGATAATTACTAAAAATTATTTTGAGATATAGAAATGGAAATTTTATAAAGTTATTTGTTTCACATGTTAGATTACCAGGTCTGCCATTGGTCTTAGGAATTGGGCTGTTTGGGTCCAGTTTTCTGAGTTACTTAATCTTTCTAAACCTTCACTTTCTCATGATTGAAATAACTCTCAAAAGAGTTAACAGTAACTCTTGTAGTGTTACTGTAAAATTAACTGGGATAATGCACAGGAGTGGCTAGAACAATACCAGGCACATAGAGAATACTCAGTTAATGATGGCTTAATAGTAATACTAGAAATAGTTGCTGAACTTTATGAAATGGATTCATACAGGCTTTGTAGATTAGAAATCCAAGCTGAGAGCCTAGCAATTAGAGATATTGGGAATTCTCTAGCAATCCTTTCCCACTCCACCAAAGAACTTTCTTGGGATGAAGGTACAGGTACCATTTTGTGTGTGTGTGTGTGTGTGTCTGTGTGTGTGAGAATGAAGGCAAGGTATTTATTCTGAACAAGTCTCCTTGGGGTATTCTAGTGGATGTAAAAGCCCACTTAGGTGTCACTACTTGAAGTGTGCAGATCAAGTCCTTTGGTGACTCATCGTTGCAGTGCCCAGAGCAAATGGGGATTAAGTGCAATCCCAGATCAGCAGTGTGGTTTGTTTGAAAGAGCTTGTACTCTGTGGTCAGACTGCACTGAATTCCAACTTCTCCGTGCATGAGCTGTGTGGCCTTGGGCAGGTCATTTCACATCACTGTGACTCAGTTTCCTCCTCTCTAAAATGGTAATAATGATGCCTCCCTCACAGGGTTCCTTTGAGACGTAAATGATAACAATGAGGGTAAAATACATAGGTAGCCTCTGGCACATAGTGGGTACTCAACAGATTCAAGTCCTTTTTCCCTTCTCTCCTTACCAAATTGTGTGCGAATAGAGTTCTGTTGGGTGTGTCATTCTTTATACAGTTATAGATACATACATAAGAACTTCTCACAGGAAGACCACTGTGGGAAGGCACTGATTCATGCTTAAGGCAAATTAAGAGTTGTCTTTTCAGTAATGAGGACATACAGTCATGTTATACTTGAGAGGGAATTGTTCCAAGTAATGTAGTATTAGGTGATTTTGTCATTGTGTGTATGTCATAGAGATGGATGAGGCTGCTGCTGACAAAATTACAACTTTACAGTGGATATGACGTCTCTAGTAATAGGACTTTGGGGACGAGTGTCTCATATGGGGTCCCTCGTTATGCAGCCCATCTGACCACATGCCATTCCCTCCATGTTTAGTAGGGCCACCGCCTTCGCCCAAATGACAGACCTGAACACTCACTAACCTGATGTCTAGTCTAGGTGCCTGGTTGCTTCCGCCCCATGTGGACTCCTTAGGACAGATCTGTTACAGGAGGAGCGTGCCAGCTTTACATACTGTTAGCCGTTGTTAGGTTCTGTACCAGCTTGTGGAGAAAATTAGAAAATACAAACTAAGAGTTTTAGCTTTTTTATTGACTTTTTCTGAAATGTTCACTTATCAGACAGTTGTTTCTGGGACAACGTTGTGCTATTAGGGTAATGAATATCTGGGATCTAAACCTTAACTCTGCCATGGGAATTAGCAGAGATGGAGCAGTTTCTTGAGTGGGGATATGATCTCTAGTGGGTAAGTGATATTTCCCGCTGCCTCATTTTTCCAAAATTGTATGGTAAGAATATGGGACTCCATTTGGATAAGGAGGTACGCTTTCTTCCTCCCTTGACAGAGAGAACAGCAGTATGCTGACCTCATCATGGTTTTTATTATTTCAAACAAGAAAACCTCAACAGACTGCCAGAACGAGTGGGTCTATTAAGATGAGCTATTCTAAAAGCAACTTCTTGACTTTTGGTAAAGGTCTTTTGACAGTTAACTAGCGTAGACTTAAGGACCTATATAGTTGTTCCCTGACTCATTTGCATTTTGCAACTAGCTTCTCTTGGAGGGTTCACAAGGAAATGACATTTCTTAGTATGTGGGTGTGCGAAGGCTCTATGAATTCTTTCATGGTCATCGCATTTAGAAACAACTAAGACTTTTCCTGGTTACAATGAGCACAGCCATACATCTCGTATGGAAATTTAGGGTCTTGATTCTTCATTGTCTATGCAGTGAGTGAACGTAGAAAACTTGAACATGTACTTGGAGTCCATCTTTATTTCCCTCTGGCTAGTATTTGGTTGGCCTTTAATCCAGGGGAAATTCTGTTTATGTAGATGTCAGTCGCTTGTGGCAAATTCTTAGGGTTCTCCTTATCCACTTTCCCATTCTTCCTGAAAGTAATACAGTCTTTAGTTTTTGGTAGATATGAGGCTGCCCAAGTGGAAATTCCATTTCCCAGTCTTCCTTGCAGCTAGGTATATCCATAGCACTAAATATTGGTCAAAAGGGTCAAATGGAATTGGTATGTACAACTTTTAGATCACATTTTATAAGGAAATGGTTTGCCTTTCACTCTCTTTATTTTTTTCCTTTGACCCTAAAATGGAGACAGCTATTTGAGCTGCTTATTGAGGGTGGCAGAGGCACACTGCCAGCCTGGGTAATGTGACCTTAGCTGACCTTATGGAGCAGATCTGCCTTGTATATCCCCCTTCCACCTGCATCGATACATGAAAGAGAAATAAACTTTGGTCTTATCTAGCTCACTGTATTTTGAGGTTTCTTTGTCACAGCAGCTTCACCAATATGATAGCTGAAATGCCCTCCCACAGATCATCTAACTGATAAATCATGTGGAACTCTCCATAGTTCCCCCACCTCATATTCCGGATGCTTGTCACTTTCAATTCACCGTTACTTAATCCTTACTAGAAGTTTCAGTGTGAGAAATGAAAATCACACGGCTCAGCACATGACGAGTGTGCTGTTGAACAATTCCTCCCGACTTTCCAGATGTCCTTTTTGGATGAGGACAGACCGTCAGAGAATCACACACCTGGGCTGTCTTGATTCGACTCCTTGGATGCCTGCTCCATGGTTCTGAGCCTTGGCCTTGTGCCATCAGCCTACGCAGAGGAAAGCTAGCAAACAACCCTGAGTGCCCCGCCACTGCACGTCCTGGGGGAGGTAAAGGAGGATGTGGTTTGCTACCCTTTGTGAGGATCCAGAGGAGAAGTTCCTTTCAGACCTTGTACCAAGAATAGTTATGCTTCTCCTGAGGAACTGACTTGTTTGGTTTTGTGGACACTCTAAATTGTATAACTGTCTGTGTCTTTCAAAGCCATCTCAAATCCTGTGGGACCAAGACAGGGTAGAAAAATTATTCAGTCAAACTCCCTATTTAACTCATGATATTGCTTTTGGAGAAGTTACTTTATTTGGCTTTAACTTCTTTGCTTATAAGTGAGAGATAATTAGGTCTTCCTGTGAATACAGTGTAAATTAATGTTTATAAAGCACTTAGCATTGCCTCCACACAAGTCATTATGAAAACTAATAGTATTATTGAAGTTTCTGCTACTTTTTAGATCCCTCTCTTTTAATATCCTTCCTGATTTTTGCTGGTTCATTCATTTATTCAGCAAGTTTGAGGACATACTGGTGTTTCAGATACTCTGGAAGGACACAATTTAACAAGCCTGGACCCTTGCTTTCAACTTGTATGAGGAGTTGAGAATGTTTTTTCCACTAAATTCAATATTTCCTTAACAAGCAAGTAAATGAATAAATACATACTTATAAAATTCTGAGGTTGCAATGAAAAAGAGGAAGAGGGAGCAGTGAGAGAAAATGATGATAATTCTAGAGGTGGAGTTCATGGGCACTGTTAAGAAAGCAATATCCAAGCAAAGACCTGAGAATAAAAAGGAATGACCCCGTAAAGAAGAGATGAGGAAATAAGTCTTAAGACATGAAAGTGTTTGGCACGGTGATGAATCTGAACATAGCCAGACCATGAGGCAAGGGGGGAGTTTGGAGGGGAGGTGAGGGGTCAGGGCATTTAGGGCTTTGAGGGTCACAGCATGGAGTCTGATCTCTTACCCTTCATGGAATGCCTCTTGAAGCATTTTATAGGCCAGAATATTGTGCAGGTGATGTTTTAAGGAGAGGATTCTGTTTATTTCCTTAGTGCTTGATAATTTTTGTGTAATAAGGGAAATGTTGAGCTGAGGTGAGTCCTGTTGTTAGGATAGGGGAGCAGGAAGGAGGGGTGCTTTGAGTGTTCTCAGTCTGGGTGCCGAGTAAGACTTTTAGAACTATATGGTGACTTAGCTCAATGGTTGAGGAGTGAGGATGGGTTATCTAGGGGAAGTGCAAACTAGAGCACAAACTGCATGACCAAATGCACCGAGACTAGGACGGCATCAGACGCAAGCTGTCCTATTGAAGCATCCGGTAAAACAGCACGAGGGGAGATGAAGTGGGAGTAGAAGCCACAACTGGGTCACAGAGAAGCTGGAGTGCTATTAATGCTCCAGCTTTCACAGCTGGCCAGTTAGGAGAATTATTTGGGAAAATGTTTGTTGGCAGTCGCTTAAATGAAAGCTTGCTCTAATGCTTTGTTTGGAGTAAGGGGCCTTGCAGTACAGGTGACCACAAGTGACCGTTCTGCAACCTGAACTGCAGTAGCTGGGAGAAGTCGCCCTCCTCATCCTTGCTGCTGGCTTGGCAGTTTCTGTCACCTCCTGCTCCTTTCTTCAAGCCTCTGTGGACGGAGGGCTGGTGGCTGCCTACCTCACTTCCTGCATGTAGATATTAGCCAAATGCTGTATAGACCTGAACTCTAGGAAGTACAACATTAGACTTCAGAGCCAGAGGGCTGGTCCTGGCACCTCTGCTTAGTAGCTGAATGACCTTTGGCAGGTTACGTAACTCCTTGGAGCTGATTCCTCTCATACAAAGGGGGAAGTGCCTGAGGAGTAAGTGAAAAATTGAATAAATGCAATACATTACACAGTACCTGCTTGATTGTAGGTGCTATTGTTGTTCACAACAAGAAAATAACAATCAAAGGGGAAGCAAATTCAAGGTGTTATTTTTTCCCCCCTCCCTGAACACTAAGCATGGAAGTCTAGGAAATGGAGAAGCTACTGAGAAAAATGACATAATTGATTTTGGACAAGTCAGTCAACCCATTTTTCATCTAAGTGACTATTATATTTTTCCTTTTGTTTAATTTATTGGATATTTATAAGGAATAGAGTAATGATAGATACTAAAGTTCTCTGAAAACTGTTCAATTTATTTTGTTTTATTTACATTGGTAATGTGGATCCTCTAAAGAGAGGTGCCAGGGATTTTATTAGAGGAAATACTTGTGAAAGAAAAATGGGTGGAACAGAGAAGCTATCCTGAAAATGGCCAGCAATCTTTCCAATGGTTCTCAAAGTTCTCAAAGTGGTGCCCTGAACAGCAGCATCAGCATTACCTAGAAAATCAGAAAATGGAAGTTGGTTTGGGTCCCACAGCAGAACAACTGAATCAGAGTCTGACCATGTAGGTTTGATCTGAGGGAAGGAGAGCAGGATGTTGGAGAGAGAGGTAGGGGAGATGGCTACACCATCCATAGGTTCATAACCGAAGTCAGTCAGTAGAAGATTACAGGATTTAAGGAACTCGGCAGCCAAGCTATCCCTGCTTGGCTTGTCCCTGCAGTTAACTGGGACGATCCCATGGGAGGTGTGGCCTCAACTCAAAGAAGGGATGGATTTCACAGTGGCTATTGAAGCCATTGGTCAGTTGTGCCCACTGTAGTTGGTTCCTTCTCAAGGTCACTGTACCTATATGATGTAGAACTTATTTTTTTAACATAAGAATATATTTTCTGCAACTTGAGAATTTACTGTTTATCCTGACTCCCCTTGACATTTAGGAAGTCCAGTGCAACCATTCTTCCAGTGAAGGGCGACAAGTAGTCTGGAGTTCTCTGATAATGAGGATAATAAAGGGACTTGTAAGCAGGGGCACTGCCTGTATCATCAGTGGACCCTTGAAAGATCCAGTCTGGGTGGGGGTGCGTCTTCTCCCTTAGAGCTGGTTCCTTCCTTTTTGGATATAAACTAGAGTTTTTAAATAATGACTTATGTATCCATTGGCTTTGAGAGGGGAAGTGAAAAGTGTTCTCCCTTGAAATAGTTATTTATAAGCACTTTACGTTCAGTGCACTTTCATGTATGTTTTATCATGTGATTGTCACAAAATTCTTGAGGAGACCTCCTGTTTTTGAAGGATCAAAGCAAGGATCAGAGATGAAACGTGTCTAGCGTGTGTGGCTCCTAAGTGGCTCAGTGGGGACTGTACCCATGTCATAGTATTTCCAGCTTTTGTCACTGTAGTACTGAGTTTGTAAGTGCAATTAATTTAATGAGAAGGAAATTTCCTGAATATTTTTATTTTTTTGATATTTAAATTTATTTAAATATATTTGACATCAATTGTAGCCCCCAGGGAATACCCACAACCATTTCACCTGTGCACCGTCACCTCAGTCCCTTGTGTTCTTTCAGCCTTCATCCCAGCCCCTCCCCTGCCCCCCAGAATATTCTGGGGAGGCTCCACAAAAAAAAACCCATGATCTCTTTAAATGAGCCCTTGGAGGAGCGTTGACGGGAGGTGGAGCCACTCACTTTGGGAAAAGGGAAAGCTGAAGATTGATTCCATTACTTGCTGGACAGCTGCAAGGGGTTATTATGAGGTAGAGATGGACAAATTGCTCTCCATCTCCAGAAACATCAAGATGTCAGGAAACAGGGCTTAATGGAAGCAGAAGAACTTTCTGAGTTGTCAGGGTAATTAAGGAAAAAACCACCAAGGCCATAGGGAAGACTTGACTAGTCTTACTGGTCAGACTGAATGCAACTGTTTGACTGGTTTCCCACCTGCTTATAGGGAAGAGGAGAGGAAGTGGGGCCCTGCTGCCCCTCTGCTCCATGTAGAAGCTATGATCCTTCCTCATCAGGATGAGACTTCTGAGTCTACATGCTAACATTATAGTGTGATGACTTGTATCATGGAAGGAGCATGATAAAACTCACTCAGCCTCTTACTGGTGTTGCAGAAAGCTCACTGTCCTTTCATCTGTTCATTCATGCAACAAATACATTTATTGAGAGCCTACTATTATCTGAACATTATCTAGGTGCTAAGGAGCTATATATAGTGGTGAGTACTCAAGGACCCTGCCTTTGTGAGCGTTATATTTTAGTGAGTAGAGGTAGATAATTAACAAACAGTTAACAAATTCAGATAATGATAAATTTTGTGACAAAAACACAATGGTGTGATATGATGGTGGGTGACTCAGGGTACCACGGGCTTGGTAGTCTGGAAAAGTTTCTCTAACAGAGTATCACTTCCTCTGAGATCTCAAAATGAGAAGAACACAAATCCTGCAAAGATTTAGGGTAAAAGCATCCCAGACAGAGATAACAACAGCATATGGTAACATTTGGGCTGAGCCTCGGATATATGGATAAGGCAGAGGGAGCTTGCTTAGGAGAGAGGAGATCAGTTATACTGACTAATTATTGCAAAGCACATTCTGGGAACAGTGGCTGGCTGGAGGTAGAGTTGATGTTCTGTCCCCGGTCCTCAAACTTGAGCTTGCTTCAAAATCCCTGGGAGCCCTGTTGAGACCCAGGTAACTGGGTTCCACACTCAGAGTCTGATTTAGTTGGATTAGACTTCCACTTTCTGATTTTCTACGTAACACTGATGCTGTTGTAATGCTGACCATGCTTTGAGAAGCACTGGAAAGACTGCTTACCATTTTCCTTCAATTAATTTACTAATATTATTAAAAGAACTTAACATTTACTGAGGCATCTCTGTATGTCAGGTACTACAAGCACTCAGGGAATCCCTAAACAACCCACTGAAATAAGAGTTATGGCTAGGGATAATCCCAGAGATCAAATAATGTACTGAAGTTCATAAAGCTTCTTCACAGGATTGGGGCATTGGACCCTGGACTTGGGGTTCTGGAGATCTGTTCTATAACTCAACCAAAACACAGCAGAGTAGAGGGACAGTGACTGATGGAGTGTGGAATCAGCATGGAATGGAGGGCTCATATGAGGGAAATGCAGGACAGGTGTATTAGGTCCAGTTTGGTTTCCTCTTCGGCAGACATTCCCTTTTAGTCTTTTCTAAGAGACCACTGAGTTTATTCAGATACTACCTTTTCAGCTCTGGGGGTAAAATTTAACTACTCTGGGTCTATGCCTATCAGTACACAGCATTTTCCTGGCAATTGTTAATTGTTTCGGGTAGAATGTATGTCCTAAATTGGTTGCATCAGACTAAATGGGAGTCTTACCTTGCATGATTCCGAGAACAACTCTCCAGCACCTCTTTCCTTGGACATGACTAAGGAAACGTTTCTTTGCTGATGTTGGCTGACATTTTCGACCCTACAAATAGTCAATTTGTGCACAAACTGGGGCTGCAGAGTGGGGAGATGGAAGAAGCTCTTGATGATACAGATCTATCATCAACCAAGGAATACAGAAGCCTACTTGACTTCTGGATGTTGTTAGATGAAATAAACACTTTCCACATCATTTGAACCAGTTTGGGTAGGTGACAGGCAGCTGAAAACTTTATAACTGGTAGAATGGGCTTACGTACAATAAGCAGCAAGATGTTTGGAATATATGAAGTTTAACATAAGCAAGATTAAGTAAGTGTTCTCAGTTTGTAGAGTTGGGTACATAATGGCATCCTTATTTAATCAGGGATGTCCTTTGTAAAGGGGGAGAGTGGTGGAGGCGTGAAGTTAGATTGTGGTGACTTCTCTGTAATGGCGACGGTCCCCCACCCCTCCAGAATGCTCTCAGTAAGTTCAGATGGCCTTTACATAACAGTCTCCTGAAAACCATCTCTTTATCTTTCTGTATTCAAGCTCTTTTATCCTGCTCTCTGTGTTCCTCCTCAAAAGGAGGGTGCATCTCAGGATTCCAGGTGATAATGAAGAAAAACATTTTGGCTAAAGCAGAATGAAGTGGAAAAAATAGTGATTTGATTAAAAAAAGAGAAATTTTTATAATCCTTGCTTTTTTTCCTAAAAAGTATCGGTGTATCATTAGGGTGGTTTTTATATTTTCTCTGCTTATCTGTGACAAGGAAGAGCTAAAATAATCTCTATGTCTGAAAAATTGGTGATTGATTGAAAAAAATTAACCAGTTATAGAGGACTAGTTGGAATAACTCAGGTAACAAAAATAGGGAATTAATTGAAGTTAATTAAACACCATTTACACTATCCAGAAACATCAGATTTTAGCCACATAAGAGGATAAGCACAGTTGAATATCAACGATTATAAAAATTTTAACAGGGAAAATGAATTTCTAAGTTCATAAGTCTAAATCTTCCACTGTTACTTATTTTTATTCATACTAACTACACAAATATCAGAAATATGAACAAGTTAAAAAGAGAATAATATTACGTTCTGCTTGCTGAGAAGTAAACACTGTCAAAATTTGATTTCTCTCCTTCCAGATTTTGAGGTACTTCATTTGTGTGTCTCACCTGGATATAATACCTGTTTTTATATTAGTATCTTTCTTTAGACTAGTGTAGGGTCAGAGAACTATCAGGTCTTTCCACCCTCCTGCCTGCCACTGGTGTAATGATGGACACCTATGGTGCTGCACGCATGCCTAGGTGGGCATGCGCAGGTGGGTGCACCTGAGTTTGGACACGGGCTTATATGGGCGGTGTCATGAGGATGCCAGTACTGACCAATGCGAGCAGCCAGACCAGGAAGAGAGTAGCAAAGCAGCCGAGAGGGTGAGATGCGCCGGGGGCTGGGAGGCCTGCCAGCCTCCCGGCCCCTGGCACCCATGCCTGCCATGTACCTGGCCACCTCTACTAATGAAAGCATAGAAAGTCACCGAGGGCTCCAAGATTCCTTCCTTTACTCCCGTATCTGCTAGAACCATCCAGAACCTGCCCAGTGTGCCACCCTTCCTGGTACTACAACTAGCATATATGTATGTGACTTTTTTCTATAAAAAAGACTTGTACTGTTTTGATATAAGATAAAATTATTTGTTACTCAGGTAATAATTTTTTAAATGGTCATTAAAGTGAATCCAAAATGTTTTTCTTTTTTTTTTTAAAGATTTATTTATTTATGCATACAAGCACTGGGGTACAGGCCAGCGGTGTGGGGAGGTGAGAGGATTCACCACAGAGAGCCGGGAGCAGAACAGGCAGATCAGCGGAAGCACACTGCTGAGGGGAGCAGCGGGCGAGGCAGGAGAGGTCTGCCGCACCATGTGGGTCCCCTCCCTGGCCGGCGGCAGGGATCGAACTCGTGCTGCGGTGGCTGCGGTTTGCTTCATAGTGTGTTGCTTAACCCACTGTGCCACGAGGGAGGCCCTGAATTAATTTTTTTTTAAGGGTGACAGATATGTTTATTGTATTGATGACTTCTCATTCATCAAAACATCAAAATGAAATTATTTATTTTTTTCATTTATTTATATAAATTTGACATCAGTTGTAATCCCCATGTATTCCCCATCACCATATCACCAGTGCATCATCACCTCAGTCTCCTGTGCTCCCGTCTGCCCTCAATCCTCCCCCTCTTCCCTCCCCACCAAGTGTCCCCAATTTGTCCTTGTCTTTTCATTTTTGGTTTTTGTTGTGTCTTTATTGTTATTATTATTATTGTTGTTGTTCTTATTCCTTTCCTTGATCCTTATTTGGTACCCTTATATTCCTCCTAGGGGAGGAACTTTTTAAAACTCTTTAGGGTAGATGCTTAGCAGTTGAATTCCTGGGTCACAAGGTAGATCTATTTTCAATATTTTGAGAAACTTCCATACTGTTCTCTCTACTCCTTTTGAGCCCATTGGCCCGCTTGGGGATTTGGAGACTTCCTGAGCCACACTTCCAGTCGAGTAGCTCTGAAACCAACCAGGGCAGAGGAGGATGATTCTCTGGTGAGGAACAGAGTAGAAGATCTCCTAAGGAAGTGAGGCATGGGACTAGGAGAGCTGAGATGGTAGGCTCGATAGAATGGATGATGTCTCTGGTCAGTGGTGTAAAGATTTTATATTCGTTCAGCAAAGAACACAGCCTACTGTTCAAAAGAGCCAGAACATAAGCAAAAAGAGGACAATAGGAAATAATTGCCAAATAAACACTGAAAAGGAAAACACAATATAACAAAAACAAATGAAGCAACACAAAACTTACCCTTACAGTCTTGGAGATGGTTCTTCTCTGCTGAAGAACTGGAGTATCTGGGAGAATCATGAAGAGAAATGGAAAGAATGAGGAGGAGGATGAAGACTAGGCAGTCACACAGTGCATGCCAAAATATTTTGGACTTGTCTAGGATGTTTGTGATTTTCTTTGGTTGGGAAATATGGTTGAGTATTAGCCATCTCCTTGAAGAGACCAGACTTAACACTTAACAATTATTACGTTAAACAGTTAACACTTTGCTGTATTTTAAGAAGGAATCTGATATCAAACAAAAAATGACCTGGTAATTATTTCCCCAGCTTAATATCAAAATATGTCCTGAAAATATCTTTGTGAGTTTAGCTGATCTCAGTTCTCCTCCCCTTTCCCTATCTAATAATCTAATATGTAAATTATTTGGTTTTCTTTGTAATTTGATTTTAAAATTAAAAAGAAAAGTGAATACATTTCTTTTGCGTCTAACCAAGTTGGAGCGAAGGGACTGAATTTATCCTCTTGACCAAAATGGTCCAAAATACATGCAGGTAAATATATGAAACAATAGTTTTAAGACACTGGGCATCAGACAACAAGTAGCTTTGATCCTTAGGAGATGGGAAACAAATGATGTGAGCCTTGTCAATGTCCCAGTTCACTGCCTGGAGAAGTTTCCAGGCTGTGGTTCAGGAAGGGGTTGATATAAAGGAGCCCAAAAAATGCCATGGCAGAATTACTGAGTTCCTTTTTTCAAAAAAGAATCTAAACCACAAACAACTGCAGACAGGAGACACAGACTTTTCTGACAGAGCTGTATGGCTTTACTGTGAGAAAGCAAATTCCCCAGAAGTATATCAGTGTGGGCCAAAGAGGAGGGTTAGCAGATGAAAATATGCAGGACTCAACAGAGTGGTAGGAGAGCCCAGGACTTGTAAGGAGGGATTGATAGCGAATACCAGCAGCATCGTGTGTCTTGGATGGTAAATTATTTGCAGCTTGTTTTGTGGTATTTATGCTTCAGGACATAATAAACTGTACACAATTATTTTACAGGATGGGATCCCTTTCTCTTGAGTTCCCCCTTTGTTTTTAAAAGTCCTGAATAAAAGCTTCCTTCTTCAACTTACAAGGAAGGGTACTGAGTGTGACTTAAGAAGCATTTGTAGTTTCTTATCTTGGCATCTTGAGTGTATGTTGTCCTTTCCAGGAAAGGAGCCTAAGGAGGATTCGTTCTTCTTTCAGTTGACCAGAGTTACAGATCCCATTCTCATTTCTAGTAATAAGAATTAAGGAACAAAAGTGAGATGGTAATGAAAATGTTAAATGAAAAAAACAGAGTCCTTGCACGGATGGATTTCTCTCCCTCCCTCCTTCTCTCTCTCTGTTTCCCTCTCTCTCTATATATATGTGTGTGTGTGTGTGTGTGTGTGTGTGTATGTATTATTCTTTCCTGAAATGAAATAGGATGTTCTGGGAGATTTTACATCAGAGATTTCCTAGTATTTTACGTTCATACAAACCTGCTATAACTGCTATGATATGGTATATATAATCTTAGTTAAATTCTTTAATCTTTATATTATGTTTAAATAAAGAATTTGAATTGCTCAAATAAATTAGTGTGAGTTGAACAGCTGCTGTGCACATAGAGTAGCGATAGAAAGAGGCATGTACCCCCCCCACCCAGCACTCTGATGGGCGGGGCTCGTGAGGCTGGAGCGGAAGGATGGTGGATAGGTGCAGAGGTGAGGGGGGCAGCAGGCAGGCACACACAGACCAGATGGATGTGGCAAGGAGGGCCAGAGTTGTTCTTCAGAGGCTCTGTGAAGGAGACAGTGTTTTGGTTTTGACGCAACAGTGAAGACCTTATATGGATTTGTAATCAAATGAAAAAATCGTATCCACGAATCCTGTGGATTTGTGCCAGTGAGTGAGAAGCCCTGCACGTGAAATGCCTTCTGTGGCTTCAATTTAAAAAAAGGAAATCAAGCACCAAGATGTAGAACAGGCCTTTTCCAAAATGTTCATTGTGATCCCTCACCATAAATAGCTGGAACACCATAAAATTCTTTTGGTGTCTTATGTATGAGGTTAGTGATTGGGCTTGAATGAAAAGTCACGTTCCTGGGGGTGGTATGTCAGGCCAACACCCCAAATTCCCATCAAGTTTGGTCCTGTGGTAGAAGAAGTTCGCTTTCGAGTTCGGGTTGAGTCACTGTCGTGATGACTTCCTGTCCAAGGACTTTGGCATATTTTTGGGTCCCAGAATCAGAAGCAAGTGTGAACTGGTGTTTGTGAGATTTTCCAACTAGAAAGTGACTGAGTTCGGTTAATGGAGAGGGAGAGGACTTGGATGAGAGGTGGCACCTGTTGAATGGCAGCCACCGCACTGAGCTGTGTCCTGAAAGGGTCAGAGAAGGGTTAATGGGTAGGTTCTGTTAGAGAAAAACATTTAAAAAACCATAAAAGTCACAAGGCAGCCTTGCAGAAAGCATCAGCTTTGTGATTAAGGTATCAAGTCACTAATTATTCAGGGAAAGATTGTCCAGACGTACATGTTAGAGGCCGCACTGTGAGTCACTAGGGATTTGGTTATTGCAACCAGAAAAACCAGACTGAGTTTAGACTCAGAATCCCTGAGGATTAGCAGGCACCATATTCAAATAGCTTAGACATGCCAGGGTTTATTTTTTTGCATAAGTGATGTTGGGGAGTAGGTGGTCCAGTGTTGGTATTGCATCTACACAAAATCCTCAGGGACCTGGATACCTTCCAACTTGCAGAATTTCCATGACTTTTGTACTCATAGCCCAAGATGGTGGTGGGAGTGTCATCTGTTACTTTCCAGACAGTGGGAAGGAGGCAGCACAGAAGCAGTACTCCCTTCTTCCTTGTAAGGAGACTTCTTGGGAATACCACTTAGTGCTAAATCTCATTGGTCAACTTTAGTTGCAACACCACACCTATCTTTAAGGGAGGCTGGGAAATATATCTCTTTAACTGGGTGCATGATTATTCTGTGTGTATTCATGTATTTAGGGTTTTGTTACTAAGGAGGTAGGAGGAAAACAGTTACGGGAGGTGACTTGGCATCTTTGCCAAAGGAAGCTGACAGTTGATGTTGAAAATGGACAGAAACAGGATGCATAGAGCATATATCACAAGTGATAGAAATGAACTGCTGTTCATTCAGCCATTATTCATTAATTCACTCATCATTTAATGAGCATTTATATGTGCTAGTCCTGGGAATAAAGAGATCACTCTCTAGACTTTATACCTGAGTCTTTGGTCAGCTCTGAAAGGCAAGACTAAACCCTTAATTAGAGTAATTTTTGATGGTGAATTGGGAGAGACTGCCTGTAGGTTTACACTCTACCTCTTAGTAGATTGTTAGTAACTGTTATGCTTGAAGATGAGTTTTAAGTTGTCTTTTGAAATTACAAATTTTTCTGTCAATGCTAGTAACAGAATTATTCAGAAGATCATAACTTGTGGGTAATTTTCTTAGAAAACTTTCAGGGCAGCTAAATACTAGAATATTCGTTGCTGTGATGAGCCAATTTTTACATCATGCCCATCTTGCTAGTCCAACCCAGAACTTCATCTGCTAGCACAGAATATCTATCCATCCAATTTAGTTCTGTCTTTGAGGACAGCCCAGAAGAATTCTTTTGTTTTTCTCTGAAGCTTCATTTTTTTTTTTTCATGATTAAAAGCCCTTAAACTCTTTCAACTGTTCCCAAATAGCATGATTTAGGGGAAGGAGTAAGGAGGAAAATAACATTTTTATGGGGACTTAATATGTGCTGGACACAGGCTAGGGCTCTTGTATGCATCATCTTGTTTCACCTTCACAGCAGCCCTGTCAAGAGTTATCAGCAGAGATCTGGTTCCTGGAGGTTAACTGGAGGTTACCTTCTCCGATCACCTCTTTGGGTTCTCACACTCTGCTGATATGCAGGTAGGGGCTTGCTTCATTTGTTGGGGGACCAGACTGTACTTTTTCACTCTACCTTGCGTTCATCTGGCCACTCCTTTCTGAAGACGCTGGCTTCCTCAGCTACAACACAGGACATGTTCCTTGCTCTTCCTCCTGAAGAGCCCACAGGTAAGGCTGCTGCACCCTCCTCTCCCCCAGACTTGGGTAAGCTCAAAGAATGTTGCATGGGTAGTGCCAGTTTCTGCACATGGTGGACACGTGGGCATGGAGCCAGAGTTCAACAGTCATGGGGGCCAAAGTGGGCATCGGCATTGGTGCAGGGAGGCCAGTGGGGACCTTTTCAAGAGCAGCTCAGTCAGGTACATTAGCAGCAAGTGATTTGGAGAGTTGAAGCCTGGGGAAGCTTTTCTGTCTAACTGGGATGGTGAAACTGAGCCTCCTGTGTCACAAAAGTTACCTTCAGATGTAGTCTAATATTTGTACCTTTCATTAACATGAAAGCAACTGTGTCCCCTGCCTGTGTGTATGGTATTTCATCATTATGCTTGTCAAAATGCATTCTATCCCCACAAGCAGGTCTGACCCAGTCTTCAAAGACCACTTTACCAGAGGCAGAATCATCCATTTATTTCTCCCTAGAGATGGAAACTGGAGTCTAGAGTAGGACCATGTTGCTAGCTCGTTCTTTGGGGGCTTGCTTAGGAGCCCCATACTTAAACAGATTGCTGGAGGCATAGTTCAGTTCTTAGAGAAGAGGGGGGTATGGTGCATGAAGGTGCTGTGGGTGAGTTAATTAGCTTCTTTAAGCCTCTGTTTCCCCATCTGAAAATGGGCATGATTAAGGTTTTGACCTTCATAAGGTTATCAAGATTTGAGGGACTGGAATTATGAATTGTTATGTGATGATGACCAGCACATGTTCAGTAGCATATAGATGGTAATTTAAAAATGAACATAAACTTTCATTGGAAAATTACCATGGTCTGTGAGGCTGTAATTTCCTTATTCTACCTTTTTTTTTGGTCACTAATGACATAGGGTCTGAGTATTTATAGTTTGATTAATTTTATGTGCTTTTTGTAATTTTCACAGATTCCTATAGGCTCATCCTATAGCTCCTTTTTAAAGATAAAGATACTGAAGGTAAGAGAGGCAAATTGTTTAATCTCACATATGTATCAGGTGACAAAGCCTGATGCACCTTCTTACTGGTTTTATTATTTGTTATCATTTTTTAAAGCACTTACCATGTGCCAACCAGAGTACTGGGTTTTATTTTTTTCTACTAACTTTAACCCTCTTTTGGGGCCTGTATAAGGTGTTATCTTCTTTTTACAGGTGGCAAAAGTGAGGCCCAAAGGGGTTAAATACCTTGCCTGAGATTCTATAACTAACGAATGGTATTATCTGAATTCAAAACCATATGAGGTTGAGATCAATAGTCTTGTCCTTTTTGCTTTGACACTCCAAGCCTCTTCCTGGAGAAAAGATGAATTGTTGGTTCCTTGGCTGTGAGACTTTGATAATAAAGATTGTGTCTTTTCATCCTCATATTCCTCGATCAGTGCCTGGCACCCAGTCACGGTCTGCTATGATGAATGATAGAAATGAACTGATTTTAATAGGACTAGTCCTTTAAGGCCATCTCTCTTCCTTCCAAGTAGGTATGAAGATGAATGGCAAGAATCCTGGACTTTGGCTTAGCTGCAACTTGGTGCCAGGTCTTTATTGAATGTAGTTTCTAAAGTTTAGTTTCTTCTCTATTACTGGATGTCATCAGATATCACTTCCTTTGCATTTTTTGGCTCTTCATTGGGAAACTACTCAATGTTGTGATTTCACTCATCCATAGCAGAACAAGGACTCAGTAATGCAATGGTAATTGAATTGTTAATGAAAACAGACTTTGATGAAATGGAAACCTCAGTTTTTTGCCAGTTAGGAATAGTCAGAATCTGTACTGTGAGGTGCATGATGGATGGATTCAGCTGTGCTATCAATAATTAAACTGTAAGAAGCAGTGGGATGGACAGTGTTTGGAAGGAATTAGGCTCTAAACTTTAAATTAAACAATCCTTTGGCACTTGATAGACAAATGGGGCCTTGAAGGCAATAATTTAGGTGGATTGTACTCGAAGGGAGAGTCATGCTCAGTCACTCTTTTTTTAAAATATTTATTTATGCATACAAGCACTGGGGTACAGGCCAGAGGTGTGGGGAGGTGAGAGAATCCACCAGACAGAGCAGGAGGCAGAACAGGCAGATGGACCGAAACACACTGATGAGGGGAGCAGCAGGCGAGGCAGGAGAGGTCTGCCTGCACCTTATGGGTCACCTCCCCAGCCGGCGGCAGGGATCGAACTTGTGCTCCAGTGGCTGTGGTTTGCTTCACAGTGCATTGCTTAACCCACTGCGCCAGCAGGGAGGACCCTCAGTCACTCTTAAGTTAATCGCCAGTTCTTCAGACAAGGATGCTGAGATGTGGGTATGACAGTGGCTAATACAAAGTCACAAATTAAGTTGGGAGCAAGACAGAGCTTGGGACCCCGGCTCTTCCTCCTTCATTTATGGAGCATTTCATATAAAATTTATGATTGATTTGTTTTGGGGGGTGAGGAGAATGCACTGAGGATGACCCCCTTGCTTCAGGTCTAGTGCTGGGGAAATAGGGAAGAAGTAAGCCACGCTGTGTGTTTGACAAATGTATTAATGTAATTAGTAAAGTATTGGTTTGATTTGTCAAGTTGCAGGTGACCCCAGTGATGCTGTATCAATGGAGTCTTTAGGGTAACCGTATTGTAATGGGTTTAGAGCAAAAGGGAATTAAGATAATAGAGACAATTAGTGTGGATTATACTTTCAAGATGCTTGGTGAAGTGAAAAACTGAGACCCAAGGAGGGAATTGGAAGGGGAAAATAGATTTTGCTCATTTGTTTTTAAGGATTTACAAGACTTAAGCTTATTTGTAGGCCAAGGGGAAGAAGCCAGAGTGGATGATGACAAAGATGGAGGCAGCTGGGGTAACACTGTCCTGTCAGAAAAAGGAGGGGACAGAATCTAGTCCACAGACCAGTGGGCTGCCTCTAGAGATAGAGGAGGACGTGTGAAGATAAGAAGGCATGACTACTAGTATTTTTAAATTTTAGGGGGATGTGGAACTAGTGTTAAACACCTTTTATATTTTCTGAAGTAGGAAATATTCATTGGTAAATTGGGTTGGGCTTTAATAAGTTTTTTTTTTTTAACTTTTAAAAAAATTATCCATTCAGGAGCAGGGGTAAAGGCCAGAGTTGTGGGAGGTGAGAGGATTCACCAGAGACAGAGTGGAGAGCAGAACAGGCAGATCTACCGAAACACACTGCTGAGGGGAGCAGTGGGCGAGGCAGGAGAGGTCTGCTGTACCTTGTGGGTCTCCTCCCTGGCTGGGGATTGAACACATAACCTGTGCTGTGGATGCTTCACAGTGTGTTGCTCAAACCGCAGCGCCAGCAGTGAGGCCCTGGCCTTTAATAAGTTTTGCATCACTCACAGGGGAGTCAAAGCAGCCAACACTTTCACATAAGAATATAAAGATAAAGGAATCATGTGTGGTTAGACAAATTACCATTTATCTTTCAGAAGTGAAGCATGAACAGAAGGAATAATGCCTGATTGGCTAATTGTTTTGTCTCATTTGGGGGCAGAAGTGGGTAGTTGACCTTTCGCCAGGATATTTATGGATCTGTGCACCTAACTGATGTCTCTTCATGCTTGTTAAACCTACCAGCAAGCCTCCTGCCAGGTCATCACATCGCCTGATCGATGTAGGATTCCTAATCGGTCGAAGGCCACTGGGGTGAATTCCAGCTCTCTTCCCACTCTGCTGAAATACAGCCACTTGTGAGATGGAGCATGAAACGGTGATGACTGAGCCAGGAAATTGTCTCCTCCTGCAAAGGATGAGGCTGATGAAATTGGTGTCTCCAGGCTGTAATCTCTGTCTCTGCTGGCACCGAATAGAACGTGGACTCCTAGTTGTCCTTTCCTATGGCCTCTGATCTGCTGTTTGTGATTTCAGCCACATATCATGAGGTGTCCGTTCAGAGTTAAAGGACCACCCATGACACTTATAAAACCTGAGTGTTGAGTTAGAAAGTGTTCCTGTCTGGAGACAGATGTAAGTCCTGACGTCACCAGGGGTGACCTGTGCCTCGAGCGAAGCCTCGTTTGACCTGTGTTAAGTGTCAGCTTTCTTCTGAAGGGAGGTAATTATGCCTCCTGTGGTTACTACAAAGAGTCATGGAGAGGATTCCATAAACCAATGAATATACAAAGCGGTGTGTAAAACAAAGCACTTTTATTTATTTATTTATTTATTTTTTAAGATTTTATTTATTTCTATATACAGGAGCTGGGGTACAGGCCAGAGTCGCAGGAGGTGAGCGGATTCACCAGAGACAGAGTGGGGAGCAGAACAGGCAGATTGACCGAAACACACTGATGAGGGGAGCAGCAGGCGAGGCAGAAGAGGTCTGCTGTGCCATGTGGGTCCCCTCCCTGGCTGGCGGCAGGGATCGAACTCGTGCTGCAGTGGCTGAGGTTTGCGCCATAGTGCATTGCTTAACCCACTGCACCACCAGGGAGGCCCTATTTTTTATTTTTTAATTTTATTTATTCTGTATTCAAGAGCTGAGGTACAGGCCAGAGGCGTGGGAACAGGTGAGAGGATTCACTAGAGACAGAATGGGGAGCAGAACAGGCAGATCGACTGAAATACACTGCTTAGGGGAGCAGCAGACAAGGCAGGAAAGGTCTGCTGCCCCATATGGGTCCCCTCCCTGGTCAGGGATTGAACTCGTGTTGCAGTGGCTGAAGAAGCCCCACAGTGCAGCGCCCAACCCCTTGCGCCACTAGGGAGGCCCTTAAGGTGATTTTATTAAGGAGAGGAAGAGAGGGATGCTACTTACTGATTGACAACTTGTATACTAATCATTCCATGATTTTCACTTTCATGATCACATTTTATCCCATGAGGTTAGCATTATTATCCCCATTTCACCATTGATGAAGTGTATCCAAGGGTGAGGTAACCTCTCATCCATTTTTACTTGGGACAGTTCTGGGTCATACCAGTTATCTCAGAGGAATCATTAGTAAACTGCTCGTTCTCTCTCAAAAAATTTGGAAAACAAATTATATGGTTAGTCTGTGTGAGGGTGAGGGCCTGAGGTCCAGTAAAATCCTCTTTCTACTAATGTCGGTATTGGTGGGAGACATTTCCTTGGCACACCCGTTTGCACTCATTTCTGCCCTACAACCAGGCTGTACTTTTCTGCCTCAAAAGTAAGACAGAAAATTGCTCTGAAGAAATGCCCGGGGTTACTCTCAGCCAGGACAGTTCATCTAAGAATAAAGGTCAAGAAATGAAGTTCTAAGAGAGGAGAAACATTTGTTCATAGGTATGTTGTACTCACTCATTCACTCACTCATAGATGTCATTCATTTACTCACTTACTGACTGCTTACTACTTGCAAGGTGCAGTGGCAGGTATAAGAATGGGAGGTTAGGAGGATGAAGACCCAAGTTCTGTCACCCAAAAGCTTACGGTTCAAGGGACAAATGCATGAATTAAGGTGCAATGGTGAATGTGCAGAGAGCAAGAGAGAACTCAGAGAATGTTCATCATTGGGTTTTAAGGAGAGAAACTACTTCCTCCTTAGCATCATTTGGGAAGATTTCTTATAGAAGGTGGCCTATGGCTAACTGAAAATTTGGTAGCATGTGAACCCACACAAAGCAGGAGAAAGGGTTGTCACCCAGCTGGATCACCAAAAGCAGGGCAGGACAGCTTATCAGGTGCTGGCGATTCAGTATTATCAAAATGAAGACCGTATAGAAAAGAATGGGGGACAAAGAGAGAGTTTAGTTGGGTTTATACAAATGGATGGCATGAATACTGGAATAAAATTTAAATTTAAATTTTTGTGGATGAAATGCCAGGTGGTTGGGAGTCAGCCCCTAGAGCAAGGACTTGGGGACAGAGATGAGAACCTATTATCTGCCCCATAACAGACAGGGTAACCTAATGCAGCCCATTTCAGGGTATGGGATTGGTCATGCTTCAAAAATATCTTACCATCTTCATAAAATTATAATCTAAAAGAAATTGACTCAACTAACTCTGCTTTTGTAATATGGTAGAAGTCCTCTTATCAGATAAAATTGGGGCCAGTAGGTTTTTTTTAATTGGTTACAGTGGATAAAAAAATACCATGATACACAAAAGCCATGAACGTTTTAATGTTTTATTTTAATAAATGTATATTTATTTTAATATACACTTTAATGTATATACATGCATATGCCTTTGCCAGCCTTTTGATGTTAGGCCAAAGCTTTTCTTTGGGGATATTTTACTGATTGTAGTTATTGTCTCATAAAGCATAGCCATGATACAAATGTAAATTTCCAGGCCTGCCTTCTTTAACATGGAGGAAGAACTTAAAAAACATTTGTGAGGCAACTTGGACATGGAACTCCATGTCTAATTTTATCATCCCCCTCCTCCACCCAATTATTGAGGCCACCTCACCCACACTTATTCCCAAAACATATGCTTAGCGATTCATCCTTACTGAGTGATTTCAAAGAAGAATTAAAACAAAAATGAAAACGAAAATTATTTTTTATAGAAGCAACTCATTGTATTCATGATTTATTGGGCTCCAAAATATTTAAATTAGCATTTAAATCTTAACTAATAAGTGCAATTGGCCTGAACACATTTGGGTACAAATCAGTGACTCTTGGCAAGCCAATAACAGTGCTGGAGTGCTTGGAGGAGTAGTCTGTGTGTGTCAGGTGTCTGTCCACAGTTTACAGAGAGACTGGAGAAGGTAATCAGCTCATCAAGAAGGTTAAATGGAGAACACTGAAGACCCGTATATCGGTCCCTGCACTTGGCACACACCTTTTTGGATAGCCTGAAAGAGTCTAGTGCTTGGTTGGACAGCCTAGTTGAGTACCCCCAACACCTTACAGAATTCTTTGGGGGTGAATATCACTCCTGTCAGGGTGAGCACCTTGTTATAAAAGTTGTCATTTTTGATCATTAAGTGCAAAGTCTCTTGAGGTCTCAATATACCCTTCATAGACTGAGCTTTTAGCTGAAGGTTCTGGGTGCTTGATAGTTTGGTTTGATGATTGAATGACTGCCAAACCCCTCCTACTTGAGATTAAATTTTCAAAGCTTTTTCTGAACCTTTCAGAATTGGAGTGAAGGTCTAATTATTCCCAGGGCGTCGATAAAGTAAGAGACTGAATTATCCATGTAGCTCCCCAAGTTCACTAGGCAGAGTAAGTGGAGGAAATGGGATGCCTCTTGCTTTGGTATCTTTTAGCAACACCCCTCTCAGCAGCTTGCGCTGGGTTTGAGCCTGGCACTGTCACTTACTGGCTGCGTGACTCTGGCAAACAGTGTGACGCACAGGGCTCTGAGCTTCCCTTCACATCTTCTTTTTCTTTAAAACATGTGACTTTTCAAAAAATGGGCAAAAGAGCTAAAAAGGCAATTCTCCAAAGAGGACATGCAAATGGCCAACAGGCATATGAAAAATGCTCAACTTCTCTTGTCATCAG
>JAGFMF010012011.1:4251097-4276819 GCA_019455555.1 Galemys pyrenaicus | reverse complement strand
GATGGTGCACTGGTGAGATGGTGATGGGGAATACATGGGGATTACAATTAATGGCAAGTATATGTAAATTTTAAAATATTTTAATAAAAAAAAACATGTGACTTTTATTGTAGAGCTGTGCTGTGTGATAACCCCACAGGTTATCTGTAGCTATTACAGGTGATGACAACCACAGGTGATATGTAGGTATTTAGCTACAATGTGAACTAGGCGTACTTACCTTTAAAGGTGTTATGAGAGCCAAATGTAATGATGTAGACAAACACATTGCCTTGGCAGACAGTAGATACTCAAAAATGGGTGATTTTTGGTTATTACTAAAAAAACAAAGTTTTAAGTTAAACTTAAGTTAAACAATGTTAACTTAAACAATGTTTGAGTGCTGACCCGAAAGGAGGGGACTTTTGCACTAATAGAAACAATTAAATCTTGCTGAGAGACTCTAGTGCTGTTGTGAATCACAGACCACTGTACCTTCCTGTCACTTGCCCATGTCATTCCAGAAATGTGCTGATTTTGACTGAACCCTGAATAAATTTCTTTCAGTTGTATACTTTGCAAGAGATTGCAGCACTTCTTTATTTTTGAGCAGTGGGAACCTTTTCTCCTGGTCCTTGCCAGTTCTGCAGGAACGATGGTACCCTACTAGCAAACCAGCTTTCCCTATAACCTGGAAGGATTAGCTTGAAGTTGTTCGGGCTAAGGGAAGACTGCAGCAGAATTAAACTTAACTTTGCTACTTATGTTTCTCTGGGGCAATGTGAAAATAGAAACCAAGAATGTTGTGCAATGAGAAAATACAAGCATGAAGCTGAACAGGAAGTTAGTTAAAACAATGAAAACACCAGCTCTCATTCCCATCTCTGGGAAAACAAACAAGCAACAAGCACATCACCCACCCCTGGAAAGCTTTAGAGCTTACCCAAGAGAAATGTTTGCCTATGGGCAAAAGCCCAAACCCCTTGCAAGTATATGGCAGCCCTTTGATGCCTGATCCAGTCATCCTTCTGTCCCATTATCAGCTTTTCTCTCTCACTCTCCCTCCTTTATGAGTGTCTGGTGCTTTAAAAAAACCAAACCACCATCCTGAAAACTCACTGTGTGCTTGTTGGGATCTCTCCTCTTTCATTGATGATCCTGTTTATTTGTGTTTTCTCCCATTTTTTTGTTTGTAAGGCTGGTGCTGGGGAGTTGGGGGAGAGAGGCTGGGACGAGGGCAGGAAGAGCACAAGGACTGAGGTGATGGTGCACTGGTGAAATGGTGGTGGGAATTCCACTGGGACTACACTTGATGTCAAATATATATAAAGAAGAAGAAGACTATGATGATGATGACGAGGAAGAGGGAGAGGGGGAGGAGGAAGAATCCATGGCTCACTATGTCTACATGTATATTTACCCTAGTCTTTTCTTTCTCTTTTTCTACATCTTTACTTTCTCTCCTTTCACCTCTCCTTCTTTTCCTTCTACTAGGTGGCTTTTATTCTAGCCACTAGTGATAGGTCGCTTTTACCTGTGACTAAAATTGATTTGATTAACCAGTCACATTTTACATGTTCAATAAGCATCTCTGGTTAGTGGCTGCTAGGTTGGGTGGTACAGAGAGAGAATATTTTCATTATTGCACAAAGTTCCATTGAATGAAACTGCCTATAACCTCCTTGAGGTTAGGGAGCATATTGAATTTGCTTCTTCATCTGCCAAAATTATCAAAATATCTGAAGGTTAATGATGGCTTGAGAGAATAAATGTAACTTAGCTGAGACTGTGGGTTCTGACTAGTAAGTTGAATTCCTAAAGTGTAGACTCTAAAGAAAAAAAAAGTACCAATACTCAAACATATAAAATCTACAAATTTCTAGGACAGAAGCAGAAAAAAAAATGGCTTGGATAGATTCTTACATTCCTACTTTTTAATGCATGATAAATACTTCTTAAGGCTTTTTAAATGCATTTCCCAAAGGTGATAGAATCTTGAACAAAATAAAGTGAAATAAAAGTAAAACAAAGCCAGGTTTTTACCTTAAATGGATGCCATTCGTAGTTCCATGTCTGTTCTAAGAGGCTCATTTGTAGGGAGAAGCTTTTGAAATTCCACAACTTTGTTTTGACAATTGGTCACCGACATGGCTGAGTTTGTTTGCCAAAATTCTCATCATTTTTGAGGGAAGTGAAGCCTCCATTGCCTGAAGAGGCCAAACACTAAACAGACTTATTGTAAGCTTTTGAGTCAAGAGTCTTAAGATGCTTTGTAGAGGTGGTGACATTAGGATCAGTGTAGCTTTTACTTTCCTTAAGTATCAGCTTCCATATAAGCTCATACTAGGTCACTTAAAAATTCTGTTCCTCTTTCTCAGATGATGCCGAAGTGACAGGATTTAGAGAGATCATATAACTTGCCAGGGTCCTGGAGCTAATTCTATCAACTCTGGTTGGAACCCAGGTCAAGTAACTCCATGTACATGGCTCTTTTCATTATGCAAGAATTTTCTAAACTCACCTGACAATTAGGATCTTTTGTGGAAAATAACCAGACTAACTGAATCAGCATCTTGAACTGGACATCTGAGAATTTGTAATATCTTTTTACTAAGTGCCTATGGTAGTTCAATATTAAACTAGAATGTGTCAATTCTCTTTGGGATTAAAACCTTAATATATGTGAAAATTGCATAAGAGATCTTACTACTTAATTGCCTTGTTGGGATTTAGAGTTGGATCTGGTTATCTCATATAAGTACAGAATCACAGTCTCAGAGTTGAGAGGGATGTGGAGGTAGTTTATTCTCATTCTCACAGAAATTAGCTACAACATACCTGGCAGAGAGTCAAGAAGCTGTTGATTGATCCGTTTCATTATTGTGTGGGAAAACCATTTCCATTGCTGGACTGTTTCTCTTATTAAGAAGCACTGCCTTCTTCTGAGCTAAAAAAATCTACCTCTTTTCAGTCTTGTTAGGATTTCTGGAGGACTAAGCAATCTGAGTTGTGTCCTGAGGAGTCAACTGTCCTGAGTGGGGGGACCCTACAGATCACATGGTGAACACCTCTCATTGTTTAGATGAAGAAACTGATGTAGATATACACTCTTAGTAAATATTTATTGTGTACTTACTCATGTGCTGGGGACCTGGATTCTGCTGCCCTGGAGGTTACAGCTTATGAGTGTTACAGACCCATAGTGATTAAATGATCACACAGGTAGGTCATTTATCAACATAGAGTCATTGTGTTTCCTTAAATACTGTAGTGCGGTTTAGCATTTGTATCAAACACTCTGTTAGGTTCATCATATAAATGAAAAGCCTTGTGCTGTTCACATGCAGAGCAAATAGGATGCTGCATTGTGTAATGGTTAGAAGTAATGCAGCTACCGACTCTGCCTTTGATGACTAGGAAGGTCTTCCCAAGCTGATATTTAATTCACTCTTGAAGTATGAGTAGATCTTTCTGAGATGGAGAAGAGGTAGGAGATGACAGTGGGTGGTAGTGGCAAAGGTTGTGGGACATTTTGTTAAGTAGAACAACACAGAGGCATGCAATAGCCTCTCCTCTGAGGACATGCAAGAAATTCAGCATGCCAAGTGGAAGCATTATGTCACTGGAAAGATGAGTAGGGACTCGGCTGTAAAAGAATTTGTAGATAGAGCTGAAGATCTTGAGCCCTATCCTGTAGACAACTGAGCGATATTGAGGCTTTTAAAGCAATGTGACATAGTCAGAGTGTGTGTAGAGGGAGTTTTGCAACAGATTAAATTTTCTTTTTCCTCTGGTGACTCATTGCAAGTAGTCCCTCTAGAAGGGTTAATGCTGAAATTGCTAGGGACATATTCCTTCGGAGGTAGCCTTCCACACAAGGGTATCTAGGAAAAAGGAGTACAATTTGGCCCTGTGTGTTTTGGTTAAAGCCCATCCAATATTCTGTGCTTGAAATCTCAGGAAGGAGGGATGATGGCCATTGAGCATACAGATCTAAGGAGTTAACTGGGGGTATAAACATGTGACCACACTTGTGCCCAGGTTTGAGGATAAGTGCACCCAAACCACAAGTATTCACCTTGGTCAAGATCACCTGATTTCATTTCCCAGCTATACAGAAGGAAAATTCTTCTAGAAGAGAATGTTACCTTCAAAGGACTCATAGCTTCTGAAAGAAGAGATGTTTATCCTTAGTTAATTTTCCCTCTACAAACACAGTCTACTTGAGTCATTAAAAAAAAAACCTGCTAAGAGAGTGTTTCATAACAAGCCTTCTTTTTCTGATTTTGTTCTTTTCTGGATACCAGGTTATCACAGCCGGATGTGTTTCATTCAATTATCTGTCTCTAACGGTATTTGGGAGGAGTACTTTATGAAGACAAAAGAGATTTGTGGACATTGACTTAACCTTCATTCTGAAATAGAGCAGTTCATAAATAGACAGTACAACCAAAATATTTTAAAGAACCTCAAGTTTCCAGTATGCATTTGATTCTTGGGTATTAAGTTGCTTAGGAGATCATTCTGGTTTCATCTGGATTTTCTTCAACACATACCAAATCAGTCAACTTCACCCATTCTGATCTGGAATATTTGGATTATTATTTTATCATGTTAGCCTTGAATGTCCTCATGATGTTTGTACCTTCGTACCCTCTTTCCTTTCATTCTTCTTCTTCTTCTTCTTTTTTTTTTTTTTGTAGCTCTCTGTTCTGATCATATAGAAGGTGGACAGTTCTTTTGGTTAAAAATTACTGTTTCTTCCTGGAGTTGGAACTGAATATGTATTCCCACCTTTGTACCTCAACTTGACAGTTGGTCTATAATAATTAAAACATCCCCTCGACAACATGAGCTTGTGATTATTATTTCTAAATTACCACATTCCTAATCTAAGGTGGGATATACTTTTATTCATGTTTAGCATTGATTCAGAGGTCCCCACTGTGTTCAGTGAATTGTTTTCATGGATTGGTATAATCATGCATACTACTCAATTTCTAAATGCTGGAACTAGGTCTTTTCACCAGCCTCATCAGTTTAAGAACTTGGAGTTCTATCATCCTCATCCTAGTCATGCATGTGAAGGATGTTAAGGAGCAAATCTTAACCATTACTTCTTGTAACATGTAAGACTTGAAGACTGCATAATGAATTGAAGGCAATCAGAGACAACAAATTAGACTCTAATTAGTTTGACTTCTAGTGTATAAATACATGCATTTGGCACATAAAGTAGAGATGCTTCTTTTATGGATAAAATAACAATGATGATTATTGACATTTTTGGATAAAGTATATACCATGGTAAAATATATAGGTACATTCAGCAAGCATGAGGTGTTTTTGTTTTTTTTTGTAGAAATTTTTGAGTAGTATCCTGGTAAGGATGAACAAGTGCCCATCAGTGTTAGCAATATTCTGGAACTTTCTTTGCTCTTTTCCTTTCTTCATTTTCTATGACCCAGTGTTCTTTAGCCTTAAGTTTTTGCTATTTTTTTATGATCTTTTTATGATTTTTTATGATCTTACCCTTAAACTTTTAGACTTGGTGCTTACATATGATCCATGATTATCAGGTTTGCTTCATGGATTTGGACATATATTCTCCCTGGGGTTCTTCCCCTTCTGATCTTTTCTATAGCTTACTTCCTTAGTCCCTCTGGAATCTAATTTCTGAGTATCCAACCAACAATTTGGGAGTAGATGTACTTAAATAGGATTTAAGAAGAGGGCAAATTTGCTGAATGGGAGATGGGTAGTTGAAACAAACAGAAGAGGTAATTAAAGTGAGATGAAATGAAACACAAAAATCTAAAAATATTGTTTGACAACCCTCAGTTAACTGAAAGATCAATTAACCAGACTCTCTATCCCTCAGACATTTCCATTAACTTTGAAAAAATTCTAAACAAAATCATTAAAAAAACCAAACAGATGGATGAGGTTTGGGACTTCAAAAGAGGCAAAGTTTAATACAAGCTTTTAATGGGACCCACCTGACAAAACAAAGACAGGACTTGCGCGGTACTATTGGAAATAAAGAGACAAAGAAATAGAGACTCACAGGACAATGTCTATTGAGCTGCAAGAGCTTAAATTAACCTTTAATGCAATTTATAAAGCACCAAAGCATGCACAGGACCAAGAGGACCTGCTTGGAATTAACTTCTGATGTTGCTGACTTCAAAGGAAATCAGGATGTAGACCCCAGTGAGGCAAATCTTCCCACAAGAATACAGGAGGCATATTTCATGGCCAAAGACCCAGCAAAAGAGTTCATTGCCACAGATCAGACAAGAAAAGTGAAGTATTCTCTGAATTAGAGAAGACAATTTTCCAAATTACTTGCCAGATCCTAAGAACATTCAAACTCCATATGCTGAACCTGAGGGTCAGAGACCATTTGAAAGGAGGTGATGTCACTACCGAAGGCAGCAGGGAGACTGCCTGGATTTTTATTGTCTTTTCTCACAGTTAGTAAACCTTTGTGCTTAACTAGTTATTGCACAATTGACTATAAGACATAATGGAACCTCAGACTGTATTGAGCTATGTTTAGAATCATAACCAGGTTATAGGACTCACCCAAAACACAGGACCTAAAATTGCTTTAAATGTGCTCCCATATGGATTAGACCTGATAAAACTCAACTAGGCAGCAGATTGTGGCAGCAAGTATTCCTCCTGAGTTGTCATTTCCCTCAGCTCATGGGCACAGTCATGATTATAGGCAGCCTGTTGACGTTTGGCAGGACAACAACCACCTGCCAAGTAAGCAGGGACCAGAGATGGGGCTTCTCAAAATGAGGGTATTAAGGCCACATATCATTCACTTATGATAAGAGCTGATTCCTCTCGCTTAACGGTCAATATAGACTACATATTGGCACCGAGGAAAGAAGCTCGGTCATATAGATCTAACCATTGTATAGTGATTGTGATAGGCATCACCCTGGATACATCATGATAATGGCAGCATGCCTATTTCCAGAACTTTCTGAGCTTACTGGCAACCCTAGTGAGCACTGGCTCAGGGACCAAGTAGTAGAAGACCCCTTACGGGTTACATCAGAATAAGGATTAGAAAAGAATTTGACCTAGTTCTAGTCTCAGCAACATGTAGGCAGGCTGGCTTGCTTTGACCCCATCCAGAACTCAATCAGTGAAACTTCAGAGGTGATGGCCACACAGTATTTGTTTTAAACCTTTATGGTATTCATGGCTCTAAATTAGAGCATATACCAAGGTATTGAGCTGGATGTTCTCAGTTTTTCTCTTTAGATACATCCAACACCTTTACCACCCTGCTCTGTGCCTAGGGAGGCTGAATTTAATGGACCATATCAAACCTTGACCTTAAAAACCCAAAGTTCCCTTATCCTTGTCTGCTCTCTTCATGCCGCAGTTGGCATTTGGAAAGCAGATATGGAAATAGAGGTTTAGGGTAATTTTTCTCTGACTCCCTCTCTGCTGTGCCGTGGTTTGGAGTGACGGCCCTTCTTACCTAAGGCCATAGCCCCTGTAGGTAGCCCCTCCTTCTAATACATACTCTGCTGGGTTCTGGTAGTCACCCCTTCCCTTTGCTTCTTCATGTCTTTTGGGGGGGCATCCCCACTGTTTCTGGCTCCACCCCTTTTTTGCCTCATTTTTTGTCTGTTTTTCTTAAATCTACCAATATCTTTAAATATTATTTCCCTGGAACTCCTTTTGTGTCTGTCATCTTGTCTGAGTCTGACCAAGCATTGTATCAGATTTAAGTATTTTTTTTATTTTGTTATTTTTACTAACAACAAAACAGTGGAAACAAATCAAATTAAATTTCCATTAATAGAGGATTGCTTAAATTGGTTAAATTATTTAGTCATATAAAAGGTGTTATTTAGCCAATAAAAATCATCTTGTTAAATAATGTCATGGAATAATATTCAGTATATAGTGCTAAAGAAAATTGTACAAAAGATATAGTTTATTAGTTAGAATGGTTCTCTTTGGCATAGTTGAAGGTGATTTTTGTTCTTTTGTTATTCTTTTTGTTCTTCCAAACATACTATAAGGACATATATCACTTTATAATCAGACAAAGGAAATATTATAAAAGGCAAAATAGGAAAACTACCTGTGATCTGGAAGGACACTTATTACTTGTGGGGGTATAGTCGTATTTTAAGGGTTGTACAGTATGCTTGTTATATTTTCAGGTGAGTCACCCCTGTTGGTTAAGGTCCTCAGTCCTTTATAAAGTAACTGGATGAATGCCCCTTCTCAACCAAGTCCCATGGAGACAAGTTAGTGTTTATAACACTTACCTTGTTCAACCCTCTAAGGATAAAATCAGCCTAGACGTGCCATATATCTAAAATCTTCCAGGAGAATGTTTGCCCAACTTAAAATCTTTGTCTTACAGTACAGAGGAGTTATCGCACCACGTCTGATGACAATGAAATTAAGTAACATTTGATGTTAACATTGAAATTAAGTAAAATTTGATGACACAGAAATTAAGTAACAGATTTCACATAGGAAAGCAGAAGAGCATAAAGAGCATCTCCAATTTTTGAGCATATCTGTGTTTTTGCTCTTTGAAATGTTGCTTAATCACTTGCTTGTGTTCCACTTCCTCTCCTTCCATACCTGATAATGTCCAGTAGGTGCCTCAAGCTTATCAGGTGTTATGTCAAACTCATTAATTTCTGTTTTTCTCCATCCATGCTACTCTTTCTCTATCTTGATGGATATTACTGTTATTAGCCAAGTCATAGTGTTTTCACGATGATTCATAGAGTTAAAAATTCAAATCTGATTATTTCAAATTCCAGGGTCAGCTCATACCTGATCTAGGTATTGAACTAGGCCTTCTGAGACTTGAAAGTCACATCCATACTCTTCTTGAGTGCTTCAGCAGCCTTGAAATAAAATGCCATGAAAAAATCTCTGATGGGACAGTGTGCCCCAAAATTTGTACTTCAGGGATATCAGTGTGCTTTATCATGCTATTAAATCCCACATGAATCACATCTTCATAAATTTGCATTGTTATCAGTCCCATCATTTCTTTCGTTTTAGCACGTACTGCCTTTGGTCGAAGAAGGAAGTATCCCAAGTGGCCAAACTAAATATGGGGCTGAAAAAAGCATTTCCCCTCATTGTTCTGTACGTAAACGCATTTACGTTTGTGAGCTAATGTTTTCCCTGAAAGGAAGGTGGTCGCATGGCAGGCACCCATGCGTGATACTGGTGCTCTTACGAGTGACACCTTGTCTTCCGCACGTCTGTCTGCTCACTACGGTCACTATTTTGCTCCCTCAGAGCTAACTGGGCCTCTTTGAAGCTCTCTGCTAGGACTTCCTCAGGACCCTGTAAGCCTCCTCCAGGTCTTCACTGGAATTCACACTTGCTGCTTTCCAAATGAGGCTCATCTATAACATTTTAATGAGTGGGGCAATTACTCATGTGCATGAGAAAATCTTTTATAATGCTCGCTTGAGCCCTGTCCAAGTTTGAGGTAAGAGATAATTGTGCCTCTGGTTGGGAACTCCATACTCTGTTTATGGTATTTGGGCTTTGTTTGTCTTTCAGTAACTGTGCGATTTCCCTCCCTCCCAACCAACTTTTATGGAAATGATCTTCCTGCTGCCTGAAGTGTGTCATTCTACATCTTGCCAAGAAGAAAACATCTCCATAGAGAAAATGACCCATCTCTTCCCCTGTGCAGCATCTGACTTAATTATGCACCGTGCTTGGCCCTTGAGAGCCCAGTGAGGAACATGAGGAAGTCCTGGCTTGATCGCCAGGCCTTAGGGTCTTTGTCAATTATCATCTGGCACCCACGAGTCTGGCCAAATTTACAGGCATGTCTGTCTTTCAAAACATGTCAGGCCTGAAGAGTGAATCATTTTTTTTTTTTTTTTTTGAGCCGCTATAAGTAGAGCAATCTTTTCCATTAAAACCCACTTTGCTCTCTTCTCAACACACCAGAGCCTCTTGAACACACCTTCCGCTCCATGTGTGATCCCTGGGAGACGCAGTTGAATAACACTACCTGTTTCCCAGGGCCATGGCACGCACGGAGGCATTGTAGTCTAGGGGGAGGGCCTGGCTGTGCATGTAGACAGGGGAATTTGAGAGGCCCGTTTTGTTCTTGGCTAGCCGTCAGCCTTCCACGGAGCCACTTAACTCTCTGAGTCCCCATTTTCTCACCTGCGCAATGGTGAGAAGAATGTCTGCTTTACAGGATTGCAAGGCAAAAGCCAGGTAATGTTTGCAAAGGTAATTTGAAAACTAAAATGTAACACGACGTGAATGAATTTATTGAAGAATAAGAAAAACAACACGTTAATCTTACTCCTTACCTTTCTTCCCTCTGCTTTCTAAGGGCAAATGAAGATAATTTTGTTTTCAGCTCTTTATTTGGATTTCACGCTACAGAATTCAAGGATCCCACCAAAGCTCTAACTTCCTCATAAGTTTTGAGGCTCAGATCTGTAGAGTTGTACATAAACATCATACCTTCTGAGATGTCCCCTTTGACCCTGACCTCCAGTATTTCAAATGAATGAATGAATGAATGATGAATGTACCATCCTTTTGAGGGAACAACAGCACAGCTCTGTTCCAGAGCTATCATTCTTCACTGGGATTGTTTATTGGCCACTGTCCTCACCAGGCATTAAGATGAGTCAGGGTCTGGATTCTCTCTAGATCCCAGCACAAGGTCTGGTGCAAAGGAGGTCAGGGCATGACTGTTGCAGAGGAAAGAGGGAAGGAAGGGAAAGCTGTAGAAGGAAAGGAAGGAAGAAATCCAGACTGGATATTCTTAGAAGTATAATCAAAGAAACCTTGTAACTCTATGAAAGCAACCATACTGGGAAAACCTATTATTACATCCTGGCTTCAAGTGTTGTTTTCATATTTTGGAGGAAATATGTTACTTGTGTTTTGGACTAGCCCCATCAATCTGGTCTTTCCATCCCTGTCCCAGACTTCCCCTGGACTTGTGTGGGTAGAATGAGGAGGTTCTGGGTTTGAATTGGTAACTAAAGCCTAACAAATGTTTTCCTGTTCAGAACCAGAAACTCGTAGCTGCTGATGAGGTGATGGGGATGAAAGTTCTCCAAGGCAGAATTCCTGGGTTTCTGCCTTACCCTCAGCCCTGCATGTAGCTGCCTGTGTGAAGGGAAAATTCTGGGAGTTTGAAGATAACAGCCAAACACTGCTCTAACTGGTTTTACACACACTCACACACACACACACATGTTATGTCAATTGAGAATTATGGTAGTTTAATATCAAATATCTGTTTTGATGCATTTCCCCATTGAATTGATACAGTAGTTATATTTGCTTTCATTTTCATACATGTTACAGAGGCTACTTCTTTCTGTTTTGAATAATTATAATTAAAAATTGTAACTGAACCAGATATAGAACAGTGACAGCAAAGGAACACTCGTTTTTATGTCAGAGGAGCTGGATTTTAATTCCAACTATCACTTATGAGTGAATCTAAGAACTTCCTAGATGTCTCTCTGGCTAGTTTTGTTCTTTTGAAATGGTCACAGTAATACCTACTTTTCTAGTTTGTTGTGATGTTTGCATGATTTGATGTACATAAAGCATAGTGTCTGGTCCACATAAAATCCTCAGTTACGTGTTTGGGATAGGAGGAAAGATGACCTTTTGCTGTCTTAAGAATTACAGGTGGCTTTGAGAACTGGCATAGACTTTGGGTCTCTAATCCTTTGGGAGAGACTGACAATAATATCAACTGTATCAGAAAGATGTAAACTGCTCCAGATGGTTAAGGAGCACAAATAGTTGGAGGTGGCCTCCTTGTTAGGTGGCTAATCAGCAGTTTCACAATGCTTTGTAAATGCATGCACACCAGAGCTGATGGATTTCTCCTCAGTGATGAAAACAAGCAAGCAAGTAGAAAACAAGATTGAAATCACTCTGCCCTGATCAATCACCTTACCGCATGATTTCATGTTCCTTTCTAACACCAATCCATGTCCAGACATTTATTTTATACATTGGTAAAACCAGAATGCAGAAACCTTTAAACCTTCTTTTTCAAGCAAATTCATTTGCTCATAGTCTAGGTAGGACAGGTACAGGGCAGCTGGCTATTCTTAGGGTTTGAGCCTCCAGGTGTGATAGAGGCAGTTATTATTCTATACTATAATGAACAAGATAATTGGATTGATTTTGTCAACACAAGCTTTTTACTTCATGTTAAAGGGAGATTTCCTTATGAAATGGTATGTTGGTTTTCGGTTTATACTTCAAGCTTCTATGAGCTTAGTATGAGTTGTCCTTCCCAGAGTTGACTGCCTTTGGGACAGCAATAAGAGTCCGCAAGGCTCTAGGAGTTACCATACAGGCCTTGGGTCAACGTTCCCTGTGGGACACCTTGGGAGAGCTCGCCTTTTCCCGGCATAACCGTATGCCTTGGTTCGGTCCTAATCATTCTTTATTTTTTTAATGTTTTTTACTTTCTTACATTGTTGTTCATTAAGTACAATATTTGATTTCTCCCCTCAGGTGTAGGACCCATAAGTCCCCCACCACCCTGTCGCCCTTGAGCTGTCACCATAGTCCCTCATGCTCTTACCGCCCTGTTCTACCATTGAGTGCCAGTGGGAGTTAAACGAGGCCAATGTGCCAGTCTTCGGCCTGTCAGCTCTCAGATCTACTCCTGTCCCTGCCCTGCTCACCTCCGTATTGGAGGGAGGCTACTCTGAGGTCTGTCTGCCCAGGCTACTATGTCAGTTGGCTTCTGGCTGGGTTTGGCCAGCGACAAATATTGGTGGGAAATCAGAAGGTGGACAGAGGGGAAAGTCAGAGGATTGCTCACTATTTTTGGCCCTGGGCAAAATCTCTGGCAGTGGTAAGGCTTCTTCCACGGTTTGTGGTGGAGCTAGGTTTTGTGAAGACTGTACAATTTTTTTTTTTTTGCTCTTGTGTTAATACACTTTATTTTATTTTTTTTGGTCCATCTATTTTTTTTAATTAAAATATTTTAAAATTTACATATACTTGCCATTAATTGTAATCCCCATGTATTCCCCATCACCATCTCACCAGTGCACCATCCCCTCAGTCCCTCGTGTTCCCATCTTCCCTCACCCTCCCCCTCCCCTCCCCACCAGGTGTCCCCAGTCTGTCCTTGTCTCCTCATTTTTAGTTTCTGTAAGACTGTACAATTTTAAGGAAAAAGAATACAAAATTAGGTCTTGGGTCTTAGAAGGGATCCAGGAAGATGAGGAGCCCTGAATTTAAGCTTTATTAGTTTCATGATAAACCTGTCTCTGTCAGGGGTCCAGCTTTCACTCATTGACCGGTTCCCTCATCTCCTCTTTGTACTTGCAGCTTGGAAATAGTGGCGGTTGCCTGCTTCCTGTGTCACCTTATTATCATCTGCTCAAATGTATCAGTTTATCTATCAATTGGTTTATAAAATAATTATTTTTAATCTAATTCTGCCAGTATTAAGTAAAACTTGTATTTCTGGTTACACCAATATTAATAAAACAAGTGGAATATAAGTAAAAATATTCATGAAATTATTTTTGTTATCCACAGTGCACACTGTGTAGTTTTGTTTTGTTTTATTTTTTCACTAGGTGTGAATAAGCAATCAGAAATCACTCAATACTATGGACAGTTAAGGGAGGGCATTCATTCATTCATCACTCTTAAAAATGATGGGATACTTCAGTGGATCTTATGTAACTGTTCTGAAGGACCTCTTAATCCTAAGATAGTCAGAGAAGGGCATTTTGATTTCAGAGAGCAGATCTTGATAAGCTGGGGTGCTGAGAATGTGAAGACTCATTCATTTCTTCAAGGGTCTATTGAGCACCTACTATATCTGCTGGCAATAATGGTAGCTTCAGGAAGCTAACAGGAGAGACAGACCCCAAATCTATGTTCTTACCACATTGTGGAAGAGTGTTGAATGTCATGATAAGGAGGACATGTGTGGGGATGGTGAGGGGTTTTGGTCTGGAAATCCAGCAGTGATGGGGAGATTTTGTAAAGGGAAGAACAACAACCAGGAATACTGGTTAGGAAACAATGGTAAAGCCCAGGAAAGAATCTGAGCAGGAGCTGGGCAGTAAGGTTGGAAGGAGGGAACAGATGGAACTCAGAAATGAGGAGTAAAATAGAAGAATTAGTTAAGAAAACCTGTTCTTTTTTTTTTTTTTTAACCTTGAGTGGATAAAATGTCAGAGCCAACCCACTAAGTGGCACACATCAGCAGATGAGCAGCTTTTGATGGTGAAGTTGAAAGCATGGACTCAGATAGTGGTAGTTGAGACCATGTAGGACGAGCATATATGGAGTTTCTCCTGGCTCTGACTTTGCTGTTGTAGACTCAGGACAGTGGACCTCTACCGTGGAAGGTTTTCTATTCTTGGGAGAGTAGAAAGTACAGAAGCAGGCTGGACAGTGGTGGCATCTCCTAGGATGAGAATTATAGAAATAGAAGAGGCCAGAAAACCCACACCAGGAGATGGACAGAGAGATGGGTTCGCTGGTGTGTCAGGGGGGTAAGAAGACTAGAAGAGGAAGGTGGAAGTGTCAGGAAGCCAAGAGATGGTGGCTTTCCAGAAATGATGAGGGGTCAAAGTGGAGAATGATGAAGCGGGAGCCACATAGACAGTGACCCTGTTGGACTTGGAAAGGTCACTGGTGACTTGCTAAGAACATTTTCATCTCATGGGGAAGGCAGAAAGGGTTTTCAGAGGCTAAATGGTTCCTACAAGGTGAGAAGCTGCGGCAGGTGTGAGACATTCTGAGCAACAAACAGTGGTAGAGAGAAGGCGATGGTGTCTCAATGGGGGCATGAGAAGTTTCCAGAATGTGAGAGGGTGAGAGCCAGAGATAGGAGAGGTAATAGTTGGCATCCGCGTGTGTTCTCACTTTCCAAGCAAGTGGTTCGGAGCAGGAATCTCAATCCTGTCTGAGCTGGGAATATTTGCAACTATGAGTCATAATTCATGATCCAAAATTTTTCCTGGATGGTAAATAGCTGTGCTGACCGTGGAATCTATGTTCCGAGCTTCTGGCCACAAGGGTGGCACTGCTACTATCTACAGTAGTTTAGTCTTGAAGGGATGCATGTGTGCTTAGAGCATGTTATGCCTCCATTTTGCACCATAACTACCCTCTGAGGGAGAGAGAAATTGTCAGATAATCCCTGGTCTTGTGGATTTTGATTGGTAGCTGGGCATTGGGCCAGAGCAGCTTGTCAAACCAGGTTATGTGGGAATGTGCCCAGGGCTGCTGAGAATAGGCAGCTCTGATCAGTGTATGGGCTTGTTAGGCTCAGGCTGGTTTTTACTTTCCATCAAAGGGACACCTGAGCCTCTCGTGTAGGTAATAACTCTGGGTTCATCCCCGCTGCTCTGTTTGCTTTGGTTACTGGTGCTCAGCTGAGGAAGACTCTGTCCTTTTGAATGGATCTTTTCTGAGAGCATTCTTGGCAAAAGAAAGCTTTTCTGCTATGATGATGGTAGTTGCCACTTACAGAGGACCGCTGGGCTGCCAGGGCCCCTGTGTGCCTCTCACAGCAGACAGCGAACTGGCCAGTGGCACTGCGATGGCCGTGTCCCTGCAGACCAGGAATGCAGCTCTGGGTTGGCTGAATTGCCTTGTGCCGTACGACTGATAGATTGCACAGCTTGGGTTTTCACGGGCTTATTCTCAATCTGAGGCCATCATTCTGCTCTGCCAGCCTCTCACCTGGCACAGCGTACATCCACTTACACAGTGCGAAACAGCCTGACTGGCAGCCCACGTGAAGGGTAACCACAGGGCTTACTGCCTTATTGTTCTTCTCAGAACAGATGTTCCACACAAAAATAGCCATAAAGCTTCTCTTAACTCGTCTCCTTGCCTTTAGTTTCTCCCCCAACAATCTGCATTCACCCTGCCCCAGAGGGGGCACTCTTAAAGACCGCATCTCTCTTCTGTCTGAATTCTCTCAGAGGCTCCCCACAGCTATTGGATGAAGGCCAAGCTCCTTGCCTGGGCACACAGGGCGGCCTTTATGTCTTAGCTCTTGCCCACATCTCTAGCTGCATCCTCCACAGTCTCTGCCTCCAGACGACTCACTGTTTTTTCAAGCAGGAAACTGAACAGGTTCCCATGCTCCTTTCCCCCTCTTAGTCTTTGCTCGAGCTCTTCCTTCAGCCTGACAGAGCCTTATCTCCTTCTCTGTTTGGTAATCCAAAAGGCGTATCCTCTGTAACATAATCTTCGACTGGCCCAGATGTAATTGTTCTAGAATATTCTGCATTGAATTTTCCTTGATTACTTGTCTGACTTCCTACAGTTGGTGAACAAGGGAGCCAAGTTCTGTTCTCCATGCTCTGGGCTTAATGTGCAGTTGGCACTCAGAAAAGGTGGTTCCATTGGGACTCAGTGTATTTGCAGACACCAATGGGTTTGAGATCTTGGAGACTGGTGAGCCCCTGTGGGTAGGTCCCAGCTTCATGCCCATGCTTAAAGCTGAATCTGGTGAGGGTAGACTGGGGAAGTCTCATCTTTAAGCCTGACTAGGCTCAACCTATTTATGAAGACTACAGTTCCCTTTCTATTTCTCTTGTACCTCCAAAGGTGCCTTGGGGATTATATTGAGAAAGTTTTATACAGGGAACATTTTATGGTCCCCTGAAGAGAGGCAGCAGGTACTTAATTATATGAACTTAATTAAGCCTCTATAATTTTAAAGTTGATCATTGTTCTCCTGGAGGAGGAGCCCCACCCAGTATCACTTTATTCCATCCCCCATGACTGTTATCATGGTTTTTCACATGGATCACTTCAAATTGCTTATTCCGTATTTCAGATAGGTGCTTCCGAAGCCTTCGTGAAATTGAAAAATTCTGTTCTTATGAAGCAGGGAATATTTTTTTCCCCAGTTTAGGGGCAAAGAAACTGAGGCTCACTTCTATTTTAGATATCTCATGCTTTGTAGATAAAGCATCTTCTTCATTTCTTCCACCTGTAACACTGATTTTTATCTTAGCCAGAAGCCCATACAATGACCACTTTTAGGTCCACCAGGTGTCACTCTACAGGAAGGGTGGCCTCCTTAGAGGTCTTTGACCTTTGCCTGCGGGGGAGTGTACCGTGTCCTTCTCTGGATGTGAGCGATGGGGCCAAGGTCCTATTATCCTCTCTTGGTTTCCATTATGATATGAGTGTCTGACCCACACCAGGTGCTCCACGCCACGTGTTCCACGTGTGTCTTTCTTCCAGAGGTGTTTCACTTGCTCTCTTTGTCAGGTTTCTGATTAAATATAGTGTCTTCAAGAGCTAGCTCCTAGGATTTTAAAATCTGCTCATGACTGCATTTAGAATAATCCTTCAACTAGGCATTCTGATGACTATTTTGAAAAAGAAGAAAGCACACTCCATAGTGAATGAAACATTCCAGAGTGGCATTGCTGTGAGGCCTCTGATGCTGCCTGTTTCTGGTCTCCGTTCTGGCTCTCATGCACATCGGCAGGACGTCGTTCCTTCTTGGACCGTCCACTGTCACTGATGATCTCCACTGTGGCTTCGACTGATCACTGCAGCGCTTTTGAGAGTTGGGCTGTGCACAGCATGCTTCACCCATTCAGAGTGTCAGAGACGGGAGGGTCCCTGTTTTTAATGTTCCCTCATTTTTCCGGAGACAACAAAGTGACCCTCAGGTAGGGAGGAGGCTCCCTCAAAGTGCCCTGGCTGTTAAGGTACAGTAGTCAGGGGGCACTTCCTCTCCCCAGCCCTCAAGTAGGTGCTGTTAGTATTCTTTCTGCTATTCCTACATTACTGTTCTCTTGTCAGTGTCACCCCCCATGGGGTCCACAGTGAGGGAGGAGCCCGGTCAGGCTTTTGTGAGTTCACCTTCCGGAATTCTAGTGCTTATCTGTTTTCTTCATGAACATCTCTGCTTTGTTCTTGAATCTGCTAAAACAAATGGGATTTCCTTCAGGCATGGTGGGGAAGGCTGATCTGCTCTGCTACAAAGTAAGGGATGCACACTTGGACGGAGGGATGCTGCAGCATCTTGCCGCTCGCTGCAGTGTGGAATTTGGGCAGCTGCCTCTCCCACGTGGATGTGTTGGTGCCAGTCTTATAGCACTGACACTGAACAGCTTTGTTTTTTCTCAGCTCTGGGGAGAGCTCTGGGCCTGTGATGTCTTTCTAATGAATATAACCGGAGAATTCAGCTAAGGAGGGGCTGGTCTTGATAAGACAGTACGTATAAAAGGAACTCTTGCATTTTAAAAACGTGCTCAGTTGTGGGCAAGGTGGGACCCTACTATCAGAGCATGGGACAAAGGTTTGCAGAAGTAAAACTTGATCCCGAGTTTCAACGGAAAGTTGGACAGATCTGCTTTTTCATTTCTTCTGTCCCACTAAAAGATAAAGTGAAAAGAAAATACTTGATTGACTTTTGTTTTTCATTATTATTCCATTTCACTCCATTTCTATGCTTCTGGCTTCCAACTGTGACTAGGGAAGGTGCCAAAATATCAGACGAGGTAGTCCCCCTGGAATTTAAGTCTGACCAAAGGCTGGAAATATGAAAGCTCCACCAAATGAAAGATCCAAATTCCAGGCCTATTGTGCACATCATGAGTTTCGGGACATTTTTCTCAAGCTTTTTAAAGTTATTGCATTTTTATGTTTCTCCAGACAAAGTGTTTCAACATTCTCTACTTCATTGACAGGCCCAATTTAGCCATCAGAAGAAGGAGGTGTGGGGAAGAATAAGGAATGACCACTTCCTCAATTCTTATTATATTATACATAGAAAAGTTCTATGAGGATTCACTCAGTAAATGGGGAAATTGGGTGTGAGTTCCCTCATTGAGTGTGAGTTTCCAATGGTCATATAATGAATGGAAGGAAGAACTTGGAATCAAAACACAGTTCGATTCCAAAAACCATGCCCTTTCCATTTGCTACTTCCTTACTTGGAAATAACATAAAGTGACTGCTTTCTGCCTTTTTTAGTCTTGACAGTCTCTGTGCTCTAATTTTTTGGTTTCCTTAAGCTAATAGTAATTAGTCTACTCAAGATTAATCTACTTAACCAAGATCTAAGATTCTTAAGTATGTTTAGATGCTCAACTAGTGTCAAGACTATGGTATGGTTGTTTCTATGGTTTAATGATTACATGGTACCATATCTTCCCTGGAAGTTAGGATTTCAAGCATTCTAGAACCACCTTAACCTAGACAGGCTGGTGAAGGTGGATAAGCAGTAAACTCAGGAGACCAGAGTTTAAATTCCAGCTTCATAACTAGCTTGTTGGGTGATTTTGGGGGCTGGGGAAATTTTTTTCACTTTCTTTGAATTTCTCTACTGAAACAAGAAGAGGGTTGAGTTGTAGGCTCTATAAGGTAATTTCTGTCTGTAATATCCTGGGATTTTGTCATATCTAATTTAAATGAAAGCATCATAAGGTAGGGACTTTGCTTATTTGCTGTTGTATCCCCAGGACCCAGAACATAGCTGGCTTGTGGTGTGGACACTCACTAAATTATGTATGGATGAATCTGCTTCCTTTGTGAACTCAGGACAGGTTAGCCAGTTGCTGTGTGTTGAGTACCTGTTATGTGCTGGGCATTGTGCAGGGCACTAGACATCCTTGAATCTGTTGCTGGCATCAGATTCCAAATCACACACTAGTGAGCATAACTTTTTTGCATTCTGTGCCAAGCACTATGGGCTCTAACCTTTTCATTTACTTATGTATTGCTCGTTTGCCTTATTCTTCATTTTTTTCATTTACTCTTTCTTCATCTATTCTTTCTTTCTTTTAAAGATTTATTTACTTATACATACAAGAGCTGGGGTACAGGCCAGAGTCCAGGGAGGTGAAAGGATTCACCAGAGACAGAGCGGGGAGCAGAACATGCAGACTGAAACACACTGCTGAGGGGAGCAGCGGGCACAGCAGGAGAGGTCTGCTGCACTATGTGGGTCCCCTCCCTGGCCGGCGGCAAGGATCAAACTCGTGCTGCAGTGGCTGCGGTTTGCTTCATAGTGCGTTGCTTAACCCACTGTGCCACCAGGGAGGCCCTATTCTATTCTTTCTTATCAACACATCTATCCACTCTCTTGTCCATAAATTTCTCACTCATGTAACATTTACTGGTCATTTACTTTTTCTCTCACAGCTTTCTTTTTCTCTCCTCTGTTTGAGTCTTCCTTGATGTCTGTCTCCTTACCTGAATCATTGGCTTTCCTTCTGTCCTGTTTGTGAGCACACTGGGTCGGTGTGTGGGGCTCAGATAGGTCCCCAGTGAAATCACCAAGCTCAGACCTATCGGTTTGCCTTCGGAGCAGTCACTGAGGCATGGCAGAGGCAAGAAGTGGAGACAGGGGAGCTGAGTTGGATGTCTTGGTTAGGTTGCCTATTTTTCACAAATCTTTTCCCAGAAACTGAGTATCTTCTCTGAACTTGAGGGCATAGACTAGATCTGCTTTTACAAAAGTGGTTTCTACTGAAAACTCTGTTTTGAGATTTACAGCTATGCCGCACATAAGGAGTTCTGTAAGTAAGACAAACAACAACAAAACAAACCTTGGAATTACTGGGCTCATTAAAAGCAAATATTTGATTACTTGTTTATTAGCTATTGGTGATTAACAAAAAACCTGTTAAATGATATCTGTACTATGGGTCTCCTCGGAACCTTCAATATTGTAATATGTATCATGATAATCTGGAGGGGAGACATGGCAGGAAACTTGAACTTCTTGCGAGTTTATGAGCTCTCAGAGCAGTTGGTTGCCTTCCATTTGTACTGCCTTTGAACTTTTCAAGGAGTGAGCTCAACTACAGAGTTGGCTCTTTCAGAACTGAGACTGTTGAATTTAATAAAAGGCAGTAGTGCCACTAGCGAATAAAGGATGTCATTAAGTCTTTAAATTTCTGTGCCATAAACATTTTGACACACTGAAACCTGGCAGTGGCAATGGGAGGTGTGGAGGGGGTAGGGTTTGGTGACTGAGTGTAGGGGGCCACTAACTCTTTGGCTTTCTTCTTTGCATGATCTGTCTCTTACAAACTGCAAACAATTCGTGTTGTGCATCTATCTATTTCTAGAGGGCAAGTTACCTAACTACTGTATCTCCCCATCTGCAAGGTGAAATAGGTGCATAAAAGAGAGCCCACAATTATTTTCCACCTCAAATGGCTGGTGATTTTGTGATGTGTCCTCTGGTTACTCATCAAGAGCAGGCCCAACCTTGAATGCATATGGGAATTAATCATGTCATGGGGAAATGAAACAATATTTGTTTTGATTATGCTGCTGTTAATTAGGTAAGGTTCACCCTGACCCTGTTTGAATGGTGCGGGCAGGGGCTTGTAATGTGAGAAATGGATCCAAATGAGAATGAATTACTTGAATGGAGAATAGAAAGCACTTAAGTTTAGATCTTTGAATTGGTGTGTGACTAGGACAGTTTCTGGAAGGGTTAAACCGATCCCGGTGAAGAACAGGTCTGCTGAACTGGTGTCTATTTGTACGATGACCTCTGCTATCCAATCTTGGCTAATGGAATGCAAATAATAAAACCAATGTAATTGCCTACTGAAAGCCATCTATTCTGTTAAGAACTTTACAAATAGTACGTCATTTAATCTTCACAACAATCCACTATGGAGCTTCTATTCCTGTTAGAGATATGAGGAAAATAAGTGTCAGAGAAAAACTTGTTTGAGATCCCGCTAGATTGCACAAGGATTTAAACTCTTGCCTGTCTGACTTTGAACGAGTGCTGTGCTGGCAAATGTTTAACAACCAGTTCTCTGTGGGGGAAAAACAAAGCCTTGATTTGTTGTGTTTTCTGATTTCTGGAATGTAATATTCCTGTCATAGCCAACTTTCAGCTACCAAGTTAATTACCTACTTGGGAAGAGAGGGGCAAAGTTGGTTTTGTGGAGCAAATATGAGCTAATATCAACAGATCCCCCCCAAAACTACACTTTCCTTCCTCTGCTCTGACACATTTTTCATATTTAGTGTCACTGATGATTGTGTTTAGCTCCTGGGTTTATAACTGAACAAGTAGAAGCATCATGTCAGCTTCAGTCTTCACAGTTCAAGAGTCTTGAATTTTCTGGTATGGGCAAGAAAAATGTTTCTGGACATTAACAAGATAATGAAGATCATAGTCATGATGACGGTACATTGAATTGAAGTAGTAATTTCTTTTTTAGAGAATATTATAGGTGTCAGATACTATTCTAAGCATCTAGAGAAACAACAAAATGGAGTGTTTCATGGCTTGGACTCTGGAGTTAGACTGCCTGGGTTTAAGTCCCATTCTATTAGTGCTTGTTAGTTGTGTGTTTAGGCAAGGGATAACAATAGTATCTCCCTAATAGAATTGATTTTGTTTAGAACAGAGGATTTTATGAGATTAGGAAACTAACATCATGGTAACTCAATGCACCATAAACTCTAGCTACCATTGTTATGTTCCGATCTTACTCAGTCCTCCCAGTAGCCTTGTAGAAAGGTGTCACTCCTCCCCTTTCACCAAGGAGAAGTCTGAGGGACTGAAAGCTTAAGGAAGTGGTTGGGCAAGGATTGGAACTGTGTCAGTATAATTATAAAACTGTGATTTTACCTTTTAGACTTAAACCACATTGAGTATATTCTACAGTGTGGTGCTTGAAGATATTAAACATTAAATCCCAGATACCAGGCCAGTTAAGGCTACTAAATCTTCTCAAAAACTGGACCTGGAACTGGAATAGGGTCACTTTCATCAAATTCTTGGTCCTATTGTGTTCAGATTCAAGGGGAGGAAAAATAGATTCCATCTGTTGATGGGAAGTGGCCAGCTTTCCATCACATGGGCTAGGAGAGAGGGGTCAGATCACATGGGCTGTTGCAATCACGGGGAAGGCTTTCACATATGATAGGAAGGGCTCTGAGTGAAGAATTGCATGCCCTATTTTTACTTTACACATATCACTTTGGCTGCTGTGCAGAGATCATAGCATGGGATGATGAAAGTGGGGACAGGGAGATGTATTAAGAAACCTTAGTCAAAGTTCAGTTAGAGATGATAGTGACTTGGATTATAGTATAGTGAGATCATAAGTTGTGTTCCAATTCAATATATATTTGGAGGTAGAAACTCTAAGATCTGCTGACGGATTAGATATGAATTATGAGATAAACAAAAGACTAAAAACACCTCTTCTTGGGTTGTTTTAGACTATATGGAGGAAAGTACAGAATTGTCATTTTCTTTATTTTTCTTCCCTTTTATTATTTTTCTTTTTAAATTAAGGTAACATTGGCTTACAATTCTTTATAAGATGTGTAGAGATGTATGTTACCACACCACACTCACCACCACAGCATCTATAATCCTCCACTGAGGTCCACTGGCCCCTTACTCCTCTGTTCACACCCCACCCTCCCCTTCTTTTGGCCTCAAAATTGTTATTTTCTAAGATGAGGAACAGATGAAGGGTCATTGTTCCTGGGTGCTGAGTGTGGAATTGGAGGGCTCATTTCTGATATATTAGGCTCAAGTTGGTTATTGAACTTCCAAGTAAAGAAGGCAAGGAGTTGGTTTGCAATATGAGCATGGAATTTGGAGGTGAGGATTGGCCTGGAGATATAAATTTGGCAATTTTCAGCAAATAGCTGGTATTTAAAAAAAATCAAGGACTGGATAAAATAATCTGGGAAGTAAGAGTAAAAATAAAGAAGAATGTGGACCTGAGGCTGAAGCTCTGGGCCCAGTGCATGTTTGCAGGTGAGGAAAATGAGGAGCTTCCAGGAAATGGATGGCTAGTGAGATAGAAGGAGGCCGAGACACTAAAGGAAGAGGCTGTTTCAAGAGGGAGTAGTCTGCCATACCCATCGGTTTGTGGCAACATGACCTCAGTGCCCGTCTGAGCCCCAACTTGGCATTTTTCTCTGTCTCAGCTTGAACGGTGCGACTTTGAGCATGTTATTTGACCGCCTCTGTTCTTCAGCTTCCTTTTCTGAAAAATGAAGGTAATAATACTGATCTTTCAGGATTGTGATGAACTTGAAATTAAATAAGATACCACATATACACATACTTTTTGCGGTGTCATTGTGAAAATGACTTTATCTCAAAGGCAGAATTGGAGACAGTTAGAAACTATTACTGGGATAGGTTTCTCTTGGAGAATTTATTGAGGGGGGAATGTATACTTTTATATGTCTGTCTACCTGATCTACCTATATTTTACTTAGTGTTTCTCCTAATATGTAATGGTGAAAAGATTGTCATCCGGTGGCCATCAACTCCCCTTTTATACAATGCCTAAATGGTATGAAATTGAAATTACCCATTTGAGTCTTTTTTTTTAAACTTATTCAGTGGCAATTGCTTATGCTTGACGTAGTAGCTGAATTAGGATCCTGTCTTCCAAAAAGGGCAAGTTTTTATTAGACTAGTCTTTCATATTAAGATGTCAAATTACACATTTAATAAATTCTCCAAAAGAATACTACATCAAATACAAGGGCCCAGCTTCTTGCACACATAATACTAACCTGACCTCGTTGTCTAGGGCCCCATGTGGGGCTCACCCTGTTTTAAAAGATCTGTTTTTTTTTTTTTAAAGATGTATTTATTTATGCACACAAGAGCTGGGGTACAGCCACAGTTGCGGGAGGTGAGAGGACTCACCAGAGAAAGAGTGGGGAGCAGAACAGGCAGACTGACTGAAGCACACTGCTGAGGGGAGCAGTGGGCGAGGCAGGAGAGGTCTGCTGTGCCATGTGGGTCCCCTCCCTGGCCAGGGATGGAACTTGCGTTGCTGTGCAACAGATGCTTCACAGTGCTGCACTCAACCCGCTGCGCCACCAGGGAGGCCCCAGATCTGGTTGTTTCGTATCAGCTACTCTGCCTGCAGTTTGGGGAAGCTGCTGCCAAGTGGATATGTCAACGCCAGGGGTGGCCATGCCCACCAAACTGTCATTCAGTGGGAAGGGTTTGCTCTGGTGCAGAGTCCTTGACATCTGTGGGCTTCCTTTGTCACTAATGCTCATGTGACATTATGAGCATAATTAACCAATTAGCTGCCCAACTTCTTCTTATATTTTCATTCAAGAGAAACAGTGAAAAAAAAGAGTTAAATGAAATTCTTGTCTATTCTTCAAAATTTGATTGAAATTAGAAGAGAAACGTGATTAAGGTCTATCAACAGCGTGGTTTCCCAGTGATGTGATTTTTTTCCAGAGGCTTTAAAAAACTACCTGGCTACCTTTCTTTATCTTAGCTCCTTGCCCTGGCAACTTGAGTCTATTAATTAATGTACCTACATAACCTAACTCATTAAGTAAGGCCTGAATTGGCCACTAACCTTGCTTCTTACTCTAAAGGTCCCCCTTTAAGTGGAGTTCACATCCTTTCCATAAAAGAACATGTGAATTCATTTTAAAAGCAAGCCAGGGGATTTGATTAAAAAAATATATGTATTTCTCTCTCCACCATTCCAGAAATAGGAAAAACATCATGAAGATTTCAGCAGGAAAGAGTCATACTGGGAAATAAAATTGTCATATTTGGTATATAGTGTCACCCACAATTCTGAGAAGAAATATGTATTAAGAAACACTGTTCTGGGGCCTCCCTGGTGGCGCAGTGGGTTAAGCAACGCACTATGAAGCAAACCGCAGTTACTGCAGCACGAGTTCGATCCCTGCTGCCGGCCTGGGAGGGGA
>JAGFMF010012011.1:4217823-4250880 GCA_019455555.1 Galemys pyrenaicus | reverse complement strand
CTGCTCTCTGTGGTGAATCCTCTCACCCCCCCTCCACACCTCTGGCCTGTACCCCAGTGCTTGTATGCATAAATAAATAAATCTTTAAAAAAAAAAAAAGAAAGAAACACTGTTCTGAGGTGCCTCCCTAGTGATGCAAGGGTTAAAGACATAGCACTATTAATCTATTGCCAGCCACTGCAGCTTGGATTTGATCCTGTAGCTGGCCAGGTTGCTAGCCTGCATGGCACAGCAGACCTCTCCTTTCTTGCCCGCTGCTCCCCTCAGCAGTGTTTTCAGTAGCTCTCTGCCTATTATGCTCCCCACTTTGTCTCTGGTGAATCCTCTCACTCCATCCCCCACCTCTGACCTACACACCAGTTCTTGTATGCATAAATAAATAAATCTTTAAAAAAATTAAAAGTTAAAGAATTTTTTAAAAAGGCTATTCTGAGCTTCCCATCCATAGACATATGCATCCATATTCAAAGGAAGTGGAAAAACGAGAAACATAATAGGAGGAGGAGAAAACAGTTATTAATTATTACACATTTTTTATATGCCAGTTTATGATCCTATTTATGTCTTAGACAATCCTGAGGGCAGGCAATATGCACATCTTCAGGTAAAGAAAGTGAGGCTCACAAGGGTTAATTGGTGTGCTAAGTCATACAACTGCTAAGTAGCAAAAGTAGAATTCAAACAAAGGTCTGTGAGACTCCAGAACCTTGCTGGTTTCTTGAAAGGGTTAAAGAAATGAAGAGTGTGAAGGTGTATTCCCCCAGGGGAGGGGGCTATTTCCCTACACCCATAAGCTAGATTAACAGCTGGGTGTTCTATAACTCAACTCAATTCTGACAGTATCTCTGTGGAGGTAGCCTCAGATCCCACAGGTTAAGGACAGGCCTACACAACTGCCTCCTTCTCCCCTACTTCAGGTGCTAACCCCAAGTCTATGTTGTCATCTGGGCTATTTTTTAAAAGATTTTTTATTTATGCATACAAGAGCTGGGGTACAGCCCAGCATGGGGTACGGGGGGCAGGGATGTTTGTGAGAGGATTCACCAGAGACAGAGTGGGGAGCAGAGCAGGCAGATCGACAGAAATACACTGCTGAGGGGAGCAGCGGGTGAGGCAGCTGTGCCATGTGGGTACCCTACCTAGCCAGGGATCAAACTCGCCCTGCAGTGGCTGGGAAGCCCCACAGTGTGGTGCTCAACCCCTTGTGCCACCAGGGAGGCCCTCATCTGGGCTTTTGACTGACTGGCTACAGATTAGAGTTTCCAAACACCCCTGCCTTTGGTTGATTCACAGAACTCAAAGAAATATTCTACTTCCTAGATTACTGGTTTATTATGAAAGGCTATAACTCAAGAACAAATGGGATAGATGTATAGGGCAAGATACAGGAGAAGGGTATGGAGCTTCTATGCCCACCATGAGGATGCCACTTTCCCCCAATCCCCATGTGTTTACCCACCTGGAAGCTCTCTGAACCCAGTTCTTTTGGGTTATAGAAACCCAAAGGGGGCATTATTACATAAGCAAGATTGATTAAATCAGCAGCCATTAATGATTGAACCCTGTGTCCTCCTCCAGCCCCTTTTCCATAGAGATGAGGGGGTAGGATTGAAAGTTCCAGCCTTCTAATCACCAGGGTGGTTTTCTGATGACCAATCCCCACCTTGTGTGGGTTCCAGCAGTCACTTCATTAACATAGCAAAAAAAATCTTTGTGGAAATTCCAAGCATTTTAAGAGCTGTGAGCTAGGGCCCCTGGGCAAAGACCAAATATATGGTAAATATATTTGGCCATCTGAATGACTAAATATATATTTCTTATAAATCACAATGACACAAGGGTTTCTTTTGAATTCCATTTTTTCCCCTATTGGGACATATTGTGATGAGAGAAGTGTTTTGATTTTGAAGAACATGCCTGAAAATGGCACATGTCTCCAAGAGAATCAGACAGAAACAAAATTTGCCATTGTCCACCTAAGACAGTATGGCCCAATGTTTAAGAGCATAGATTCTGGAATGGAACTGAATTCTTCCTTGAATGATCTTGGGTAAATCATTTAACTTCTTTTTTCTTCAGTTTCCGTATCAGTGAAATGGATGGTGATTAGCTCCTTCTTCATAGATTAGTTGTAAACATTAGTGGGTATAAAACATGTCGCCTTACCAGGCAGTAGTCAACCTGTTAGCTATCACTGTAGTTGTGGTCAAGGTACCAGTCATCTAGCTCTGATTCTGTCTAGTGAACAGGGGAGAACATTGTATTTTTGCATACCTGTTGGACAAGTTTTAATATTGACATGTTTCTCCTAGTGAATTTTCACTTCAGGAACTTAGGATAACTGAGTGCTGTAGGTAGCAAATCTTTTAAGTAACTTTTAGCCTACTCAGCTTAACACGCCTAATAGGAGGAAAATCCCCATATGTACAAAGTCTCCTATTCATCTCCAATGCTAAAAATAGGTCAGAACATCTGTGTTTACCATCCACTCCTGGGCATTTATTGACTTGCTTCTCTAGTTTAATGTCTCCTTTTTCCTTTTCAAGAACTCCCCATTTTCTTGGGGTTCCACGTAGTACAACAGAAACTGCCTGCACCCCATTTTCCTGGTAAAGGAATACATCTCTTACCATGGCAGCCAAGATCAGTTTGTGAAGGGTGGAGTGTGGAGCCTAAGTTAGGGCAGTCAAAACAAATCTCTGGATTTTGTCAAGAAGGTCAGAGCAAAATTTTTCCTGCTAGATGTGGATAAAGAAACATGAGGCTCTGAGAATTGTAGACAGCATCCTTGCAATCATAACGGAGGCCAGTCTTCTACACCTGACTCTGTAGAAGGCAGAGGGACAGGATAGTGGGAATCAGGTTCTTGGTCATGCCATTGACTTGCCCAAGCTTTGTTGACTAAGTACCCTTTCCTGAATTTTCTGCTACAGAAGTAAAATACTCATTTTTAACATTAAAACACTGCGACTACAAAACAGACCACATCCACAACTGATATAATTGGAGGTAGGTGCCCTGTGTTGCTGGACAACTTCTGCAAGCTTTGTAGAATCCCAACTTCCAAATCTGTGAGTTGGGAATTAAATGAGATAATGGCATTGAAAGTAATTATGAATTTGAGACATTATTTTGATAATACTATATGCTGACATCATGATGGATGATTTGATTTTGTGTTTCTTTTATAGCTTACTCTTGTACTGGTGGCTTGCATTGACCCCCAAAGCTACAGGCAGACTCCCATGCCTGCCATTTGTACATTTCATTCTTGCAGCATTTGGTAGGTGACAGAGATGTGTGGATTTCATAGGCAGTCAGATTGCTTGTCCAATCACTATGAACAGGTTGACTTTTGATAATAGTATAATCATGAAGCCAGTGTTTCCCTTTCTTTAATTTTCCTTCACCTGGATTTTGAGGATTTATGTCAAAGTTATCTTTAACAGAGAGTTAATGCAATGTAAATGTGTGTAATAATTAGGTGACAAAGTCTGTAAGTACCTCAGCAAAGGGAAGTCTTTCACCCAAGACCAGGACAGGTTAAGGGATCATTCTGGAACAATATCTATCAGGAGGATTTTCTTGGTATGGGAGAGGGAAGGAAAGGAAATTTACCTTTTTTGAGGAAATATCATATGACCAGTTCCATATCAGGTCTTTTCCTGTGGCATCTAAATTAATTGGTAACAATTTTTTATCCCATAAACCCCAGAAAGTATAGACTAGAGAAAGAATGGTTAGAAATGTAGTATTTTACATGATCCAATGTAGGACAAGGCAGAAAGATGATCAGATTCCAACTCAAAAATCCTCACTTAACTTCCTGGAGCTATGCACTTTTTAAGACTTCTGTGAGGATTAAGTGAGGCCATGTGTATTAAGCATTTCCATTTTCATTGATGTCAGGTGACTGTAAATTCAGTGTCTTCAATGTCATTTGATTTCAGTTTTATCTCATTTTCCCATCTATAAATTCTGCTTTAAATATGTCCTTCCTTATTTTTTTGTCTGTCAAACATGCACTGAGTAAAAAATAGAAAATTCATCCCAGCAGAACATTATAAATAGGATCCTATTACAAACAGGATTATTTCCTCTAAAGCTTCAACCATCCCAACCATCTCACTTGAAAATGCATGCTATTCCATAGGTGTATTAAGATATATTGTGTCATATATTAGATGAAAAATACATACATTTATAGACACAGAAATATGAATTTATTTCATTTATTTATAAAGCTACACCTGTAAAAAGGTCTCTGGGAAGTTTGAAAATATAAACAAGATATAAACCAATAACAGAGAATGCAGAAATTTACAGCTCAGATTCTGATCCTGGTCAAGAATTTCCAATTCTATTTGATACCAAATTAATTAAATGATCCCTCTTTGAGTTATGTGTTCTTACATAAGGTCAATCATTTCCACAGAGTTGAGACATTTCATTCCGATGTTCTAGATCAGTATTGTGCACAGAAGAAGGAAGTAACTAATGAAGGCATATATATGTAATTAAAACATTTCCAGTAGTCTCATTATAAAAGCAAAAGGATAAAAACTAAATCTGATATATTTTATTTGATGCAATGTAGCAAAAATATTTTAATTTTAGCATGTAAGCAACACAAAATTTTGGGTGAGATAACTTGCCTTCTTTTTCTGAACTCAGTCTTCAGAATCTGGCATGCATCTCAACTTAGTCATATTTTACACTCATAGTAGCCAGATGTGGCAAATGGCTATTTTATTGGAAAGTGCAGCTTTAGATTCCAATGGGGAGGATTTTGGGGGTCAGAAGGACCTGGGTTTGAACTTCCCAGCTTTTCAGAATGTAGGTGGAGAGTGGAAAGGGAGAAAGGCAAGAGCATTAGCAGCAGGTGACCTGGGTGAATGATTCTTCTCGAGGAAAAAGCAAGCACTGATGTAAGGACTGAGAGGTAGGAGAGAGTGTGGAGGTGCTGGGCTTGCTGAGCAGGTGAAGACCCAACAGGCATTTCCAGCTTGGTGCTGTGTGATTACTATATGGTTACTTGAGAAGCCCAAGTACCTTTTTTCTCTGTTATTCTAGAATATTAAGCCATGGAACCGTGTTAAAAGGGGAGCTATCAGGTATGGTGAAATGATTCAAAATCATGGCATGTAATGAAATAACTGTAGGAGGTGATGATTTCAGAGAGGGGGGAAGAGATATGGAGAAAACTGGGGTAGAACACCATTTTTATCTTCAAATAAAGCAGCTTTGTCCAGCTCTAAGAAGCAGAACTAATGTGAAAACTGCAGGAAGGAAGAGTCTAGCTCAACAAGAAAAGACTTTTTAACAGAAAGGCTTTGAAAAGGGAAAATGGAACGGGCTGTCTTCTGAGGCAGTGAGGATTTTATCATGGGCTTGGCTACCACTTTGCCCCTTGGAGGGGTCCTGTGAGGAGGATCGAATGAGGCGCATGCATCAAGCACTGTGATTAGTACATATCATTAATCATTATCATGGTTACTAGTGTCACGTAATGGCCAGTCAGTGGCCACTTAACACAGGTGTAACTGGGCTAGATGAACTATGCACCCCTTTCTATTCTTGGAGTCTCTGTATCACTCCTTTCTGGGAACTTCTCCCTAATTATCTAACATTGCTTTACTTCCTAGGCTTCTGGGATTTGGCACATCAGAAACTGAATGTCCCTTCTTGGCTCTGATTGTGAGAAGAATGATTTCCCAAGAATCAGTGTGAATTTATCTTTAGTCCCAGCCACATTGGCACCAGCTTTTCTCCTTTCCCGACAGGCACTGTGGGGGTTGGAATACTTTCCTACTCTCAATCCTCAGAGAACACACTCAGTCTTGAGGTTCCCTGACGCTGTGACTTCTTGTACCACGCTCTTCCAGTTCCTTCCTACTACTGAGCTTTCTGTATCTTCTCAAGTCCCTACCCCTCAACCACAGATGTTCCTGAGGGACCTGACCCAGGTCCTTATCCCTCCTCTCTCCCTGCTATTCCAGGGTGATCTCATCTAGTCTGTGGGCCCTCCTCTTGACTCCCACGTCTTTTTCTTCCAGCTCAGAGTTCCCCCAACCTGATGCTTACCTGATGTCCTCACCTGATGTTTCACAGGCTCCTCTGACCCATCATGCCATACCTGAACTCATTGTTCTACAAACCTGTTCACCCTCCCTGTGCTCAGTGATGTGAGGCACCATCAGCCCTCAGTTTGCCAGTTGTTCCATCTCCCCGCTGCTGGCAACCAGTTCATCCCTGGGAAGTGTGGGTTTGAGCCCTTCTGCCTTTCTGCTCATAGTCATTTCTCAGCTGCTTTCCTCTTGTCTTCTTAACACAGACTTTTGTCTCAGAGTCTTAAGATTTTATAGAAGGCCCTAGATACTGTTGTGGGAGTAAGAGGAGGCCAACTAGACATGACTCTTAATTCTGGACTCCTGGACCAAACAGCTCTGCTTGTATGCATTTTATTTAGTAGGATTGCACTAAAGATATTACTGTAAAGATTCTGCAATATGAAAAGATAAGCAATATTCTTTTGCTGACTTTCTTTCTTTTTCAAAAGAAAAATATTATTTTGCTGACTTTTCAGGGTCTAAGCTTTTCCCCTTCCCTGTTGTAATCCAAGCACACCACAGAGGTATTTCTAAACTAGAAATCTAGTTATGTCACATCCAAGTCTAAAGCATTTCCTTGAATTTCCACTGCTACCAGGGTCAAGGTCAGACCCACACTAGAACTTTTATGACCTGCTCTTGCCTGTCCCTTCACGTTCCTCTCACACTGTTCCCTCCTTTTGCACAGCCAAATAATTTTCAACTCCCTCAGAACACCGAGGCATTTTTGATCACACAGCATCCTCTCTTGGAATTCCTCCCAGCTGCCAACTGCCTGGCAAATGTCAGTTTCTCTTTCAAGACTTCGCTCAAGAATCACCTCTGCAGCTTTCTTGATTGCTTGAGTAGAAATGACTGTTTCTGATTCTCATTCCCTTTCTTTGTTTTTTATAAACATGTACCATAACATAAAGTGCTCTGAATGGCTTATTTCTCTCCCTTCTCTTTCCCTTTCCTAGCAGAAAACATGGCTCTCTTGGTATTTTTATGCCCTGTGACCAGAAAATGACTTGGCCCAAGGTGGCCTATTTACTGCATTCAGTGGCTGCTCACTGAAGAAAATAATAGTGAGTGAAGCTGTACAGATGAGCTAGTGCTAAGCACCTTGTGGGAGGGTATTGGTGACATTTAAAAATATTTTTTACATATCAAAAATAGAATATATACAACTAACAAGATATTCTGATAGTGCAGTGCTATTTTATAAATGTGTTTATTTCTGTGAATTGAATACAATCAAATTGTATACAATCAAATTCTGTTCAGTCTCTCTGAATTTGATTTTTGGATAAACATTTTTAGAACCAAAAATAATGGTAATAAAATAATATTTGTACTGAACTTATGTAATTACAAACCGCTTTACTTCGATTACCGTATTTGCTATTTTACAACAATCACATGGGCTGGGTGGGAAGACATTAGTCCCATTGACAGACATAGGAAAACAGATACTCAGGTTATATGAATTGCCTCAAATTGCATAGCTGGTAGTAAGTAGAGTCAGATATTTAAATCTTCTTATTGTGAGGTCAGTTGATTATTCATATTTATTTAAGGGTCCCACTGCCCTCGAGTAAGAGCACCCTTCTATTTCCTTGAACAGACAGAGAAATAGGTCACTGGGGTCAGAAAAAATATCCTTGTTGACACACCTGTCTGAGAGTCGGTCATCTGGAGAATGGGGTTTTCCATCCCCTTATTTACTCGCTCCCCCATTCCTTCCCCCGAGGCTTCCCCCTGCTGGCTTGCCAAGACTCTCAATGGTCACCGCAACTTGTTGACAAATAACAAAGATGCTCCTTGTCTTGCTGTCAATTTTACATCCTCTGGGTTTGCCAAGTGAGCCTGAGATGCCAGGAAGGGCTTTGTTGTGGTCTGTGACTCATTGCCCTCACTCCTCTGCCGCTCCCTGTGCGCTGGCGATTACAATCTGCTCATTGCACAACTTCTGAACATTTCTGGGCGAATTGGCAGTGGAGGAAACAAAATCCACAGACCGAGGCCACTGTTACATGAGTCGAAAGACGTACTGCTGTAGGAGAGTTATTCTAATCTCTGCAAATTGCTCCTGTCATCGTTCAGGCTTTAGTGGAGGCATTCGCGACTGGAGGGAAATGCTTTCTCCTGGGTGGTTCTATGCTCAAGGTTGTGGAATGACCTTGAGAACAAGGGATTTGAGTAGGTGAAAGGACCCCCCTGACTTCTTCAGAAGTAGTCGGACTTCAGCTCCTGATGATGAGAGGGTCTATTTGTATGACCTGCTCAGAGGTTGACTGATGTGCCCACTATAGGATTTTTCCTCTACAGCACGTTTAGCCTCATTTTTGGGGGGCTAGGGAGCACTTTATTAAGATAGCAAAGATCAGCTGAAAAACAAGTATGAAATGAAACAATTTAATTTCCCCATGGATAATTTATTTGTAAAAAAAATCATGAATTGTATATAGGGGATCTCGTCCGTCTGCTCAAGATCATTCTTCTGTGTGCACAGATTGCACTTACGAGGCCTCTAGAGTATTAGCTCAGTGGTTTGCATCCCAACTGTCCGTTAGAATCATTTTTGGGGAGCATTTAAAATACACCAATGCCCAGTCCTGGTCTCAGAGCATTAAATTAAAGTCTTTGTGGTTTGGTTATCTTTACATTTTAGATGTGTTCCAGGTAACACTGATGCACATTGAGAAATGATGCACGTTGAAAACACTCTGTGAACTCTTTCTAGTTACCACCACACAGGTTGGTGTGAGCAGCTAATTATGCTTAGGACGTGAGTAGGAGCCCCTTTCTTTGTCCTTTCCAAGCCACCACGTATGTAAATTCTTCTTTTCCTGTTTACAGGACTTTGGAAAGTGACTGGAGGGATATTTTGAATATCTGACTTTTGGGGGAGGAAAACAACTTCCAGTTTGAGAACTACATGATGTTCCCTTCCTCAGGACCCATTAATTCCTCAATGTCTGTTTCCCATCTCCCACCTGCAAACATTTCTTGGGGATGCAACAGTTAGAAGTGAAAATTGCCTGCTTATTATCCTTTGGGATTTTGCAATTTAACTGTTTCATGCCCACCCACAGATAGGTTTCCTTCAAAACTGGTTGCCTAATTTAAAGGAGTGCTTTGCCCTTTGGGCTTAATGGATTGTCCTTGCATGCCAAAGCCCATGGAAACATTTCGGTGACAAACTTCCTTCTACCTACCTGTGCAGGAGGTGAGTAATGCATGAGGTTGGTCACAAGGGAGTGTCCCGATCCCATCTGAACTGCGTGGAACTCAGAAGGAAGACCGTTCTGGGTTGCTCTATGGCCAGGACATCGTGAATGTGACTGCCCTGTTAGATGCTTCCATGGGCACCGGGGTTTTCTGGGATCACTATTGCCTGGGGTCCTAGGGCACGGGAGAGGCTCTTCTGGAGAAACTTCCCATTCTGTCCTATGTCCAAGTGGAGATAATACTGTAGAGGGGAGGCAGAGAAACCAGAGTGTGGGAGGATGTGAGGGCAAGGGCTGAGTCTAACCTACCTGCTATTACAGAAAGGTATAAAGTGATGAGTCCCCCTTTCCATCCCCCTGACCTAGGTTCCCACCTTTTATTAATTATGGTTTATCATTTTTTGGATCTTCTTAAAGGAGCTACGAGTCTATGAATGCAAATTATGTCTGTTGCTGGATATGAGATCCTACAAATTAGATTCTACTCTACATGCTGGATTCTAACTTGGTTTTTCCACTAAATATCTCAGAAATTGTTCCATTTCAAGTCTTAGGGAAATTTCTCAAATTTCTTTAGATGCCTATTATAAATAGATTGCTATTCATAATTAGTTACCTAACCAGTCTGCTTTATTTGAAATCTAGGTTGCTTTGAGTTTAGTTTTTGCTATTATCACAATATAGTAATAAACATCCTATACACATATTTTAATTAACTTTACACACACTTACACACACACACACCCTATGGTTTACTTTGAAAATGCTTTCTAGGCTTTATTCTTTACTCAGAAACATATAACTATTTTTCTTGTTAATTAATCTTATAGATTTTAAATAATTACATTGTCTTCCATTAGACAGACATACCATAATTTATTCTAATTTCCTACTGTTGGATATTTACATGTACCCTCTTTTCTCTCTTCCTTTCTTTCAGCCATCAGTATTGGGTCATAACTATTATTTACATTTGTTAAATTTCCAGAAGTAGATTTGACTTCCAAAATCAAACTTCTGGGTTTTTGACTTGATGCCAGATCAAAAATATTTTTAAGACTTAAAATACAAATAGTCAAATTGCAGTTAAGAAAAGTCACACCTATTTAAACTTTTAAACCATTTCTCTATATCTTCATATCGCCAAGCTTATTCTCATTTGGCACGTACTAATTTTATAGTTGATAACAATCATGTTTTAATTTGCATTTATTTAATTAATAGTGCTAAAGTTTTTCATGTATTTTTCGATATTTGTATTCTATGTTTTGGACTTATTTGCTCTTTTCTGCCCATTTTGAAGCTTGCAGGGATTATTTTCCTATTGGTTTATAATGTCTTTATTTTATGGGTAATCTGATGTCCAGTATATTGCATATGTTTAACTGGAGGCATCAATTGTCTTTTAACTTTGTGATGGTTGGAATATAAAGCAGTTAAAAATTTTAAAGTCAGTTTCTTTCTTGTTGGTTGTGCTTTGGGTGCTAAGTTTAGGACAGCCCTAGCCTCTCTCAAATATAACATGCGTGTCGACATGCTTTATTCACAATTAAATCTTTTATCTACCCAGTATTTGTTTATGTTCATTTTCCTAGTTTGTGATATAGTTAAATCATTTATTATTTTTTTCCATCTCTGATTTGAAAGACTAATTGATGATAATGGTCAAATATATACTTGACTTGTTTTTGAACAATCTCTTGCTTTCTATTCATCTGCCTTCTTCTTTCTGTGTCACCACCAACCATTATTGTACCCTGAAGCACATTTTAGTATCTCATTGGAGGGCCTCCCTGGTGGCACAGGGTTTAAAGTCTCAGTGCTATCAAAAACTATTGCCAGCCACTGTGGCATGAGCTTGGTTCCCAGCCAGGGAGATGACCAACATGGCACAGCAACCTCTCCTGTCTCACCCGCTGCTCCCCTCAGCAGTGTGTTTCAGTAGATCTGCCTGTTCTGCTCCCCACTCTGTCTCTGGTGAATCCTCTCAGTCCCACACCTCTGGCCTACACCCCAGTTTTGATGGCTAGATAGATAAAATAAATCTTAAAAAAAAATCTCATTGAGCAAGTTTCCTTTTCAGATCTCTTCCTTATGTGGACCCAGGAGGTAAAATGGAAACGACTGAGTGGAAGCTGCAGGGCTATATTACTAGCATAGGCTCGTTGTAGCAACCTAATACCTGAGCTATTGAGAGAGAGTCTGAGTTATAAAAGGGAAAATAGTTAGGAGGGGGATTATAAAACATTGAAAGAATCATGAAAGGCACCCTCACACCAAACTGTGACTTTCTTCTTAAATATTTAAAACTATTTAAAAGGGAGTAATATTCTATGAGAAAATGCTATGCAATTTAGGTGTGCTGCTAGAATCATCTGTCACACAGTCGGTGGTACCTGTTCCTCACCTCAGGAGACTGTGGGCCTCATAGGGTTGTTGTGAGGATTAATGAAGATTAATTCGTTCTGTGACCTTCTGGCACATTATTGCTCAGTAGATGGTAATTGTTCAAGATGAGAACTCAGAAGGAAGCGATCGCCCCTTCTGGGATGATGTGACAGGCGCACAGTAGGGGGCCGTGAATGTGCATGTCATCGCTGGGGAGTCCTGTGAAAGCAGATTGATCAGCAGGGCTGTTGTGGGGCCCGAGGTTGTTTATCTTAGGGGCCATCGGGTGCTGCTGCTGCTGCTGGTCCAGGGAGCATGTTTTAGTTACTTGATTGTAGTGGGCAAGGCAAGCAAGAGTTACAGTGAAAGCTGGTGGGCTGGACGTTGTGAGACCCCTATTCAGGCTCCAGGTATTTTGAATCTGTGCCTGGACAGACCTTTTGCAGGTCTACAAATGAAACAGCACCAGGAGGGAGGGGTTGTGGTGGTACCTATTTTAAAAATTGTATTATTGTCATAGCAGGTGATTACACTATAAAATTATGCCAAAGGGCACCCAGTGAAAAGTAACTGCAAATGTAAAATAACTCACATAATGTGTTATAATTTAATGAAACAGTTCTCTGTTGGTATTGTTTCCAAAATTTCACAAGAACAAGAGAGTGTTGCAAGTGAACAGGTCTCATTTCAAGCAAGTAGAAGACAGTCTGAGACGTGGAATGGTTAGATCAAAGGATGTATGGATTACGTCTTTTAAGTTTTGATGGATAGTGCCACGTTGCTCTCCATAGGTGTTTTGGCAATCTGTAGTCTCCTCGGCCATGTTTTGGATGCTTCTTGCTCCACACCCTGGCCCACACAATGTGTTACCAAATGCTTTGATCTTTGCCGAATGATAGGTGATAAATTATATCTCATTGTGGTTTTAGTTTGCATAACTTAACTGTGGTTTCTATATTATGAGTGATAATGAGACATATTATCAATCGTTTAGGAGGATTCACATTTCCTTTTCAAGGACTGATGTTCATCTTCATTCTTATTGATTTGTAGGAGTCTCAAGGAAATTAGTCATTTCTCTCTGATATGAGTTGTAAGCATTTTCCCACATTATTTTTCTTTTGACTTAAAAAGTCATACCAAATCATTTGTATGTAGTCTCATTTGTTAGGTTTTTGCTTGTTTGTTCATTTCAGTGATAGTTAGCTTTGAAATAGAAAAAACTTTGAAACAGAAAGAACAATTTTCTTTTGTTTATCTTCACCTTCAGTATATTATTCTTTCAGGTTTAAATCTTTGCGATATCTAGAATTTATTTTTGTGTAAGATGTAAGGTGTGGGCCCAAATTAAGTTTTCTTTACAGATGACTGCTCAGTTGATAAAACATCATTTATTGAATAATTCTCTTACCCATTAACTTAAAGTGCTAAAATGTCATCTATTCTAACATCTGTTTACTTCTGTTTCTGAATGTTCTAATCTGTTCCATTGATTTGTCTGTTCTTGAGCTTGTCTCATCCTATGTTAGCTTTTAATAACTTGAAAAAAATTTCTGGTAAGGCTGGTTTCCACTGGTTACTCTTCTCTGTAACTTCCCTTGCTGGCCCTAGGCCCTTTTTAGATTAATCTTACTTGTTTATTTCCTATGTAAACTTTAGAATATGTTTGCCTGCTTAAACAAAAATCCCATTGGTATTTTTATTGGAAGAGAGTTAAATTATAAATCGATTTAAGAGAGCCGATGTTTTTGTAATACTGAATGTTCTTATCAAAGAACACAGCATGCCTTCTATTTGTTTACTTTTTGTCTCTGAGTAGATTTTAAAATTTTCTGATGTCCATCTTAAAGATCTGTTTTCTGTCTAGAGCTTGTTTATTCCTAGATCTCTTATCTTTTTTGTTTCTATTGTAATTTTTTTCTTTTATTATATCTTCTAATTGACAATTGTTTGTTTATATGGAATCTACTAGTTTCAGTATTTTCATTTTATATATATCCATTTTAATGACTTTTTCCATTTGTAAAAATTTATCACATTCTAAGACAATAATATCTAAGTATTCGTAACTTTATTGCTCTTTTCTCATTTTTATATTTACCTTTTCTTTATCTCGTCTAGCATGTTGGTTAGTAGCTTCAAAATAAGTGTAAATACTAGTGGCAGGAAAGAGCTTCCTTGTCCTACGTCTGACTTTAATGGAAATGCTACTTCTACTGTTTTCCAGAGAAGCATGTGGTATTTTTCATGGAACTATGTGTTTTTTTAGTATTGAAGTAACCTTCTGTTCTTATTTTTAAATGTTTAAAAATAAGACAGGCTTTGAATTTTTCAAACACCTCTCTAGGATTTAAAGGAATTCGTTTTTCTCCTTTGAGAAAAACTGTTATGATGATGAAATTATATTAAACAACGAGTATTTGAAATCCTCCTCCTGATACCTAGCATGTGAAGGATTTTCTCTCCAACCCCAGCCATTTCCATTACGATACCAGTGTGCTTTCTTTCAGGCCCAGGAGGCAGACCGTCCATGACCGTCCGTGATGGTGCATCTGTGGTTATATTGTTTTTTGCTCTTTCTACTTTGAGGCTCCCTAATGCCCCTAAATGGGGATCTTAGGTCAAGCCACTAGGGTGGCTTTTCTTTTCAAGTCTGATTTCTCCTCCTAGAGCAATTCATTTTCCGTGGCCCTTTGTAAACCCTTTGCTCTTTAATACTCAGCTGGAAAGAGAGAGGGGGTGAGGAGTCGCTTCTTGAATCCTTTATTTCTGACAACGCAGCAGTGCTGGGCTCCCTTCTCTGGCAGGAGGCGCTTGAGATCAGGCTTCACACATGTGCTGGTCGGTTGCCTCACCATCCAGCCCGCTCCCAACACTGCTGGGGCGTGGCTGGCACCCACTGATTCAGGGAGCCTCTGCCTGCATTTGTGAACCCAGCCAGGCTGTCTGATGGGCGTGCATCTCAGCAGTTTCCCCGAGTGCCAGATCAGCCCAGGAGCTTGCCTTCACTGTGTCCGCTGATATGCAGTCTTGTCCTCTTTAAGTCCCTTTATTTCCCCATCTTGGGCACAGACCTGGGAAATCTTACTGACTAGCAGGAAGTCTAAATTCAGTCTAATTCAACAAATACTCACTAGCTTCTAGAAGTGAGTGGATACAGAAGGAGGCCATAAAAGGGTAAATGAGGTTGCCACTGCTTTTGAGGTGTTCTTGATGAAAAGAGAGACCTGATTATATAAAACTGGAACAAAGGGGTGTCCCGGGAATGCTGTGGACTGGCAGTCCTGCTGCCCGTCTCCCCCTTTAATCCTTCCTTCCTTCTGCTTCCAGAGACATCTTCCAATAGCATAAACCTTATACAGCCAGTCCTCTTCTTCCATATCTTCTCTTTGCCGTTAGAATAAAGTTCAGTTAATCTGTCATACAAAGCTCTTCAGAGTTTGCTTTTCCTCAGTGACTTTCTCCTCTTCCTCAGTCATCCTCCTTCAGATGACAGTACCCAGAGATATGTGGGATGCGAGGCCTCTCCTTCTGTGTCTCCTGAGAAGCTATCTCTCCCCAGGAGAGAACACTTCTCCCTCTTGTCTGTCAGATGATCCACTGGGCTTTCAAGATTTGGGTAAATGCTCCCTCCTCTGATATCCCCTCCCCACATTTGGTCCCTCTTTTCTTTAAACTATCTTCATCTTTCTCTTCAGCACTTCACACCATCTTCTATACATTTTTTTAATCCAGAGGTTTTCAAAGTTGACTTTGGGAACAGTAGACTAAAACTCACACCTTTACTTTTTTTATGTTTTGGAATGTGCCAAACATGTTGGTATAATGGGACACACGTGTAATTCATGGTGAATAAATAACCCTATATCGTGGTTGTGTATGCAGAAGTGGTTTTATGATAGGAGTTTATAACTGGAAATGTTTGGAGATCTTTGCCATAACAGATACTGGAGGGCATGAACTCTGTCTTATTTGTAGGAGTTCAATAAAATTTAGTAGAATTTGGTGGTGCAAGGGGTTAAGTCTCAGCGCTATGAAGCTATTCGCAGCCACTGCAGCATGAGTTTGATCCATGGCCAATGACCTCTCCTCTGTCGCCTGCTACTCCCCTCAGCAGTTTGTTTCAGTAGATCTGCCTGTTCTGCTTCCCACTCTGTTTCTGGTGAATCATCTTACTCCCCCCCACCTGTGGCAGTTCTTGTATGCATAAATAAATAAATCGTTAAAAAAATTGGTAGAATAAATGCTGACTTTTATATGTGTAAAATGATGATAAATGCTTTAAATGAAGTACAACCAAGATGGCAAGTGTAGAAAGAGTAGAAACAAGATACATATTTGTTTAGGCATCGGAGAGGCTTCAGGGATTCAGAATTTCTGCTGGACTGTCTGAAGTGTGTTACTCATCTGATCCGGGTCAGCATTTATTTTCCTATAAAGAGCTAGATAGTAAATATTCAGCTTTACCAGCCATTTGATTTCTGCAATAGCTCAACTAGTCAACTCTGCCAACAGCCAAAGACAATATGTAAACAAATGGGTGTGGCTGTGTTCCAATAAAGCTTTATTTACATAAAAACAGGTGACTGTCTGCATGGCCTGGGGACCTTTTTGTGCCAAGCCTGTTCTAGTTGACTATTCCCTGCTTGTGCAATCACTGTGTTATAAGAGATAGCCTTGCAACACGCCTGGCCATGGTTGCTGATTAGTTGTCAAATAAGTGCTTAAAAATCTCAACAATGATTATTCCTGATTTGGATCTTACAGGAAAGGAGAGGTTTGAGTTGAATTTTCAGATCTGATCCCCCCAAACAGGGAAGATGGGTGGAGTCAGGGACTAGAGAGAATAATCACTCTAGGAAAGAGTCCTAGATGCCTTGTTGAGGGGATCCTGGAAATTGTCCCAGCAATCTCTGGGGTATAATATATCAGAAAGGGGTAATATCTCCCTACATTACTGGTGAAATGGAGATGAACGCCACTCACTTCCTGTAGTGGGTACTGGAGAACTCGTTTGTCAGACACCCAGTGCTTTGCTATGTCCTGTGACCTGCTGGGTGACATCTTTTGTTCCTTATCTCCACCGAGTATCTGATACCTGATACCTGCCTGGCTTCTCTCTTCAGGGTGTCCTGATTTGCCTTCCCATGTGGCCTTTCTTCCCTGGAGGTTTCATCTTGTATTTTTCTCATTGCAACTGTTCCCTATGGCTTGATGGCTCCTAATATCCCTTTTAAATCCATAATGGGGTTAGGGAAATTCTTATGACCTCATTTCAGAGGTTCTATGCTTTGGTGTTCTTTTAGTCAAGCTATTTTCTCTTTACTGAAATTCAGTGGGATGTGAATTTTTTACAAAAAAGTCATAACCACCCATTTGAAAAGTGATTTTTTTGTCATGAAGATGACATAGGACTCAGGATCATAGGATTAGCTTCCACATATTTAATCACTGAGTTAATATTGATTATTCAGGTGCCACATGTGTCAGAACTTGCATGCAGTTACATATGTATAAGTGTACATGCTTGTGTGCATTTATGTGTATTAATTAATTTTAATGATTATACATGTTTACAACAAATGTGCACATTAGTCACTTGATTAATTAGGAAAATTTCCTGATATGTCAAGGGCAGAGTTATTCTTTATGTCTTTCAAATGACTAAACTGAAGCACCAGTTAGTGGAATAATGTTTCTAAGCCCACAGGATTGGCACATTGCTGAGCTAGGCTTCATCTTCTCTTAAACCAGAGAAGCCATCACCCACTCCTGAGCCCAGTTTCACTCTGGACTTGCTGTTCAAATAGTGTCAAGGACTTTTAGACACCATGGGAGAAGAAATCACAGAAGATTTTGCAAGTTAATAGAATCCAAATAATAAAATGGCTTGGGGTTCTGGCACCCCATGGGATCTCAGTAACAGCTGAGGCACAACTTTGTCTTGAGGAGACATATCTCTAGAAACGTCAAAACAACCACTAGATGGCAGTATATGAACATTATCAGGAAAATGGACTGTGTTCTTGATTGGGAATACCTTGGGTCTGCCTCAGAGAAAGCCTTGGCAAGGATCACCCATTGGAAGTAACTTTAAATGCTTCAGAGATCTGGTGTGACTTTGGCCTCCAAGCCGAAGCAGGATAGCCCTGTTTTGGTTCTCTGAGAGGTCAGTCAGTGGTTCTTATCCCCACTTGCATGTTAGCATCATTTGGCATTCTGATTTCGTTTGGTCTGCGGTGGGACCCCAGCTTTGTGAAAGCTTCCCAGGTGCTCCCATATGTTCAAGGCTTGATAGCCTGTGTTAGGTAGAGGTTGTGCAGCCCTAGATTGAAAGAACCCAATCAAAGCAACACAAAGGTGATCCAGGCACAGGACAGGCCCCTGACACTGCAGAAATGAATGAGGCATTAAGCCATAGTTTCAGGAAACCATAGTTCCAGAAGTGGTGGGGTGGGGGTGGCGGGGAGAGGTTGGGGCTGAAATTTAAAATCCTGACTAGGATCCAGGCATGTAGAAAAGTATTCCTGCAGTGCGGTCCCTGACCTGTCCTGCTTAATTATGAATAAATCTCCTGACTACTCTATAACTCACTTTCTTCAATGGGGGTGGATGGACTTTCTCCATGAGAAAATGAGGTGATGGTCTCTGCTGACCTGGCGTCAACTCAGCATTTCAGGCAGGACAGAGGATCCTGCTGCTGCCTTGGAGTTTGATTATTCTCATTTGCCAGTGATAGCCATTAGTTCATGCAGAACAAATTGGTTGATGATAAAGCCTTTCAAATCACATACTGATTCCATGTGCTTGTCTTCCAGATCAGCAGTGTCTTGGGTGGGACAAAGAATTTCTAAACCACAGAGATCCCTCCCCCCACATTCCTGCTCTCATCTCCCCATCTCTGTATCCCCACATTCAACACAATGCTGGAATTTCCCCTAAGGTAGGATGGCCTCTACTCGGTGGTGTATTCTATCTCTTTCATTGGGGTTTGATTTAGGAACAAAGATTGCCTGTGGGACCTGGTCTTTGGCTTATCCTTAGGGAGACTTGAAGAACATAGACCAGATCTTACTCATCTCACTTATTTTAATACCTGGCACAGTGCCTGGTACAGAGTAGGTGTGAGTGAATGCTGCATTAGGGTTTCTGTAGTTATAAGTATTAACCAAATCAACTTGGTTTTAAACATCTAGTTCTCAACATTAGAAATAGTTTTTATACTATTAGTGCTATATAGACAAAGAATGTTATGAAATAGATTGTGTTTCCTTCTTTGAATGGACTGCAGGAAGTCTAGAGATAAATTAGTGGAAATATCTAATAAAGACCTTATGGTGTATGTCCCATATTTGATTATATAATCAGTACTTGATTATATGATTATATAATGTCTAATTTCACTTTATTTTCTCAAACTTGATCTATATTGTGCTGAATTCTTGTAAGAAGCTTCAAATTTGCCTGAAATGAGAAATAGAGAAACAGTAAATCTGAGGGTAGGTCTAGGACAATTGCAGGTATATAGTAGGAACTCAAAAATATTTATCAATGAAAGAAATCAAAACTTTATCTGAATCATAAGATTGAATTTGATATTTAAGCAAGTATATCAATCATCCTGAAAACCAGTCCCTCAATATTAATGAGGAAACTCTTTGGGAAATAGACATACAGGACGAGCTGCCCGAAATCACAAAAATCCAGATTTCTTCTAAGTTAAGCTCAGTTTATTTATTACTCTTGATCTGCAGCATGCCCTGTCATTCCACAACCTCTTCTTTTGATCTTCTGAGAAAAATAACTATCCTCAAATACCTTCAAAAATAAAATATAAAGACACGATAGTTTATCCAGTCGCCCCGCAGGTAAATGGTGATAAAACGAGAAAGCACTGTTGGCTTGTGTTTGATGCAATCGATTATTCTGTTTATCGTTTTCCAAACCAATGACAGCTCATCTGGTCACCCAGGATGTGATTTCCTTTCCAAATTTCACAAGAAGACAGAGTTAGGGAATGCTGGTAGACCCAACCGGCAGTTTCCCGGGAGGCTGGGAAAGGATCGTTTTACTGACTGTGTTTACCCTGGACAGAAGCCAGTGGGCCCATTGGCCTGAAGCGCGAGCTGCTTCATCTTGTCAAACATCTTTGTCCAAAATGTGGTCAAGGCAGAAGTGAGGCAGCTGAAATTTTTTTTCTTTATTTTCTTTATTATTATTATTTTTATCTTATTTTTTAATATAAATTTTTTTAAATTTACATATATTTGACATCAATTGTAATCCCCATGTATTCCCCATCACCGTAACACCAGTGCACCATCACCTCAGTCCCCTGTGCTCCCATCTGCCCTCCACCCTTCCCCTCTTTCCTCCCCACCAAGTGTTCCCAGTTTGTCTTTGTCTTTTCATTTTTGGTTTTTGTTTCTTTCTTGTTGTTATTATTATTATTGTTCTTATTCCTCTCCTTGATCCTCCTTTGGTTCCCTTATATTCCTCTAGGGGAGGAACCATCTGGTATTTTTCTTTTGCCTTCGAGACAGCTGAAATTTGATGGAACTCTCCTGTGTTTGTTCAGAGTTCCTGTAGAGGAGCAAAAAAAGTGAGGTTCCTGTTTAAAAGCCTGACCTGCCCACTTCCCTAGTGTTTGCCCAACCAGCCCCTTCAGTGCCACCATTTTTACTACTCTGTATTCAAAGCAGAGCTCTGCACAGCGTACACATTTGTTTTGGTAATTCCTAACCAAGAGATGTTTTCTTTCTTATTCACTTCCTTTGTGGTTATCGGCAAGGGAAGATACACATACTTTGCTGGAAAACCAAATTTATGTTTTCTTCCAATCGATAAATTTTCACTGGCGTGCCGTCAGTGACTAGCATAAGTTCTACGGCCAAAATACTTTTAGTTTTGGGATCGTCACCGATAGAAGTTTTATTTTTATTTAATCCTATAAATGAACCTCAATCCTTTATTAATCCAAGTTACTGTAGCAAAAGTCTTGCCTCCATGTCTTTGTTCATATTTTCCCCTCTGCCTTTCCTTTTTCACCAAACTGTGGTCTCTGGCTCCGATGACGTAATGCCCATCGGAACTCCCCGGGAATAATGACCCGTTGTCTTATCTGTGCTCCTGCCCCAGCTTCGTGATGCCAGGGAACAAGGACCATCTCTCCCACGTCTGTGGCCCTCGCCAGCCCCTCAGGGCCAGGGCTGTAGCAGGCGCCCACAGCCACATTCACTCACGCTATTGTTGATTCATTGAGGTAGCTGCGATTGTCTTACTCACACTTCTTGCCTTTACCGTGAGAAGCGGACTCTGCAGAAATCCTGGCCAGAAATCAATCTGCTGTGCTAGTCAGAGCAGCTCACCTGTTGGCTCACTGGTGTCAGTGTGACAGTCACGCAGCCCAGAGGCCTGGGCTTTGTTCACAGGCACAGAAATGTCTCCTGAGTCATGCTCGGCCAGCTATTGCCTGAGTCTTAGTCCGGGGAGATTGCTCCTGTTGGTAGTCTCTTCTGGTGATTTCGGCTCTGTTTTCTACTCTTGGCCTGAAGAGTGTCTGACTTTAGCTCAGTCTTTCTCTCCATTTAAGATGAGTTTGCTGAGGCAGACACCCGATGGAGAAGAGAGCTTGTTCTTTGGGAGTCTGTTCTTAAGCCGAGGTGAGATTGTTGATTCTCAGCTGCAGCCTGGATCTACCAGGCAGGCCTCAGATCTCCCCAAGCTGCATCAGATTGTGGAAAAGTAACCTGTCACTAAGGAGGGGACAAAACTGGGACAAGCTCCTTAGACGGGAACTGGAGAGGCAAACTGGGGCCTAGGCAGCATTTGCTTATTTTTTCCTTCAGGAGGAACAGAAAGGAACATCTTTTATTTAGTAAAAGAGGCCTCTTGATGGCTCCATTTGGAAAAATATTCTTGGCACTTGAGGGTTTGTCTTGGGCCTCTATTGGCCTTAAAATTTGGGGCTCTTTAAAATTCAAATCCTCCCCCTCATTCTCCCCTTCATCCTAATCTTTGTATCTATTAGGAAGATCATTAGAACAGAGTCCGTTTCCACAGATTCCTCTGTCCCGAATTGTCTCATTGAAGTGGTTCTTCAAGCTAAGTTTAGATATGTTCTTTGACAGCCTCCAACTCCTCCCTCCTTCTCTTGCTAGGTTAGGAAGCCCATTCTTGCCCACATAGTACTGTTAAAATAATCCTCCTAATACTTAGCAGATTTCTGTTCTGCAGTTTCTACAAATTGCTTCATTTTTACCTCTCAGGGCCATATACAACAAATACGTCCCTACAGCCCTCACCCATAAGTCTTGCATTCTTCAGCGAAATAGCCCATTTCTGTAAGTTTTCCTTTCTGCAGCCCCATTTCAGGACTTTTGCCAATCAAGCCACTCTTCAGTCAACACCCTCCAGTTTGCCCTCTCGATTTGTGTAATCCAGATAAAGCAGAGGTGTTCATGTCATACTCAAAGAAGCCTTTGCCAACAGCCAGAAGTGATTGAGAAGAAACTGAAATCTTTAATGAAGTTGTTTGAAAACCCCAAAGGGTTTGTTTTCTGACTCATAGCAAAATGTCATGAAATTCACATCTTCCATCTTTCTCTGTATCTTTGCTCTCTCTTTAGTCTTTTGTCTTTTTCCTATCAAAATTCTAGAAAGCTCACAAGACCATCTCAAGTCTCTCTTAATTTCTTCTCTTCACTCCTACTTTTGACTCAGTTTTTTATTATTGGGATGGGGGTAGATGCAAGGTATTGCAGACCTACCATTAAAATAAAATCTTTGTTTTGTATGGGTTTGAATTTATAAGCATGAATAAATACTACAAGTGAAGCCTAATCCATGTGCAGCAGAACAAACCCATCTACCTCCTTTCCTAGGAACAGAGCTTCAAACATCACTTCCTTTTTGGGCAGACCAACCCTGTGGTATCTCATTAAATTTCCCATGAACTCAAATGTCTTATAGATCTTATCCAAGATTTGGGATTCATGTGGGCATAGTTTTTATAGATTCCTGGGTAGTGTTTTTTGGCAAAGGTATAAGGGCAAAATGAAGAAAAATTTAGATTCTTGCAGTTTTGTTTTTTTAAATTAGAGGTTCAGTTACTTGTAAGTGAAGGATTACTTCATTACTTAGTGTTTTTGTCCTCCTTGTGTGTAGCTGGAGGGCAGAAATGACTTTTCAGCCACCCCACCCCACCTCAATCTCAGTCCCACCTATGTTGATTGCCTGAATGGTTATAGTTTCAAGAAGTCATTTGTGGGATTAAGGTCAGCACTTCTCTCCATTCCTCATCTTCATCAGTCTAGCAGGGACCCTCTACCCCTATTGCTTAGAGTGTGGGACTGACTGACTTGGGGTTCTGTTCAAGGCCCTCTGGCTTTCTCCTTTACTTGCTTGTGCTAGTGACTTGGTTAGTGATTTCCTCAAATGACCCTGTGTGCCCTACATCTGGCAGAAATCCCCATATATTCTGATCAATCAATGACATCGTTTCTGAAATATTTTCTTATTTTTCAAATATCCTTGGTCATTTTGTAGGAATTTGGGATTTAATCAGTGGATACAAATGGATATCTTGAACTAGAACTCAATAAAGTTAAATTTCAACCACACTGGGTGAGGCAGAAATGGTGAAACGAGGTGATACTGATAGTTTTGATGATCATAGCGTTGCCTTCCAAACACTTCCAGAGCATTTTGACATGCATTATTTCATTTGATTTTTGCCACATATTTGAATAGAAAAGCCTGAAGTAATTATCTTATTTTGCTAATTCAAGGAAAATGCTCAAAGAAATGTAGTTACCTCAAAAGAAAGACTAAGTCCCTCAGAGCTTTTGCTTTCCTAAGACTTTATCCATATAGCTGGGTGTCGGGATAAATCCTCTCTATTTTTGCATAACTCACAAGTATTTGCAATAATATTTTCATGTTGTTTTTCTTTAAACTGATTCATTTTGTTTTTTTTTTATTTGATGAGGATGCTATGCTACTGACTTTATTTTTTAACATTGTATTTATTTTTTCCCCTTTAATTTATATATATTTGACATCAATTGTAATCCCCATGTATTCCCCATCACCATATCACCAGTGCACCATCACCTCAGTCCCCCATGCTCACGTCTGCCCTCAACCCTCCCCCTCTTCCCTCCCCACCAAGTGTCCCCAATTTGTCCTTGTATTTTCATTTTTGGTTTTTGTGACTTTATTGTTATTATTATTATTGTTCTTGTTCCTTTCCTTGATCCTGACTCATTTTGCAACGTAAGTAAATGTACCTAAGAAGATTTCTTATAGTCACCATGAAACAAACAAGGAATATCACTTTCTCTAATTGTAAAGTAACCATGAAAATAAAAATAATGGAGCAGTGTCCTTACACTTTACCTAAGTATTTATTCCCCTTGAAGCCTCTCAGTCAAAGTTCCACTCTCTTTCTGTTGAAAGGGACATTTCCCCGTGTTTTTAAAGTGGCATTAAGCTCTCATGGTACCAAATTGAGACGTTCTCTTTTATCATCAGAAGGACTGATAGAACCTGAAAAAGAAATAACTTTCCAAGCATGCAAATTAATGATTTTGTGTTGTATCTATATAGCCTTCTCTCAAGCATAATTCAAAAACCCTGTGAGAAACACTGCAGATTATCATAATTACCTAATTTAAGAGTTAAAATTACCTCTAGGTAGTTCCAGTAGACCACACGATGTCAGTAGCAATTGTGCTACCAATTTAGTTCCATAAATCAGTATTTAACTATCCATTCACTCAATAACATCTAATGAACGACTATTGTATACTAACTATGCAAAGATGAATAAGACACAATTCTATGGATCTCATCAACATGGCTAATTTTGAGTTCTCCAATATGAGGATATATCATCAACCTTGGTTGAAGTTAGGTGAGAGAGGGTTTCAGACATGTGTTATCTGCATTGGACATGGAAGGACAGGGGTTTATCTGCCATCGAGCTCCTAGAAGGCATATCTACATCTTCTACAAAGAAAGAAAAACATGGGAAAAACATGGTTGTCTTGAGGAGCAATTAGGGTTTTTTTTTTTTTTTTTGGCTTGGCTAAAGCATAGCGTCAAAAGAAAGATGGGTGGATGGGGTAGAGAGGTACCAAGAAGAGGCTGGAGAGGTAGATCCAAATTTACATGAGAAGAACTTTGTATGCCTGGCAAGAGAATTGGACCGGTCCTTAGATAAGAGGGAGCTGTCCAGAATATGTAAGCAGGGAAATGACACACTCAGGCATGCATTTTAGAGAGGTTACTCTGCTAACAGTTAGGAGAGATGTGAAAGAAAAGAGTTAGATGTAAATACAGATGTCTCCTTGGGATGCCAATATTAGCTTGAGTTATTCCACGCAAATTCTATTCACTAGCTCTCCTTTACTCTGTGAAAAGTCTTGGCAGCTGCCACTCTGGCTAGAATGGCTGGTGCTCTAAACTCAGAGTCTGTTGCTTTGGTCTTGGCAGAGTTGTCCTGGGATTTTTGCTATTGTAGAACTACTTCATAAGAGCGTGGTCTAGTCCATGTGGACAGTTTTCAAGAGAGACATAGAAAAAACCACTATTTCACAACCAACCCTTTAATGAGGAGTTAAGCCTCCTTTCGCCTTGAGTAACATGAGCCATTAGGGTTGTGTGTGTGTATAGATGTGTGTGAGTCTGCAAGTCCCCAGCTCACTGATAATCACAAATGATGGGGATCCATATAGCACGACAGAACAAAAGAGCCTCACCATCTTCAGCTCGCTCCACGGGGACCCAAGACAAGCTCAGCTTGTTGGCACAGTAGCCACTCAGTAAGGAGCATGGGTGTTTGCATTAGGGGCGCTATTTCCCTGACACCATTTACATTGCGAGTTAACATTTTGGTTTCTTTTAATATTTGTCTTACTCCTTTCTGTCTATTGTATCTAGAGATGTGATTTTAACTGAGTAGACTGGAAAGTGGGTTCTCTTTTAGTAATAACATGATACACCATAAAAGAAAATGAGCACTTAATTGAAGGTCAGAATTGAAGATTTGACTTGCCAACTCCTATATATGCCATTTAGGACAATTCATTTCCCTGTCTGAGATTCACTTTCTTCATATGTAAAAGGGCATGGCAGGTAGTTTTCTTTTTATGGGACAACTCCAGGAGACTGAAAGTGATTTCTCCCAGCCTGATAGTCTTTTCAGGTCTTTTTCTACTAGAAAACCTACCCTAAAATTATTTAATTTTAGTACCATCGATATACCGTATATTTGTTTATGTGCTTCAACCCTTTGAAAGGCCACAAGTCATTGTCATCTCTAAAATGTTTTCCTCTTTCTGCAACCAGCTTTTGGCCCTTTGGGTATCGTATTCATGTTGAGCAGGAAGGAGGGCTGGTTGACACCTGCCACGGGCAGGGTGATGGGGGCCTCAGAATGTGTGCTCTGTATCCGGCTAGGTGGTCTGTGTAACCACTGGAAGTCTGAGAGTCCAAGTTCAATATGTATATAAGCTAAAGCTACCTAGTTAAGTCACATTATTGTTCTTAATAGCTAATCTATTGGGTCCATTGGATATGCCGTAACCCTTCTATCTGAAAAAAGATCTCGAAGTAATCAATTTCTTGTCATAAGCAGACAGGTTATATTTGTTGAATATGTTATTTGTAATCCTTAATACTTCCTGGGTAATTAAGATGTTCTCCTACGATATGCCGGCATGTCATTGTAATGCATTAGGAATTATTCACTTTTGTTCTTGCAGATTTCTCAAGATAAGTTTTGGAGGCAGATGTACCTGTTTGTCAATGGAATAGCAATCAGATGACTTGTCAAAAGAACTTCCAATGTGCATATTAAAGCAAGTCCCTGACCTTGATTGAATTGGGCATCTTTGGAATAAGAATGCATGGAAATAACTCCCATACCTTTGTGATGGATAAGAATTGTACTCAAATCCTACTTTTAGTCAAGAATTACAATAGTGGTGGGTGTGGAAAGATTTCCCACTCTTAAAGAACTTATGTTTTATGGATACTGTCAGCAGAAGTAGTTAGTATAGCTAGGACTTATCAACTACAAAGTCATATTTTTTAAACACCTGATGACCGAAACATTTGATGACCGAAATGTATCCAGCTTGAAGCATTCTCTGTTGGTTTTCTCATGTCCTTTCACCATGGCTTATGTGTAGACGTGCTTTGACCTCTTTGCTATGACCTTCTGTTGTCAGTCACTGCTCCATCATGGCCATCTTTAACTGGTTATCATAGCTGCTACCTGATCTCGTCTTATGGCCCCCATCTCTTCTTTATCATTTCACCCAAGTAGGAAGCGAACTTTTATGTTGAGCATTGGTTGTAACATTTGAGCATGGTTTTATTGAATTTGGGGGTTACAAGAGCTCAGACAAGCAAAAACTGCTGTTCCCTGTTTGCTTTAATGGACCACAGATCCAGAGTCATTCTCTTTAGGTCTCTGAATAGCCATTACACATCTTTTCTATTTCAAAAGGCACATCTTAATTTTTCTTTTGGCATTTCCTTAACCTAAATGATATTTCCTTCACCAGAGTCTAGACCTTAAGATATGAAGACCCAGAGGAAGGAAAAGGTTTTATCCTCTTTCCTCCTCTAACCAACCAGTCTTCTATAAGTCCTCACATATTGTCATAGATTTGCCTCTGTTAAGAATGATATACAGTAAGAACTTCCATTGTTTTAGGGGATCCTCTGCCCTTGAGCCCCCAGTTCCCAAATCATCATTAAGCAGAAGTCAATATATAATTATCATTTCATAAAACCTAGGTTGTTGTTCATCTTGAATAATAATAGTCTAGTTCAAGATGACTTAAACATAGTAAATCTAATCTCAACCCCAATTGAAGTAAAGGCCATTTTCCCCATTTTCCTGCTGTCTTTTATGCCTTCTAATTGCCTGCAAAAAAATTCTATAATGCACACACACACCTACACACATACACACTCTTCCTCATAACAAGCAACAATATATGATCATTGGGGTAGACTAAAACTAAAGAAATCATTTCTCTAAAGCTAACAAGTCTATGTATAGAGACATAGCTCTGTTAAAACAAACATCTAACTTATATACCAAAGAATTCTTTATATCTTAGTATAAACATTTACATTTAGATTAATGGTGACTTCATTGTTCCTCAACTATAATGCCAAGGTATATTGCTTTATATCTAGGTAATTAAAAGGCCCACTAGATTCATTTTTCAAGAACAAAGGACAAAGGGTAGTGTGGCCCAAAGGAAAATTCAACCATATTGCTCCTAGAAGAGAAAAAGTACTAGCAACTTTTAGAGGAGTTTGATTTTTGAATATGAAGGCCTATATATATATAAATATAAAACACCCTTAGCTTTTAGTCAGTGAAAACATTCTGTTATATTAGAACAGGTGTTGGCAAACATTTTATGTAAAGCACCAAATAGTAAGCACCGTGTACTTCAGGTCATATAGTTTGTCGCAAGTACTCTACTCAGCCACCATGTTGCAAAAGCAGCCATAGCCATTATGTGAGTAAGTGAGCAAGCTACTCATGGAATGCTGAGATTTAAACTTTAAATAAAAAATTTTCATATATCAAAAATTCTATTATTCTTTTAACTGTGTGAACACTTAAAACCCATTCTGAACTGCAGGCCACGCACAAGAAGGAGATTTGCTGCTTATGGGCCCTAGGCCTCTGCTCCAGGACCCTGTATTTCAGTGTGGAGTAGATACTCACATTAAGTTTTATGGTAAGTCTTAAAGTAGAGGGACACACAGAGCTCTCTGAGGCCATACGGAATCAAGAAACCCAACTTGGAAGAAGCTCTCTCTTCTCACACTTAGTATGTGAATCTCAACATGTCTAATTCCTTCCAAGAGCAATCTGGAATTCTTAGTGATTTCAGTGTGTTTCTGTTCAGAAGAAATCAACTTCCTAGTCATCAAAAGAAAATAAAAGCGCTTGCAAGATCTAGCTATCCAAACTCAAATGTGAAAGACAATTTTGACAAACTGGACAGAAATATGGCAAAAAATATCTGGTTTCAATTTTGTTTTCGGGCAAGTGTGACCGGTTGACCTAAATGGCTGTAAGTATTGCTGAGGCTCACAAAACCTTGCTGGATGGAGCGTGCAGGGGACATTCTAAATATGAATATTCAGTGTGTGTGTGAGTGTGAATGCGAGTGTGTGTATGTCATGGTGAGACACATAACACCTGCTAATAAGTTCATGTCCACTGTCAAAGTCCATTTCTTTATCAAAGATTAAATCACAAATCTGAGAAGCCAGCCCCAATTCCTAGCCACCGTTCCTCCTCTCCCATTCTCCTATCACAATTAGTACTTTCTTTATTCACTCTTACAAGTTCATCTTGGACAATAGTTATATCTCACCAGATTGTGGGTAGTAATAACAATAATTGTCTGAAAGTAACAATAATTGTCTTTTCCTTGTTATATTCTCTTTGCCTCGCCTAGTATTTGGGCATCAAAAACCATGTTGCTGAGTGTGGCAAAACGACACGAATATGTGGCCATGACCATGACTAAGTGACAGAGCTTTAATCTTAAACACCTCGGCTGTTGTCAAAAGACTCTTTTGATGTTTATGTGTCTCCCTGATGGAGGAGCATCTTCCTTGGGCTCACAAAGGCTCATTCTTCCCATTTGAATGATTAAAGCAACCCCTGGTTCCTAGCTGCGCTGTTATTCTCTTTGGTAGACTGTCGCCAGCCTTGCTTTTTTGCGTGCTCACGTGCACCTACATCCCTGCTTAGCCTGATCTATGACTCACTGGGCCTCAGGCCAAGGTGCTGTCAGACTACGGGCCCATTTCTGTAAATGTAGAATTGAGTTTGGGGGAGGTAGAAAGACAGACTTTGATGTAGGCTTTGGATTCTGGCTGGCTTGGTGAACTTTAGGCAAGACCTTGAATCCAGATACCATTAGAGGTCATCTCATCCGGCCCCTTTATGGGAAGGCCAAGGCCCCAGGGGAAGTGCCTGGCTCAAGTCCACATACATTATTACTGTAAGAGCTGGCTTCCAGCTAGCCCCTTTGTTCCCAGTCTAAGATTCTTTAAAAGTACCCATTTAATTAATTAACTAATTAATTAACCAAACATCACTGAGGCCTACCATCCATCTGGGCTTCTGCTGAGGACCCAGTTGACCCAGGCACGCTCCCTGTCTTCTCAGATCCTTCATACCAGTGGAGACAGTTCAGCGCTAATGGTGCCAGCTTGGGCTGCTTGTCTGTTTGACTGTGGGCCGCACTTCTGCCCACTTCTGACTGTGGGAACTAGAAAACTGAATGCAGGTTCCACCTCCCAAAGTTATCGCGAAGAGCCAGTGTGATAACTCACATAAAACCCCTCATAATGTTACCTAGCGAGTACTGAGCTAGGGAAGGCTCAATAATCTGTGCTATTTGTTTTATTATGGAGAGACTCAGCCCTTGGGCCAATCAGCTGCTTCAGTAACCTTATTCGAAAAATGCAGGAAGACAGGCAAAAACATTTACCGAAAACTTGACTTCAAAATGGTGCAAGATTAGCTCTCTTACCTCAGATGATGCTGATTCTAAGGTGCCTACTGAAAAGGAAAAGGTTATTTTCTGCCTCTTTCTAGAACTGAGCGTGAAGAGAGTAATTGAGATAATCAGATGAAAAGGATTTAAGATTGTGGTGTGTACTGCTTTCCTGGCAACTTTAGACTCTCTGTAAATCCTGCCACATTTGCTTCTTCTTCTTCTTTTTTTAATGATCATAATTATTTTTATTTCTACTATGTCATGGGGTTTCAGTTTTTTTATTTATATATATTTGACATCAGTTGTAACCCCCATGTATTTCCCATCATCATATCACCAGTGCACCATCACCTCAGTCCCCCGTGCTCCCGTCTGCCCTCAACCCTCCCCCTTCCCTTCCCCACTAAGTGTCCCCAATTTGTCCTTGTCTTTTCATTTTTGGTTTTTATTGTTATTATTTATTGTTATTAAATAACAATAAATGTCTTTATTGTTATTATTTTTCCCTTATTATTATTATTATTATTATTATTGTTCTTATTCCTTTCCTTGATCCTTATTTGGTTCCCTTTGCTTCTTTTTTTTTTTTTTACGTGAGACATCATTTCTTTCATAAATAGAGACTGGATTCACGTTACCCAGCTGACTACCACCCCAGCCTTGCCCTGATTTGGCCACCTCTGGGGCTCTCCCAGGGCTGGGCATGGGCTCCAGGCTGCTCACTGCCGAGTGGCTGGCAGAAGCGGGTCACTGCCTCGGAGGCACTTTTCCGATCTCGTTTGTGGCCGGAGTCCCATGGGGTGCAACTCACTCTGGTTTCATGTGGTGTTGCAATCGAAACTATTGAATCGCAAATGGAATATAATTAAGGCTGGGTTAATAAAGCGTGCTCCACTCGTAGCCAGTAAAGGGTGTCATGTTTCTCCTTGCAGCTTTAGGCAAGGAAACTTAATCTCCAGCTTTGTCAGGGTAGACTGATTCAGAGGTGTGTCATCAAGCGGAAAGCCTCTTGTTTTACTTGTTGCAGTCACTCCATGGCCAGCCTCGCCTCAGTGGATTTGTACTGAGCACACAGAATCCAGCCAGTAGCAGAACCCAAAGGAGGTGCCTTTGTGTAGGAAGAAGGGACCCCGTGTGGGGTCCTGAAAGTGATCTAAGAGAAGTAATTTCTCAAACACAGAAGTTTTTGGGGCATAGGCACAAACATGGAGTGTGGTATTTTAACATACTGGGACTCCAGAGAACCTTCCAGTGAAGGTTTCTCTGCCTTGGTCTTGCCTTTCATGTTGATTTGAGTCCTTTTCCTTTCCTGTTCCATTCTAGCCACATTCTACTACTCATCCTCCAGGACTCAAGCTGCAGTGGCTGGGTTGAGATGGTGAATGCATATTAATGCTCTGGTAGAGCTGGAGACCACTGTAGCATCAGTAATTAACAACTGTGGCCACTTTGTTGTTTGTTACACTCAGTGCTGAGCTCTTGTGGGAGCTGTCTGATTCAATCCCCTCCATGATCCCTATATTATAGATGAAGAAAGTGAGTACATTTCTCAGGGACATATAGTGAATTTATTAATTCACATGATGTTTATTTAATGCCTAGTACATGCCAAAGACTATTTAGACCCTAGAGACATATTCCCAAACATTTAAAAAAAAAGCACATCCTCATAGAATTTGTTTTTGTGTGTATACACATGTGTATATAGACAACAGATAAATTATACAGTATATTAGAAGGAGATAAGTGGTAAGTGCTATGGAAAAATGTGAATGTGAGACTGAGCAGGAATTTAAATCCAGATCTCCCTTATACTTGGTATGCTCTTAACCACTCAGTTATGTTGCCTGTGGTTCTTGGATCGTCTTATAATTATCTGTTTACTTCTCAGCCTCCCCCTCTTAGACTGTAAATTTCTCTGGGAGCAATACCTTTTCCTTAAGCAGTTCCTTATCCTGGCACACAGCTCCAGGCCTGGCACAGAGTCAGTACTGAATGAATGTTTGCCCAGCATGTGAATAAGTGAGTGACCATATCATGACACAAGAAGCTACCAGAAAATAGTAATTTCCCAGGAGTCTGGCCAGTCCTGGAGACTGGGCTCTCCTGTGACTACTATGTTGTATTACCCCAGGCAAGTGTTGAAACCTGTAAAATCTGCAGAATGGGAAAAAAATAATGACTATTTTTGACTTTCTTATAGATATGTCATGAGGATTAATGAGACAGTACATGCTCAAAGACTTCAGCCTCTTTGAAGACAGGGACTCATGTATTTTGCCCGTGGTGTGCTCACTGTTGAAAATTCCAGTGAGGATCTGGCATGGTGTTTTTAGCAGGGATTTGTCCCAGAGGAATGAAGTTTGACTGACAAGGTTTCTAAGCACTTTTTACTGGGCTTTTGTGGCCCCGCGCGAGCATTTGCTACCGTGTGGAGCAATTATGAAACACCTTGCTCCCCCTTTGTCAAAGTGGGTGCTAAATCATTTCAAACCCAAGTTTTCATGCCTGTTTCTCTTCCATTGTGGAAGTGAAAAATGCTGCTTTTTATTTCAATGGAATTCCATTTGTTGTCTCTACGAGGGCAGTTATGGGAATGCTCATCAGGCATATCACCAAGGACAGTGGTCTTGGGTCTGTATGTACGAGAGAAGGGCTCTGCTACCGGATGGTGAAATAGAAGATGGGAAATCCTTTTTCTCCACATCCCCGCCAACATTTGTTGTTGCTACTTTTTTTTGATATGTGCCATTCTCACTGGGGTGAGGTGGTATCTCATAGTGGTTTTGA
>JAGFMF010012011.1:4188478-4211412 GCA_019455555.1 Galemys pyrenaicus | reverse complement strand
ATGGTTGGACCATCTTGCATTCCCACCAGCAGTGTAAGAGAGTTCCTTTTTCTCCACATCCCCACCAACATTTGTTGTTGCTACTTTTTTTGATATGTTTCTCTACCTATATGGTTTTAATAGAAAAAAGATCTAGATCTGGAGCTCAACTAGATCCAGCCTCTGCTGCTTCTGGGGGTAAACTTTATGTGACGCACTTGACACTGGGTGCCTCAGTTTCATCATGCATAAAATGGAAATAAGAATGCTTATCTCACAGGAGGGTTGGTGGCACAAATGTACGTGCTAGTGTTTCTCTTGTTCTGTTCTGCAGATTAATAGATGTTCTAAGAAAGTGAAGGAAACAGTCACCCTATGGCTTTGAATACGGGAATGTTCAGTTTGCACCAAATATATAAAATTCTCAAACCTTTAATATGCTAATATTTTCTGGTGACCAAAAAGGGTGGGTGGGGTAATACAATGCCATATTTCAGTGGCATTTCCTATTTATTGCCTGCTACTTAAAAATTATACCCCTTCTTTTTTTCCTTTTACTCTAAGAACCCCTACTTGTGGCATCAAATATGCCCAGCCTCTTTTGAGACTGGCATTTCAGTGCTTGGTGTTACAACTCATGAAGTTCTATTTATGCAGATTTCAGATGAAGGTGACATTTGAGTGGGACCATGTGGGACAAACAGGAAGCTTTCACAGGCACAGAAGTTGAGGTAGTGAGCTCTAAACAAGGCTGGAGGCAGCTCATCAGGTCAGGGCTTGAGTGTGAGAGGGGCCCCAGCTTACTCAGACCTTTGTTCTGGGCCTGAGTAATAGGGCTCTGTGAAAGTGAGGGGTCAGAGGGAAACGACATAACTCATTAGCTTCCTGTTCTCTAGTGACAGCGTTATTTGCTCACAGGATGGTGCTCTGTGACCTCCCTTTTGTAATTGTGTGCTGTGATTGGGGAGATGGGTCCTTCCCCAGAATGACTGCAAGGCACACCCTAATCTTCCCTGCCCAAACGACACAGGGAGCAGCGGGAGGAGCGGCTCTCCCACAAAGGCTGCAGCGTTCTTTGCACTTGACTCTTCCCTCCGACACGCCCAGGCACCGCCCCTGTGGGCCTGAGGATCTCCCCGCAGAATCAGGCCCCGAGAACGCAAGCCTGATGCTGGCCGCAGCCCCCACTTCCGCGGCTTCAGTGTCTGTTTGCGAAAACTGACAACCTGGCAGAAAAGATAAACACGGCGAGCAGGGGGCTGACAGTGCACCCCAGAGAAAACAGAGGAGAGGCAGAGGCAAGGCCAGGCCAAACAGGTGCCGCAGTCTGCTGGGGCCTGGGGCGAAGAGGAAACTGAGCTTGGGCATTCTGGAGCAGACTGAAGAGGATGCTCCTGCTCTCGCCGGGGGACCCAGTGGCTGCCCCTCATCCCACCAGCTGTGGAGGAGTTTGTCTGGAGCCACTCAGCCTGGGTCAGGTGTCTGCTTCCTCCAGGCTTCCCTCAAACCCAGCAGATGTCATAACCCCCGCCCTGTTGTGGCCCCTTCACTAGACTGTGGGCTCCCTTCACACCGAGGCCCTTATCTCGTTCTCCCCAGGAGTACCCAGAATGAAGGGCTGTATCCACTGGAAACATTTCAGAGCATCCAGATCGTTCTCCCTACATTTAGAAGGAAAACACATGGTCACTGCTTGCCATTTTTTGATAAGTTACTCAAAATGTTTGCCATTTTAATTTTAACATGGGACTTGCAGTCAAGTTGGAAAGACTAATTTCTTCTTTATTCGTCAAAAGCCAAGGGCCACTCTTGTTTCATCTGTCCAGCCCACATAGGAGAGGGATGGGGCTGTTGACAAGGGCATGTCACGTTTAGGGCTCCGGCGTGGGCTCGCAATAGTCCTTAGGCTGAGAAGAGGCTGTCATTCGCAGTAGACAAGGCCCCCCAGGCTGAGGGAGCTGGCCGCCTGCCCCTCTCAGTGCTGTGAATGAGGACGGTGGAGCCCGACTCCTCCTCCCGCTGCGGCTGGTCCAGCAGGCGGTCTGCTCCGTTCACTGTCTCCCCCAAGGCAAATGCGGTTATTGACATTTATTTGTTACATTATAAAGGTGACTAATTCCTAATTTTCTTTCTCTTGACGGTTAGTAGGTTAGTATTCTTTAATAGGCAAATAAGCTGCTTTATAAAAATGCACCAAAAGAAAAATTATGGCTCTCCTTTCAACTAAAAAGGAAGTGATTATTATAATAATGATGACAGTGTGGTCAGGCGCTCTTCCCTTCCTCAGCAGCACTGATGCCCCATTGTTCAAAGGTCTGAAATGGTCTTCCCGAGACAGCCCCCCTTGGGTAACGTTGCTGACAGTCTTGGATTCTCAGCAGGAGGATACGGCATGAAAATAAAATTTTAAAGTATTTCCTTCTCTAAATTCAGAAGACTGGGAGGAGGGGAAGATTAAATACTTGAGTAAACACAGCAGAGCCCAACAGTTAGAACACATTATAATTCTGGGACTTTTTTTTTTTTTTTGCATTTGTCAGATTCCTTATTTCATGCTCATGCTTGTTACTAACATTATTGTCTCTGAACGTCCTGATCACACACTGAAACCGACCTGGCCACCCAGCCTGAAACTTTTACCTGGGATTCAGGAGCTGAGATGAACCCTCTTTCAGAAGTCCCTGCCAATTTCTGCACTGACTTTGGAGTGATGGGTCTGGAAGTGGCAGTTAACAAGCTGTTTTCCACTTTTGTTCCCTGCACGCACTGGCCTTCGCCTTCATCCCACAGGCAAATGTGAAGTTTTACAGATTGCTTCTGATGTGATTTTCTATATGTCGCTTTCTGGGAAAAACCAGCAAGCACATTTTTAAGACCCATGGAACCTGTTCAGAGTCCTTCCATTCTGGATTTCTGGACTGGCAGTTGCTAAGTGAAACTCAAAGGAATATGCAAGTTGAGGTCATTTCTATTCTCAAGCTGACTCCCCTTTAAGGAGAGGCCCTCTTGGTGCCAGCCTACAGCCTGGTTGGCCCCCGCAGTGGTAGGGACGAGGCCCTTCCCCCTCAGGCAGTCTCCTGTGGATGGAGGGTCTGAGCCCCACCACGGAGCTGCTGACAGTTACTCCACAGACCTCCCTGGTAGTTCAAGGGCTCCATCAGCAGGGGAGCACAGAGCACTCTGGGAACCCTCCCGACAGCTTTGAGCCCAAACCATGTGTATTCTTGGATTGGCTTGCAGCAGAAGGAGCAGAATAATAGCAGGGAGGCCCCAAACACCCAGGGAGTAGGAATCCTTTATCATTTGAAGCCAAGGACGAGGCGCCTCAGGGTTGAGAGAAACCTTGTTGGTTATTTAGTCTGGTCTCCCTTTGCCCACTGGCTGGCATTAGGCTTGCACACTTTTACACCTCTGGAGAAAGGGATTCTTCCACTTTACCTATCCTATCCTATCCCATCCCAGTCCACTCCACCTCAGCCCACCCCACCCCAGGCCACCTCACCCTACCCCATCACATAGCAGGGTGACTCTGAAAGTTCTCCATTCAGTTACGTGAAATCCAACACAGTTGTCTGGAGTTTCTCCTCTGCTAAGCATTGAGGAAATGGCAGTGGACTCTCAAGAGGGTGACCTCTTGGCAGCCCACTTGCAACCCAGCTACTTCCTCTCCCTTCTACAGCTTTGCTGATATTTGAAAACAGAGATCACATCCACAGGTCCAAGTCTTCTTTGCTGCAGAATTAACATTCCATGCCCTGTGCTCTGCTTATGTTCCTCTTTGTTCATAACCCTCCTGAAATTTGCATCTAGAAGGAACACACGTGGGTAGCCTAGGACAAAAGAGGCGTGACTGAACTATATAATGCAGCCCTATAAGACAGGCAGGCTTAGCTCAGAATGCAGACCACAATATTGATTACAGATGGAACTGAATTTGGGGTACATATGAAAAATATCAGGAAGAAACCTCTACCCCCTCCCGCTATTCTGACACCCCATCATTTCCAGCTCCTCTGAGAACTTTTATACTTAATAGAAGTCAGTGATCATTCTCCAAGGGGCTTTCGGAGCTGCTCTGGGTTCTTACCAAGAACCTCACTCCACTTAGGACCACAGTGACGTGTTTCTTTGTTTCAGACCCCAAATGCTCCATCCACAATGTTTGCCAATCTGTTTCCCGCTGTCTGCTCTGTGTTCCTGAGAGGGACCTCCTAAGTGCATGAAGTTGGGGCAGAGGGGAGTGGTTAATGGAGTAGCATTTTCTCTGTTCCTGTCTCCATAGAGAGTGATTCTTAAGCACTGATCTTCCTGGCTGGAGCTGCATCAAAACTGCCTTGAAAAACCTCCTACCTTCCGAGAAGGAGAAGAAGAAGAAGATGATTCTTGCTGACCCTTTGTTCTGCCTTGGGGGCAGGAAGGTGGAGGGTTTTTCTGGGTTGGTGTAGGTGGCAGTGGCGAGGCTGCAGGTCTCATGCCTTCACTGTAGGGCTCACTGACTCTTAGCGGAGTGAATGAGTGAAGGAGCAAGTGTCAGGCAACTCATATTGTTCCTAGGAAGCGGGTGTTTTCTTGTCTTCTGATTTGAACCAGATCCCTCAGCAGGGAACGGGAGATAAAGAACATTTATCAGAACCTGCTGTGTCAGGAATTTTATATACATGAATTTAAGTTGTCCTCATCATAACCCTATGAAGCAGATCTGACTTCCTATTTTATAGATGAGAACATTGAGGTTCTGATTGGTAAATCACTTGCCAAGGATATGAAACTGATAAGCAACCTAATGGGGTTTAAAACACATCAGTCCACCTGGCTCCAAAAACTTGATCATCTTTATATGGTACCCATGAGCCTCTGTCCCAGGCCCACAGCCTTGTAACCACAGTTCTCCCCAGGATGAACACCTGAGCAGGCTCTCTGTGCGGGCTCTTAGCTCCCACGTGGCACAGGGTTATCTGGCCGGGCTGTCTAAGACGTGCGGAGGGACACACACAGAAATGGCTGCTTATTTGGTCTTGGCAGCCGCTCAACCTTGGCCGGTCACATTGTTGTCCCCTGGTGCTCAGATTTTCCAGGTCGGTAGGTGACTGTGAATGCAAATAGGCAGCAGTCCCTGGATGGAACCCTGTCCTCCTGTGACTCTAGAAGGCAAGCAGAACATCTTCTGAATGTCCCCAAGGACAGTCAACTTGGATGATTTGGGGACACCCCTTGTCATAGTCACCAAAGAAGGATTTGAAGATCAGAGAGTTCCAGCAACACGGTAGGTATATACTGGCCCAGGTGATCTGGGTAGACTTAGGCCTCTTTGTGTTAAGATTCCCGAGCTCCTCCGGGAGGGCTTCAGCATTGAATCCTGACTGTGGTCCAGAGAGACTTGATTGAGACAATGCAGAGTGCAGTACCAGTGCTTACTGGTTACCTCGGTTCCTCATTCTGGAAAACGGGGGGTTAAGATGCCTAGCTTATAGTATGCATAATAGACGTGATTATTATCATGGTTGTGGAATTGGCAGGTCCTTTAGATGACAGCTTATGATTTGACTAAAGTGTTTTCCAACTTATCTTTATTGGTGATTTTTACAGTTTAAGGAACACTTTTGCATTTAGTATCATTTAATTTTCGTAACAAAACCCTAAGATGGTGGTGGCATTATTATTATTCATATACACATGGGAAAAGAAAATCTCTTTTGTAAACCAAGAGTGTCAGAGTGACACACCCTCTTCTTGAAGTGCAGAAGAGGGGAGTGACAGGCTGCGCAGTCCCTTCTAGCTTCTACCTGCCTTAAGCCTCACTTTACTCATCTGTATAATGATTTCCCTATTGGGTTAGTTATAAGAGCCGACTGATTTAATACTGTAGAGTATTTGAACAGGCACAGAGTGCACATCTACTGGGTCTAGCTTGGAAGGAGATTAGCTGGCAAGCAGGGGGCTGGAACTCCAAGCCAGATCTGATTCCACACTCCAGGCACTTTGTGCTAGCCCTGAGGTCCCTCCTCGAAACACAGAACAAAAGACTGGTACATTCCAGGCGCTGCAGGTCTTCTGTTATCTACACTCCTCCCTCTCTGGTTTTCCATCCCCTTCTTTGTTTTCAATAGATGAGAAAATCCAGAAAGGTTAAATCATTAAGTCCTATCCTAGCTTGTGGCAATCCAAGATTCCCATGCTGGACTCCTGACTTCTGTTACTCTTTTAGTGAACCCAATATCTGAAAATGAAGAAAGGAATGAGATACACCCACTCACAGAGCAAAACAGCGTATCTTAAATTTCATTTCTGCCTCCAACTAACACTCATAACTCTTGTGATCAGTAATTCATTCCAACAGTTCTGATTTCTCCAAGTGCAGTTCAACATATATTAATAGTGGCAAGCAGACAGGGTCTGGAGTCTCCATGGGAGAAGCACTTCTTTAGAAGTTCCACATGGCTGAGCTTCTGCACAAGCTCCTCCTGGTCTGTGCCCGGAATTCCGGATTACATCGCTCAGTTCCACATCCCCTAGCAGCCTCCCAAAGGGTGGGACACGTGCAGGCTGCGGTAGTGAAGTCCGAGTCAGATAGCGGGATGACAGTCCCAGTGGCTCCCTGGAGGGGGTGCTGGGGAGCTCTGGCTCAAGTGCTGGAATTCCCAAATAAAAACAAACAGAAAAATCTATCATCACATTGGTGTAGCGTTGCTTCTCAACAGTGAGATTTCCTGGAGCCTGTCTCCTCCTGCTGCAACACAGTGTTCCTGTGAGTGGGAACTCCGAGTGCCAGGAAGTGCTATATGGCTAAACTTGGGAACTAACCTTGGCATTCAGGTGGTCTGCTGGAGTTTAACCTTAACCTACCTTTGCCATTCACCCTGCATGGTGTCCCTTCACGCAGCCTGAGTTCCAGACAAAGGGAATGGCTCCTCGTCTGCGCCTCAGTAGCCTCCTGCCTACTATCCTATCCTAGCCAGAAGCTAAGCAGGTCAGGTCTCTATGTTCAGACAGGTCTCTATCCCTGAAATATACCCCTGGAATATCTGAACCTTTCATCTCTGCTCCCCTCAGCTGACACTAAAGATGCAGCTGTCTTGCATTTTCCTAATACCCAATCTGATCTCTGCAAGTGATGGTCCCTCAAAGGCCTGTCTCCTTATTCATTCAATACTGTTTTTTGAGTTCCTCCTATGAACTTAGTATTCTTCTAAGTATTTGGGATATTCCAGTGAACAACATCCCTGACCTTGGAGTTTACCTTCTGGTATCTCCCTTCATTTATTGCTACTGGACATGTCTAATGCTCTCACTGAACGTGACCTCAGGGACTGATTGCTGTTGTTTCCGATGCTCCTGTGTAACCTGTTAATGGCTTCTTATTGCTCTTCGTAGAAGGACTTCAGTGCCGAGCATTCCTTCCTGGATCCTCTAGCATGACTACACAGCATGACTATTACACACCTAGGATATAGGGTGTAATCTCCCCCACCCCCAGGATATCTGATGGAGCCTGTTGGGAGCCACTGTCCTGTCTGTGATCCTTCAGGGACCAAAAGGTCATTAAACAAAATCCCGACTGTAGAACTGAGTTCAAATGTGAAAAAGTCTAATGTGTAATTCTGTCCAGATACCTTTCAGTTTTCTTTCCAAATCACTTGTGAGTCCCAAGGAGAGCTTTTGGTCATTCTTAGGGTGGTATTTTATTGCAACCCCAATTATTAAAGTGCTTAAACTGCTGCTTGTCATCCTCCTTCCCTAGAACTAGGAACAGGTCTCCTTTTCTCAAAGTCTGTCATAACAGTATTCAGGCATCCCTAAGGCTCTCTCCTAAAACCACCTCCCCATGGAGCCAGAGTGAGTTTTATTAAACATCCCGCTGACCGTGTTTCAAATTCATTAGTGGCTATCTGTTTTCTAAAGAATGAAACCCAAAGAGGATGCTTCCTGATCCTGGGTTGCCTCTATTTTGTCGTATTCCTCTTCTGGCTATTTGACTGCTTGTGCTTAGCTTTTCTTCCTGCCCTTTTCAGCCCTGTTTGGTATCATGAGGAACTACATCTTCCAGGTTCCCTTGCTCTCCGGGTTCCTTGTTGGTTTGGCTGATGAGAGCAAAAGATTGCCAGAAGATCGAAGGGCAGGAGGGGGGTATAATCTAGGCACCACCAATGACGGCTATGTCCTCTCTAGCCCCTGTTGGACAGAGGGACTGTGGTTCCAGTGTTTTCCTACTGACTCTGGTCTGTGGGCTCCCTCTAGCCTTCTAGACAACAGAAGTTTTCAGCTATTGCTAATGTGAAAAAGTTTCACCTCTTCCTGCCTTGCTTCTCAGTCCCACATATAAGTAATCTAATTGTATTAAATTCCCTCTGTTTGAATATCCAGAGTTCTCTTTTCTGACTGGAATCTAAACAGTTGTTGCAGATGATTAGGTTTATGTAGATAGTTTATAGAATAAACTATAATTTCTCTGAATGTTCTGGCCCTGGTATTTTAACTAGGGCTGGCCATTATCTTGCAGCAAAAAACATGTAAAAGATTTTCTCAGATACCTCTCTTTTGCCTGTTTATCATGATGAATACCATTATAACTGCCTGGCTCTTAGATCCCCTGGTCTTGTATTCTCTTCTGATTATCTTTCTCAGGCTCTCTTTAATTTGCTGACTACTTTGGATTATTTTTGTGTGCCACCTGGAGTGGAGTCTGCCTGCCCATTTGTTTCAGTAAACTCACATATCTAAGAGGCGTTGCTTCCTCCATGTTGGCTCCTCAGGACCCATCTAGTCCCCTATTAGGAGAGGAGATCCAGACGCTCAGACTTATAATGCTGCTTCATACCTCTGCACCATTGCAGGTGCTGTCCTGTTTACCGATAATTCTCTTCTGTCTTTATCCAGCGTGCATCTACTTGTTCAGGACTTAGGTCAAGCCCTATATTTTCTTGACAACCTCTCAGTTTGGCTGATGTTTCTGAGCCTGACATACACAGAGTTCTCTGGACTCTGCCAGGCTTTCCTGCATTGATAGTTCATTGGACTGTACCCCCGAATAGGCTTTGCTCTTCTTAGGGCAAGGACTGTACCTTGGTAAGTGTTTGCATTCTCGGCACCATTCACAAAACCTGACCCTGACTCTAAACAAGTGCTAATTGAATGAAGAAGAGTGACTTTAGTGTGTTTGGGAGTGTAGCCCAGGAAAGCTGAAAATCATGGGTTATCTGCCACATTCACTCAAACAGCACTGTAGTTCCTGTACGGTGTTAAATTTTGAGAAACCAGACCCTGTAAAGACAGAGGTTGATTTATCTGCAAATTGTATTCCAGCACAGTTGAGCCATGTTAAGCTTTTGGTAGAGTGACCGTTTACATCCTGATGAAAATCCACCAAGTACAACAACTGCTTTTCAAATGATTTCATAGGAAGATTCTTGGTCCTGGCAGTAGTTAATCATCAAAACTAACTTCCACTCAAGACTGTTCCAGCTAAACAAATTTGAGTAAAATTTAGTCTGTCAGTTGCTCCAAAACATAGTTGTATCTTCTCTGTTGCTTTTGGATCATTGGATAAATTGTTTTTCTCTTCTGTCATAACTCTGGATTTTGACAGGTCATTGTTTATAATTGGACAGATTTCATTGGTAATAGGGACATATGTACGAGGCTCCCTCTAAGTCGGCTAAGAGCATTTCAGGTTTCGGGGCCTATGTGTGATTAAGTGGAGAATGAAGACACGGTGGAGCTAAGTATTACTGTGTAGGCACAGCCAGAATATGACTGTGTTAACAGAAATAGGCCTTCCCTTTAAACCTCAGTACAGGGGTAGGGAGCACCTATATTGCTTAGAGGTCCTCTGGAAGATTCTCAGGTTCCTGATATAAAAAGAATCTGGTCTTGGAATAAGAACAAAAGAGTTCAAGTTCCTTCTTATTTGTCTTGTTCAAAAATTGATCATGTATCATGGAACTGCCATTTCTGCTTTCCTGCTAGCTGACCACCTTTGGCTCAGGGTGTCATAGGCTGAGGCTGTCTGCAGGAGGGAATGCTTTGCATTTGAAGTGAATTTTGCCATGCACGTGTCCTTGGTGTGTGAGCCTCTGATCCTTGGCAAGTTACTTTGCTGAGCCTTGGTGTCCTCATTTCTTGAAAGGTAGGGTCTCATTTACCTAGCAGGGAGTGACGTTTGTCAGGTGTCTGCCCATAATGGCACTGATAATCGTTTGCTTTCTTTTGCACTCCTCCATTGTTAGAGGTAGAGACTGATTTGGTGACCCTTCCTCTTCCTTGCAACTCCCAACACACACACAACTGCTCGTGAAAGGCATCTGAAGAGCCCATTTAGACTAACTTCAGCACCTTGTATGTGAATTGGGATGGAGGCTATGTTTTGTCTCTGTGAAGGCCGCCATATTTTGTTGAAAAGCTGGTCCTTACACTGAGTGTTAAGTGGCTGAAATGTTGACTGACGTTGAGAAACTTAAACATTTAATTTTATTACCATTTGTTATTCACACCGCGATTTTTGATTCCACTAAAAAAGCAGAAACAGGGAATTTGTAGTACCAGTATAAAGCCTCTTTTGAAGGTAGTTTTTTGGTGAACAAAACCAGAGAATACAGGGAACATCCCAAGGGCTTTTTTTTCCCTTATGAGATTGGAAGGTTTGTAAGGGATGTTCTAAGTAAATCCCCTGTGCATTAAAATGTATACTAAAATATATTTAAAGGAATATATGAATCAATAATATAAATCAATAATAACTTTGACTATAAAACCACAAATGGTTGTCCTAGTTCTTGCAGCACATTGGTCATTCCTGAAAAATATTTTCTCCTGGCATTTTCTTCCTTCAGTATGAATTGAAAGGTTAAAATGCAAAGGAAAGAAAAAAATAGCCTAAATTCTAAAACTATATAAAAATGAGTATATCTTGCTTCAAATCGTAGGAAAAATATAAGGTTATTTCTTATTCTCAGTTTTAGTCTAAAGAGATCATTTTTAGGGCAGACGGACTTTCCTATAAGTTCTTGAATATTTTTGAGAACCCAAAGCACTGGGCATATGTATTTGAAAGACTTATGAAAACATTTTTCCAAAGAGTTGCCATGCCTTTCCCCCTAAAGAAAAGTCCAAATAGCAGAATATACATCAAAACCAAAATGAGTAATTTAAACAAGTATCTTAACGATGAACATGTAGCATATCTGATTTAACCACAGAATATTTGCCATCAGTGTACATTAAAACTGTTAGAGGAAGAAGCCATAAGTAACTTTAGCTTTTCTCTAGTCTTTCAAGCATAATGCTGTATTTATTCAGATATTGTTATTATGCAATTCAGATTGCCTTGATTTTGACAGAACTATAAACATTGTTGGATAAAAATCTCTAAGTAAACAACATATTTTGGGTGACTCCAAATTCTGGAAATATGAGGATAAGACTTGAAATCTTATTTTCCCTCCCTCCTTTACTTTTTCCTCCCTTTCACCCTCTGTCCTGTTAATTTTTTTTTAAGATTTATTTATTTATGCATACAAGCACTGGGGCACAGGCCAGAGGTGTGGGGGGTGAGAGGTTCATACAGAGAGCAAGGAGCAGGACAGGCAGATCAACGGAAGTACACTGCTGAGGGGAGCAGCGGGCACAGCAGGAGAGGTCTGCTGCACCATGTGGGTCCCTTCCCTGGCCTGTGGCAGGGATCGAACTCATGCCGCAGTGGCTGCAGTTTGCTTCATAGTGCGTTGCTTAACCTACTGCACCACCAGGGAGGCCCTAATTTTTTTTTTTTTTTTGATGGTTGATTCCAGAAAGCTGTGCCACACTCTAAGGAAAGATTTTTCACTCACTGATGAATGGCATTGGTTCATCAGCTTGTGATATTTTCACTAACTTTAGATTTTCATGGAAACTATCCAAATATAGCAAATAGGCAAATGAGGATACTATATATTCTGTCAATGCAGTGTCTGCATATACCTCCATAGATTTTCTATTGATTGGGTTATTCTGCAACTCTAAGACCAAGATAACTTGTACATTTTTGTCTAATTGAAAGTCAAATAGCTCCTATCTGGTGGAAAAGCTATCCCCAAAGATTAAGGGTGATGGTCCTGTTGGGAATTGACCAGTTTTGTATCTAATACAGAAATCTAGTATTTTCTAGGTATGCCTAACTACTCAAATGTTCTTTTGACTTGTTGTTACATTTTACTAGTTCCCCCAATTCATTAATGAGTTGAATAAAGTCTTTGACACACATTAATTCTGAATTTACTAGAACCTAAAAATTATTCTGAAACCGTGTGTGTGATGTTTATTTTATAATGGAAAATGCTTTGCGTTTATTCATGTTGATGGAATTGGTCAATTCAGTGGCATCCAGTGGTTCCCAGTGCAGCACCGACTTACATCAGGGAGCCAAGGTACTCGCTCTACATCTCCATAGATTGCCACTCCTCTTTTCTGATACCTCGTGTGTCTTCAACAAGTGGCTTGTTGTTGCTGTTATGGTAAAGGGAATGACAAGTAGAGAGGGAGGCCAGCTCAGCGTGAAGCACTCGTGTTTGGTGGTGGAGTCAGATTTGAGCTAACAGGATCTTGAAGCAGCAGATGGGTCTAGGAAGGAAACACCATGGGAATAGAGATAAAGAAGTCCAAGTAAATCCCCTGTGCATTCAAATACATACTAAAACACATTAAAGAAAGAAAAGACCAATGAATAAATAATAGCTCTGACTATAAAACCACAAGCTTATGAAAATAAGTGTATGGACACCCTCAAGAATCCTTTGAAATATACTGACATCAGAGTATGTTTGAGGACAAAACAAACATAAAAACTTGAAAAGTTAAATGTCCTCTTCCTTAAAAGCATTTTTAGAGCTACTTGCCATCACATTTAAAAGTCATGATGACTCTCATGAAAGATTTATGAAGGTTTGAAGACTGACAGCTTTTCAGAAGTTTGGTGGGCTAAGAGGCTCATCTCTAAAAAAATTGCCTAGGAACAGGGTTAAGCATACAAATACCTATTCTGAATCCAACACTTACTGACTCAACATCTTGAAAGGTGGGGGTGAAGGAGAGGGGTGCTTTCTAGGTATGTAAGTGTGTGTGTGTGTGTGTGTTTTGTGAGCTTCACTGCACTGCCAGGGGATTTGGGTGTACCTTTGAGTCTGAGAACCACTAATGGGAAGATCATCTCTTGGATGAGTATTTGGTTATCCAAGGTCACCATCGGGCCAGGAGGATATTTGCTGATTTTGATGTAGGAAGCTTTTCAGCTGGGTGCCCTCAGTCAGCACTGTGTGCCTCTCAGAGCCATGTAATCTTTGCAATTACTCTGGTGAGGAGGCGTGAGCTGCACTATTATCCCAGGGGCCAAATGTTTGCTGGCTCTGAACTTAAACCTCCTCATTTGTGTTTTCCAGGTTGTTCTGTGTGTTTGTCTATCCTTCAAGGAAATCTTCTCATGAGATGTCAAAACCACTAACAAAAACTTTTAGGAAGGCACGTTGGCTTTGCAGATCAATCTAATCTGATGAAAACAATCTTTAGGGTTTTGTACGCTTATTTTAGCTTACAAAGTTATTCTTATTTTTTTATAATTGTTTTAATTTTAAATATTTTTTGATTATATTAGTAATTATATTTTTTTATTGTGGTAAACATGGTTTTCAACATTGTGTATGATTTGGTTCATACCTCTTCAGATGTATGTTGCAGTACAATCAAAGCTCACTACCAAACCATCATCTTCCATCCTAGTCCACTGGGCACCCTTACCTTACCCTCACCCTTCTGGTGAGTCAAATTTCTGGGTTTATTTTGATTTTGATTTTCTGTTCCTCTGTATAGTTTCTCTATATTTCACATAAGAGTGAAATAGTCCGTTATTTGTCTTTCTCCTTCTTACTTATTTCACTTAGCATAACTCTCTATCTCCAATCATGTTGCAAATGCAAGAATTTATTTTTGTCAAAGCAGAGTAGTAGCCCATTGTGTGTATACGACACATCTTCTAACCCACTCATCTGCCTTTGGATTTAAGTTTTGTAAGTTGGTTATCACAGTGCAGCAATGAACACAGAAGTATCTTTATATGCCTTTGAATTAGTGTTTTTGCATTCTTAGGGTAGAAACCTAGAATTGGGTTTGCTGGGTCATGAAATAGATTTATTTTTAATTTTTGAAAAAGATTTATTTATGCATACAAGAGGTGGGGTACAGGCCAGAGGTGTGGGGGGTGAGAGGATTCACCAGACACAGAGTGGGGAACAGAATAGGCAGACCGACTGAAATATACTGCTGAGGGGAGCAGCGGGCAAGACAGGATATGGGTCACCTCCCTGGCTAGTTAGTGAACTTGTGCTGCAGTGGCTGCAGATGCTTCATAGTGCTGTACTTAACCCCTTGTGCCACCAGGGAGAGCCTTATTTTTAATATTTTGAGAACTTCCATACTGTTGTGTTTTCTGTGGGGGCTGGACCAGCCTACACTCCCACCAGCAATGAACTAGGGTTCCCTTTCTCCACACCCTCTCCAACAGTTTACTACTTTTGACATGGGCCATTTTTGTGAGGCAGTGTGTCATTGTGGTTTGGTAAACTAAATGTTTAAAAATAAGGTGATGACTCAATCAATCTTAGAGTGGTAACTTCGATAGGATGCAGTTATGGTATGTACCAATAATATTTAATGATGTAGGAAAATAATTATTGGGCACTTTGTTTCATGCATTTCTTGTCTGTATTTTTCAAATTTTCTACAATGAACATTTAACTTTCTGATCCTAACTGTGCAATAAATTTTGCCTTTTGAGGTTGTTCCTATTTTCTACACAGAGATTGGTTAACTAAATCTTAAGAATTAAAAAGGTCAGAGTAATTGATATCAATTCTGTCAAGAAATTTGGCATCTACCACTTATATAATTCAATAGGCAAAAATTATTAAATGCAAAAAGGAAAACTTTTCATTATTCTTTACTAGATTTGACCTCTGCCTGGAAATGCTTTAGCCATTTGAGTTATTTTATCCATTTTAAAACCAGAAACTTGATTTTTATATATAAATTTAAATTACCTCTCCTCTTCCCTTTCAGTCTCCTTCCTCTAACCTGTCTAAACCAATAATGCTTTAGTTTCTTTTACCTGTGTGTAGCAATATATGTTCAAGAGCCAATCACTTCATTTGCCGGAGGGAATTGTCATACCCAGAGAAAATGTGTCCAAGCCTTCAACACACCTCTTACAAAAGTGGAAGGTTTGGGCTTATCCCTACCAAATGCTGTAGACCAGCATTGGATTATTTCCTGGGGAGTTTGATGGTGAGGGCCAAGGAAGTAGAAGGGGTAGGGAGTGATTGTAAATTACAATGTGGAAACTTACCTGATCAAGAAAAAAATCAAGGCTATGACAAAGGTTGCTAGGAGAGTGACAAATGTGTGAACCCCATGAATTAGAGAGCTCTGAATTGGTTGAAAGAATTATTGGCATGGGCGTGGTAGAGATTATGAGCTGGTCATTTAGGAGGTGGGGACCCAAATTGGGATGTTCAGAAGAGAAATTTCAGAATGGTGCTGTATTGGTTCACACAGTACTATGTGTAATGAAGGAGAGCAGGAGAGGCCAGGTGATGAAAGAGTGAAAGAGTAATTTACAGGTTCGAAGCTGTCGTGAATTCCTGAATGAGGACAGTAGTGGTGACATAGGTCCATGGCACATGCTTCAAAGTTTTGCTTTTGTTTTTCTTTTTGGTTTTTTTTTTTTTTGTGGCTGAATAGGAAATAGAGAGTAGGAAGGGGAAATGATGTGAAATCATCAAAATAGATCAAGGACGACATTACCTCATTAGATAAAGCATCATATAACTCACCTACCTCGAGACTCAACCTGAGGCTGGAAACAAATACTAGTAAGAACTCTCCTTAGTTCTTATTCACACTTTCTATGTTTTTACCCACATTCTAGATTGTGTATTTGTGTGTCACTTTCTTCCTCTGGATTCTAAATTCTCCTGTGGTGAAGGACTCTTAGGTTCTACTCAAAATAAGTGCTTAGCAAATATCAGACAAAGACTTGTGAAAAGTGCTTAGGGAAAGTTCAGGATTTTTGTTTCCTACAAATTGGTGAATCGGTACTCTTTGGAGACGTGCTCTCAGAACCTCCAATGGCTTCATCAAATACCTCTTGCCTCCAAGTGTTTCAGTAGTTTTGGCTTAGAATTCCTAAGGCAGATGTCTAGCTTCTGTCAATGCTTTTTATTTTTTTTCTGAAAATGACTTTTCTATGCATAGTCCCTCATTATTCCTGGGATGGAATTATGACCCTCAGGGGTCAGCTCCCCGCTCTACCGGCAGACCTTCCACATGTGTGTGTGCGGGCTCTCTTGTTTTCTGAAATGCATACACCTGGTAATGGGCAACAGTTATCTCTTGAATGGAATCTGAGTTTGTGTCTTGGCTCTGTCAGGACCTGGCTGTAAGAGCTATGGACACTTACTAGTAGATGAAAAATTTAGGCATCAAGAATTTTGAATAATTGGCCCAAGATCTTATAACTCAGAGTTAAAAAACCCAGGATTGTGGGATTACAGAAGTTGGCTAATGTCATACAAAACTCTCTTCTTTACTGAAAACCCCACATAGCATATAAAATATGAAGAAAAGTAATGCACAATTGGTCACCAGTGCTCCTCTGCTACAAATACTTCTTTGTTGCTACAAATACTTTTCAAATGTTTTCTATCAGGTGGTGTGGGGAGGGTATTTTTCTTTTAATTCTAACAGTGGGTGACAGTGGGTTTCAGTTCATTATTTTCTTTTTTCCCAACCTAAATCGAGCCTGAATAAGAATGACAGTAAATCAGCCCTTATGCATCAGTACACTGCACATCTTCCTGTTAATAGAATATGACTTTAAATTACATGACTACTGTTTTTATCTTGGGTCAACCCCTAATGTTATTTCCATCATAAACAATGGTCCAAATGCTCAGTGTTTGGGAGGAAACACCTTTCCTGCATGACTTGCTCATGTGATGTTGGGCAGTTAGGATAACTGTGACTTCATTGCAATCCTAAGTTAGGCAATCAGGAGGTCACACGTGGGCCATAGGATGAGCTTCCCAGCACAAGGCATTTCCCATAAGCTGCTTCTCTGTAGAAACCAAGGATTTTCAGGTAAGAAAACTGTACCATCTGTCATGGTATTCACTCAGTGGGGTGGGAAAACAGAGACAGTTCATGTAGAAAAGATTTGAGTCTTGGAATCAAAAGATATAGGTTAGAATCCTGGCCCTGAAAGCTTCTGCCTGTGGAGCATTGGTCCAAGCCCTCATCACACATAGCTTCTTAGTGCTTGTCAATACAACTTGGGTCTGGTTTCACTTTCATAAGTCAACAGTGGTTAAGTTTCAAGTACCCATATATAGGCTCCAAGAAATTTTACTTTGTATATAAAAAAAAATTTTAGAGACTTAACTTCTTAGTATTTGTTTTAGAAGTGACTTGATGCAGATAACATTTTGAAGTACGAGATCCTTCTATTATTTCTCCCATATTAAAGCAAGCCCTGTCACAGCCAGTTATTGATGTTTCCCCTCATTTTGTATATGCTATGTGGAGTTCTCAGTAAAGAGCTTAGTCTCTCAACAAAGGGCAACAGTGTGCCTAACGTAGTTTAGTATGACAACACAGCAGACAGGAACAGGTCCTCAGTGAAAGTTAGTGTCCTTAAGAATTAGAAAATAATTAAACATTTTTTTATTATTACTCATGTAACAATAACAACTCCTCACAAAAGACTCCTGTTTAAAAGGACTTTCAGGCTCATCAGCGTCTTAGAAATAAATCCTCAACACTCCTGAGAGTATGAAGATTAGAGTTTGGTATTGACCTTGATCTTGACCTGATATTTGAGTGATCAGCCACTAATTAAAGGGTATTTACTCTTTCACAAATTCATTTTAAAGTATAATTCTCAGCCTCGTTTGTAGGCACATGGGTCTACATTTATTATCATCTTGATTATGCTCCTCTGCTTCTCCTTGGTAATTTTCAACTTGCCCTCTACACACATATCTATAAATCTCATCCGTCAACGCAGAATAATAGTGCTTAGGCTGCCTGGAGTGGGCGGTGGACTTAGATGGAGAGCTAACAAGTGCCCTTTTATCGCCTGCAATGCCACCAAACGACTGTCAAAATAACAGTATCGCTGGGCCTGTGAGATCCAGAGGCAACTCCTTGTTTTGTGAAAGGGGAAATACAGCGAAAAGAAAACAAACTGTGGAGTTCACCTGAGCCAAGCAGTCCTCCATCCTGTTTATTATCCACAGAGTGCTGGTGTTATTTCAGCCATGTTGTCATTTTGTACCAATGCAGTGCTGCTATTGTGGCCATCAAAATCCTACCAAAGGGCTTATCGGTGTAACCCCAGGTCCCCGGGTGGGCTTCTGTTATCACTAGTGACATTCATCTAGGGGATGAAAGAGGGCCTCCGGATTAATTATGTGTCTGTGTGTATAGGAGGGGTTGGATAGGGAGGAAGGGGGACCATGACATTAGTTATTTACAGTTTCAGAAAATCAGTTTCATAGGGTCTCAGAATTGGAGGAGGGTTTACGTGCCATCAGGACCAATCAACGCTTGTTTATTCATTTGAACCTCAAATATTATAAAAACTATATACTCATTTTTTATAAAACATGTATTTAGCAAAATGAAAATGACAACAGCAGCAGCTATAATTTTCACCACGTGGGGATAAGTATAGTTAGTAATTAGGTGCATAACGATCCAGTATCTTTTCTATGAATGAGATTTACAATACCTGATTTTTAAATTTAGCAATTAATATAAGTGAACATTTTCCCATATAAATGAATTCATAGCTACATCGCAATTTTTCTACTGTTCCATTGTGTGGGTTTGCCATATAATTGATAACTAATTCTCTATTGTTAAACTTTGGTTCTGTTTGTTTTCGATTGTAAGTAATGTTAAACGAGCATCCTGTAGATTGTGTGTGTGTGTGTGTGTGTGTCCCCTTTCATGTCCACCTGATGTTCATAAGCACAACTGAGTTATAAAACACGAACTTACTGGGAAAAAGCCACTACCCTTGCTCAATGCATAGCAGGTCTCGCTAAGATTTGGATTTTAGAAAGAGGGCCCTTAACTGAATCTGCATAGCATAAAGTCCCTGTCATGTAGCACGGTCCCTGTCATGATGTGTTCCCATGGTCTCTCTGTTCTCATCCTCACCACCCACATGCTTTCAATGCGGGCTTCCTCTGTCACTATGTGGTTGCCCAATGGAATCATTTATGACATAGACACCACCCCCCATGTCAAAGGTCTCTCACCAGTTTCTAATCAACAGATCATTATCTTTTTTAATCAACTATTTATCGCTGTGTCAGTGATTTCAAGTGCTCATGCACTTGAAAATGAAAAGCAATTTTAAAAACATTGAATTGTAAGCACAAACTTAACTGTACACTGGTAGGCAAAGTCTCCCAGGAGGTGGTGGACAGATCAGAGTTCCTGAGCGCTTCTCCGAGTTCACAAAGTACCTTGTTGGGGAGTCATAGGGTAAGCCCTTGGGTGAATGTTAGGAAAACTACAGTCAGACGGCTGTGGCTGGGCTGTCTGGCAGGGTCAGATTAGGGTTAGATTCTGGACATCTGGCAGGCAAGCAGTCAGGGCAGTGGTGCGCTCTGTGTTTCTTGCAGCTAAGTTCATCCTGACCGACTGCAAGTTTGTAGGAGTAGATACTGCAGACACTTCTAAGGGGCAGAGCAAGTGGCCTTGGCTTATGCAGGTGAAGAAGCATAAACCAGTGAGCAGGAACTTCATTAGTCAGCATGTAGTCCTGGCGAGTCAAATACAGGGACCATCTGGCTAACTTTACCCTTGCTTTTCTCATTCATTTTCTTGATGGAATCTTCAACTATGACAAAATTTGCAATTTTATTACAAGTTAATATCTAACTGGTTAAAAAATTTTGAAAAATCCAGCTCTGTTCTTAGATATCTTTTGTATTCCACTAGGGGTCAAAACTTTTGTCAGGGTGTGTGTCTCATGTGCGTACATGCACACATACACATACATAGAAGCATAAAAAGAAAGCATGGTAGAGAAACCACATACATTACAGAGTACACTCAAGTCTGGGGTAGCATTCCCTTTGCTACAGCCTGTTGATAGTTCTTGCTGGCTGAAAGCATGTGACAGTGTCCAGAGTATGTGAAACAATATACACATACAGGGTACTATTAGATAATTACATACAAACTTAAAATATTTCAGAGACAAAGTCTCATTAGATTGATGTTCCTTAAGACTTGTATAAAGCAGCCTGGTGTTTGTTATGTTAAAAAACTATTCTCTTGCAATGAATTAATCCTAGTTTTCTACTCTTGGAGCTATTCAGAATATATGTCTGTTAAAGATTAGAAACGACTCCTGGGTCTTCTCTTGTATCTATAGAATAGTTGCATTTTAGTTTCTGTAATATTGTATTTCAAGCATCGCATGTAAGTGTGTAGTTCTCTATTTTTTGAGAACTGGTTTTGAAGGGGCAGCCAATGATCAGCACTGGCATTCTGAAATGAGAATGGGGATGATGCAGAAAAGGAAGTAAAAACAAAGGCAATGACACAAGGGAAATGCCCTGAATTGGGACCCTGGGTCAGCTGTCTTTTCATTCCATCTGCTCCTGACATGTTCCACAGAGGAGAATGAAGCTATGTGGTATCCAGCTGGGCAGCCCAGCCTCCCCCAGGTGTGGGGATCCACACACAGGTTTGTTAGGAAGCCAACAGACTCAATCATGAGCATGAGAGACTCACATTGAAGATGGTAGAGTCCACTGACATTATTTTTGGATCAAATCTTTTTATAGATGAGAAATCTGAAACCTGGAGAGAGGATGGGCTATGCCGAGGTCACTCAGAGAAGTAACAGCAGAAGTGAGAGCAGAAATGAACCCTTCTGTTTTCCAGGTTGATGCCCCCTTCTGAATGACACTCTCTGAACGAGATGAAGTGTTTCCTAGTAAGACCTGTGTTTGGTGACCAGAGCTCTCCGAAAATCATCCCAACCAGAAACTGCTTATTTAACTGCACAGAAGATACATAGCATGTCGGAATTTCACTAATCAAAAAAAAAAAAAAAAAAAGCAAAAACCTGCACATTTTTTCCTGTTTTTGCCATATAAATTTATGGTTTGCTTACTGGTTTGGCAGGCAGCAAGATGTATGGTTGTTTTGCTAGGTTGTTAGATACTTCTATCCACTCCCTCTTAAAGAGAATTTTTTGCTGGTCCTCTGTGGAATGTTTTTGTCAATTGTTACAAAAGACAGGTATGCAGAAGCATAGAATCACAAGCGAAACTCCCTGGTCCCATACACATTTGAGTAACCATGCCTTTACACTTTCCTAAGGCCTTGAGTTTCCAGGGGATTTTCATGTTTCTCATGGCATGTGGGGGGACCTGAACACCATCTAGGGCTCAGAAAGGGAATTCGTGTGTTCTGAGCATCTCTGCAGAAACTCTGCAAGTCAAATTTCAGAGAGGTGACAATGGGCTGGGAGGGCTCCACTTATCCTCAACATTCTCCTTGAAGCACCCTCCCCCCGATTTGGACCCATCCCAAATCACATCCATTTCTTCCTACACATTTTAGCTTACAAACCCTAATCATTTCAGCTCCCCATGACCGTAGTGTTTTCCAGATGAACTGAGCCATCACCAGGCTTGATTCCCCCCTTTCACATTTTCATAAAGTGTGTGTAGTTATCAGGGCCTTGGCAGTCAGTGATTTGTATCCACGATTTGAACAGCTTCTTTTCTTGGTTATTTATATTATCCTCTTTAGAAACTGAATTTTCTTCCCATTTTATTGTATTTTTATTTTCCATCATTTAAAACTAAGAACATACTTGAATCAGCTTCTTTAGGACATGGTATTTGAGATGTCATTTTGTTTTCCATTTCTTCCTCCCCATAGATTTGTGGCATTGGCTGAGTGTAGCCCCCGCTTTGGGGTTCTTCAGAGGGTGTTGGACCAGGTGACGGTCCAGGGCTCTTCCTGTCTGAGTTTCTCTACTTCCATTTTCTTTCTGTTTTTATTAACGTTGACTTTCTAAGCTGAAGCCGATGTCCTGGCCTCTTGCTCTAGGAAGTTTTAGCAAAACTTGATTATCTCATTTTATGTTGAAGGATCTAGAGACCAGGCAGATCTGGTCAGGATGGTCTCATGTTGAGATAATCTCTCTGTGGTGTCTGTATTTTTCAGAAATTGTCCAGCCCTATGAGCTCCAGGCCCCTGAGACCTCGTGTCAAGTGCTGGAGGCCGCTGCCCTGCTCAGTGTCACGGCCTGGATGGGTGGGACATGGATGCTTGCAGTGTGTCACAAAAGCACTCAGGAAGCTGTCAACAGGCAGAATTGTAGCCTTTTAAAGAAAAATCCAGCAATTTCTTAGAAAAACTTGCCTTATGGTGGCATAGATGATGAACTCTGCAAGGAAAATATCATATCCTTGTTTTACAGAGGATAGAGCTGAGTGCAGAGGATGAGGAAGCGACAGAGTGAGCTGTGATGGTCTCACTCCATCTCTGTCTCCACTTGAATTCTACCAGCTTAGCCTAATAGCCACAGAGATGTCATCCCCTGTGCTGGAGTTAGAGACAGAATTCTTTTTTTTTTTTTTATGAATTCTGTTACCTTTTATTTTTTTTATATTAACTTTTTTATTTTTATATATTTGACATCAATTATATATTTGACATCAATGTATTCCCCATCACCATATCACCAGTGCACCCTCACCTCAGTCCCCTGTGCTCCTGTCTGCTCTCAGCCCTCCCCTTCTTCCCTCCCCACCAAGTGTCCCCAATTTGTCCTTGTCTTTTCATTTTTGGTTTTTGTGTCTTTATTGTTATTATTATTGTTCTTATTCCTTTCCTTG